>OY720350.1:32387553-32995997 GCA_963082975.1 Labia minor | reverse complement strand
ATTAGCTAATACATTAAAACAAAATAAAATAAAATAAAAATATTAATAAAAATTAGGGTCAGCATGGCTGAGTGGGTAGAGTACGAGATTTCTATACAGGAAGCCTGAGTTCGAATCCCAGCATAGAACTCAAGATTATATATTTATATATTTATTTAATTAATAAATTAATAAATAAATAAATAAATAATAAAAATAAAAATTTAATTCAATTTAACATCGGCTGCCCCAGCTCCAGGAACTGACAAGCCCTGGTTCTACAAAGCCTGCTCCGTCAGGATAACCTCAAAACAAGCAACCATGAATCGTGATAGAATATCCAGATAATTGCTCTTCAAGAGACAAGATTCACGGATGAAAAATACAATGGACTATAAGAACTATCGCATATTCAAGAGCAAGACGGCCAAGCGAATTGGAAGAGGTTTACCACTTCTGGGCGTGGCGTTCATTGTGAACAAGAAGATCATCGATTCAATATTAGAAGTCAATGCCATCAGCAATCGCATCATGACCATGAGGATGCGATGCGCTTCTAAAAATTTATGGGAGCTTTGCGTGATCCAAGACGGTCCATACGCAATTAATAATAATAATAAAAATTAAAATTTCAAATATACCAATATTATAAAATTAAATACGAGTATAAAGCAAAAATTATCAACATAACTATTATTTACAATAATATTATATATAATAATAATAAATATTATAAAATGAAATAAATTTAACATTTTACACCGACATTAATAGTTTCTTTTGTAGTTATTTGTTTTATTTATATTTTTATTATGTATTTGTATCGATTCAACGAATAACGATAGGGTCAATAGAAGTTAATTGCCTTTGTTGCTTATATACCCCTAATTTTTAAAAATATAGCGTGAATATCTAATATTTATAAAAATTATAAAATAAAATTTTTAATATATAAGTTTATATTTTTATTTTAGACCTTCTTTGTTAATATTATTTATATAATCTAATATAACTACAAGAAATTTTAATTTGAAAGAAAATCTAATTAGTTATTATAGTAAATGTAATTCGATAATTGAAATATGCTAACTAAAATCAACAAAAGCTTTAATTATAATTATCAAATTTATGTTTATTTTGTATATAACTACTGGAATACTGAAACATTTCATTAGTTAAATAAATCAACAATGCATTGCCTTTAGACATAATCGTAAGTAAAAAGTAAAATATTTTTCAATAGTGTATTAAATATATTTGATTTGTTGTATAAAACAAAGAGAAAAAATAAACTGTTTAATTTTTGTGTCACTACTGAACTCAAAAGGCCTCAGTGACCTTATCCCTACAACTATCCTACTTCATCTCTATGGAATTTTTTTACTATCTCGGAAGAGGGTCACGAAAATTTTCCATGTCGAGATTTTAATGTTTTTATACGTTTTGAAGGTCCCTGAGTCATTTTCAATAAGGTTGAGAAAAATGTCTGTATATGTGTATATAGACAAGATTAGGCAAAAAGGGTTTGAGCTAGAATAATGAAATTTGGTATTCGGGCATTATTTAAAATTCGTAGTTTTCTATCAACTTTTGAGAAATGTAGCTCAACTGGAAGAGGGTCATTACCTACAACGTTTTGATTTTTTTTCCTCTAAAGTGACCGTAAAAATAAAGAAATATGTTTGATAGTTTTTCACATGATTAAAAATTGTATAAAACTGCTATATATAGAATTTCAGCTTGATTGAATTGCTGAAAGTACATTTTACAGAAAATATTATTATCAATTATTTTTATTATTTTCACTTAAATATAAATAAAATATACTTCTTTAAACAGATGATAAAATGAGAATGAATATTGAGCAGTGAAATTGAAAATTATTATATTTATCAAATTAACAGTTAATTTATATTGACAGTGATTGAAATTGGTTATATTTGTTTTTATTTTTATTTTTATTTTTTTATTATTTATTTTTAAATAATTAATATCAATTAAATTTAAAAAAAAACGTATCATCTATATTCCATTATAATAAATTGTTTCAGTATTATGATCACATCAGTTTGATTTTCCGATAAATTGACTCACTAAGCGGATCAATTTAGAAGAGGAGTCTCGGTCATTTGCTCTTCCTATTCAACAACCCTCAATACACACACATCCACTCCATTTCCCCCCTCCCCCATTCTCCACCATACTCCCTTGTTCCCTTACCATCGAATGTCTCCTATCGGTTGTATTAAATACAAAGGGAACAATTAATGCATCAAACTGTAAGATATCTTCCCCGCATCCCGTGCTATCTCTCATTAGTCATGTGCACATGAACATTCTCAAAACATTGCTTGCTCTTGATTACTAGTGAATGAAATTGATGAAATGACATGTGAGATTTCAAGTGTGACAGATATAGAGAACGAGAAATTCAAATTCACCCCAAATAAATATAAATATATATATATCAATATTATGTAAAAATTATTTCCGGGTAATTACACGTTTCGGCGCCTCTTTTGGCGCAATTTTCAAGATAATGTTTTTGGGATTTTGGGTGGGTAATTTTTGACTTACTGAGAGAGTTCTGAAACTCTAAAGAATCCTTGGTACTAGCACTAACACTAACACACGTGTAACACATACGACAGTCTGAGGAAAACACTGACTCTTGACCACCAAAAAATTCCATCCTAAAAAGTTCTCTATTCTTCTTTTAACTCTTTTTAACTCACCGATATTCATTTTTTGATCATTTAAATTTATTTTTATTGACAATTATTTAATAACAACCCTAATCGGCATTACATAACAATTATAATTTAATTATGTACTAGTTTGTATTGCTAAATATAATAGTTGCATTAAAAAGTGATTATATGCACTCACTTCTTTCTCATTCTATTTTCTTTTAATTTTGTCATAAATTTATATAATATTGTATAATATATATAATAAAAATGAATTTCAATAGTTATAAACTAATATTATGATATATTTTAATGATAATAATTACTTTAGATATATTGTATATATTTATAATATTAATTTATATTATCTCTGTTCATTGTAACTTGACAATACTTTTTTACATAATATTTGGATTGGATGAAAAGTATATATAAGTATATATACTAATATTCGAGTATAATATATGGCTACTTCTTATATATAATATAATATTAATAGAATTTGATTGCCTGGCTGTGCCCCGACAAAGAAGGCTCTATTCTCTTTGATGGGCTTTCTTTGATGAGAGCTAAAATAATAGAATAATTTTATAAATGACTTTTGTTGCTGAATTACTTTAAACTTTAAAATAAAAATAAATTAAAATTAAATCCTTTTCGATACGTATATTTTGGATCCCTTAGATTTCCTTATTAATACTATTTTCCCACGATTTCTTTTAATATTATTATCTATGATTTTGAATATTCTTTTATTATATATACTGTATATGTATATTAAATTAAAATTTATTTGAATTTTATAATAAAATATAATCTATTGAACTCTAAATAAAAAAAATAAGATATTTTTTAATGTATTTTTATTAAGTTTATATAATTTTTGTGCTTTAAGAATTTTTTCTTTTTTTTTTAATTCTATATATTTATCCAATTATATTTCATTGAAATTATTTTTTTTTTAAATGTGATTATAATTATATTATATTGTATAGTATATGTATAAGGAGTTGAATGATAATTGAAAATGAAGTGAAAAGGCAGAAAAAGGATGAAACATAATATACATATATATATAGTATATATATGGCTTGATAATAGGACCAAAAAGGACATCCTCGCCCCGGTCTTTTCATCTCCAAAATGACAGTGATATATCTCCCTGTATGAAACCTAAAAGGAAGGGAGAGACAGAAAAAAAAGTGTCAGACATCGATATCAATTTGCTTCCTCCAATATCATATATTGACCTATATATATTTCTCATTCCATAATCTTTTTTTGCTTTTCTTTTTACAATGGCCAATCACTAGAGACAGACACAGACCTATATATAGAACAAAAATTGGATTTTGTCGAAAATATTTTTTAAGGGTTCATTGAATCCAATTGTAAACATTAATTTTTTCAACAAAGGGTGAAACAAATCTATCTCTCTTTATATGTTGTTTCTGAACTCGAAAGTTCTTAGTCGCAACAACAACTGTAGTTATATGATTTTTATAATCTTTTATATATTCTTTAAATTTAAATTAAAACTAATCTGAAACTATTAACAAAGTAATGTTTGTTTTCTTGAAGCAATGAATTATATACGCATTATATGTAGTTTTGAGATTAATGGCTTAGCAGTACAATGCTAACGATGGAACTAGAGATTAAAGGCTAAATTAGAAGTTCATCAACAAAAAATATTATAAAAGCAAACTTATAACTAACTATTTTATAGTTGATGGAAAAAATACATAAACAATAAATATCCCATTTTCTATATATTGGTCAATCCTCTTTATCTATCTATTATAAGTTTTTTTATCAAAATTATTGATTTAGCCTTTTTATAAACCTTCATGAAAGTACTTTTCTATATTTTTCTTGTATATTTGAATTGTTTTAAATATAATAGACTTGATACAATGACCTTATAGAATTCATATAGAAAATGAAAAATTCCATTTTTATTTCTTTAGAAAAGTTAATTGATTTTGTTTATAAAAAAAACTATCCATTAGAAAAAAGTTATGTGAAAGATTTTATATACATTTAGATTTAGATTTTAGACCTTTTAGATTTTTTTTTTCAAAATAAATTATTTTTATTTCAATATTATCAATGAATTATTTAATTAAATTTTATAAACAAAATCATTTATTTATTTTCTTATATAATTTAATAATAGAAATTGGTTGGTTCTTTTTTTGTTGCAGATGTTGCTGATGTGTTGATGGTCATGTGATGATTGTTCGGTTCATTTTTTATCATTATGTTGACGCGGCGCAATTGGGTGCTGCGCTTCAGCATCATCCTGAATATTGTGGTGATTGTTTATGTGGGGGTGGTATCCAAATCGGGAGGTCAAGTGTGGATCGAGGAGTTGCAAGTGGGAGCACGCAATCTTGAAGCATTTGACCAGGAAGTGGTTGTTGTCGACGAGTCCTCCCCGAATGTAATCGGTACAGTGCCACCAATCGTAATCGCAGGCCCGTCCTCCGATTTACCATCTTCGCCAGCGAAATCGATTTCGCCGAGTACCACCCAACAAAATTCATCACCAACCTCGGCTCAGACAACTTCAACGGAACCAACTCTCGGTGATGTTATCCGATGTAATGATAAAAGTGCGGAACCTCGTACAGCGCAACGAGCTGACTTTTGGGTGTTGTACAATTATATTCCCGCGCGACGGACATTCCATTGCTGGGAGACGATCACGTACACCACCCACGCAGATCTCACGTTCCTGGACAATCTGAAACCGCTATTGGAGAGATGGCAGGGGCCGATCTCGTTGGCAATGCACGCCCCGGGGACCGATTTCGAGCCCACCCTCGAGGCTATCCAATATGCCCGACAATGCCTCTCGCCACTCGTGGCGGAACTAGTCACGTTCCATGTCTTCTTTGGGGCTCGTCATATGCCAAAAGTGGTCCCACCTGCAAAACAAGTTTTGGACCGAGTGGCCAATTGTTCGGCGCCTGCCCCTTGGGACAACATCACCTCCGCAGGGCTTTTCAAAACGAAAACGAAAATCCTGTATCCCGTGAATATTGGCCGAAATGTTGCCCGGGATGCGGCCACAACCCATTACATCCTGCCGTCCGATATCGAACTCTACCCGAGTCCCGGGGTCATTAACGACTTTCTAGCGATGGTGCGTCGACAAGATCCGCCATTAAAACACAAAAATCCAAAAGTGTTCCCGTTGGCTATCTTCGAGCTTGAAAAGGGAATGGACCTTCCGGTCAACAAAACACAACTAGTAAGTAATTATTTCCTTCTTTTAATTACCATTACTAAATAGTTTATTGGTTTGTAGACATAAATAAAAATACTATAATAATCAATATAAAGAACTTGGAATTAAAATCAATAACATCCAATAGGAGAAAATAATAAATTATTTATAATTTTATACATTACGACTTATAATTATGATTATCCAATAATTTTTCAATTTACAAAATACTTTTTTTATTTATAAAATTTATGATTCATAGTAGTTAGAGTGAAATGGTTCTAACAGAACAGTATCACTTTGCCTTTTTTAATAGAATTTGAAACTTTATAGCTGTTGTTTTAACAAATTACTTCAATATAATTATTACTAAGATCTTTCCTCCTTCTCAAAAGTTATTTGTTTCGTCATTGAGCCCCTTCAGCTCATCTTTGATTCTTCTAATGCAGAAACCAGAACTCATCAGGATCCTAATTTTTTACAAATTTAATATTAAATTTAATTATCCTTTAAATCATATAAAAAGCCAGCCTTCACGTTCTCCACTTACATTCTCTGGAAATTCGTAGAGATAGTAGAAAAGGGATGAGTAATCCAATTAGGAAATTGGATGGGACTAGTAGTCGAGAGACAAGAGTAAAGATAGTTACAATATCCGGTTATTATTGCATTCGATGGAAAATGTAATCAATTTCTATGATAACGATTCAATTACACAAAGTCCTCGAGAATTTCAGATTAGTTTCTATTGAAGAAAGAAGAACAAGGAGGTTGAAGGTGGGAATAAAAAAAAAATAACTGATTGTGGTAAAATGTTTTTGTCAGAGTATGCTTGTGAAAATGGAATGTAAATGAAATCATTGGAAGTAACATATGTTACTAGTGTAATAATACTTACTATACGCCAGATCTATATTATATTAGATTATTAAGGAATTTCAGAGGGAATTGAATTTAATATTGAATTACAAACGAAATCAGGATTTGATTTAACTCGATTGGTTGGCTTCACAGGTATGCAAATTTACTAAATAAATCATTCAAATTTCTTCTATTTTTTATAATTTTATTATATAACATATAAAAAAATTTTTAAAAAAAAACGTAAATTGTGTTAACTATTAAAAATTGCAGTAGGAATTTATGTAGTATTATATTGCATTTGATAATATTATTTTATATACATATTAGTATTAAATATCTGCCATAGAAGAATATATGTTACTATTCAGTGTCAGTGTTCAGTGTCATCTGAATATATACTATATATTACCTGAAAATAAATAGAGTATATTTTTAACAAATTAATTTAAAAAATATTTTGGAAAATTGAGTTGAATTGTTTTTATTATTATAGAAAAAAAAACACTTGTAGTCAATATTATAAAATTATTTATCGATGGATTTTGTAATCCATTTAATAAAAAAAATGAATATTTCGAAGAATTATTTACTTGATTAAAAAATATTATAATTTTTTTTTTCATTTCAAAATGTTTATAATTAAATATGATTTATTCATATTTTAATTCATATTAAATTGAATTTATATTTATTAGAAAATCTATTCAGGGTAATATATATTTTTATTATTATAAAATGTCAATCAGGATTTTACCATTGCATAGAATATGAATTAACAAATTTTTAATTATTATTTTAATTTATATTATCATAAAAATGGATATATATATATATATATATATACCAATATATATATATATATATACCAATATATAGTTTAATTTAAATTTAAAATTAATAACTCTCTTGCGGTGTTTTAAATTTGAAAGTAATTTATACTTATTTATATATATATATATTTATAATATTTTATATTAAATACAAAAGGCTGTATTGTACGTTATGCTTCAATTTGGATTTTTTTTTTTGTCTAAAATATTGTATATTTTCATATTTTTTTATAGTCGAATACTTAATTTAATATATATTTATAATTATAATGCTTTCTTTTATTTAAGATTGAGAGGATCCGTTGTATTGATAATAGAATTCATCTACTCCGCTTAGGCAGATACTGACTTGATAACGCTGTAGAAAGTGTAGAATGTACAAAATACAAAAGTTTTTTTTATTTTAATTATTTTAATTACCAATTAAATTTGTTTTATACTAATATTAACGTATATTATTTTATATATTTTGTTAGAAGATTAGATTTTAAATTAAATTTTTTCTATTCAAATGATTTTAAAATAATATTTATATTATTAGATATTTTATATGTTACTATGTAACCTTTTCATTTTTGTTTTCAACATTTTCATAAACCCAATCATCAAAAGTTTGAAGTAACTTTTGTAATAATCATTAAAATAATTGAACCAATTGAAAACTTCAAGGGATGAGATTGAAATTTTCAATCTTTAGTAAATGTAGAAAATTTATAAAATCCATATATATATATATATATATATATACGTATAAAACTCATAAATCATTTTTCTTAAATTGAACCAATTTCATTGAAATGTCCAGTTAATTTTGGGCAACCCTGTTTATATTCCAACACATATGTATCCAATCACCCTTTCTCTCCCTACATCCCTTACACTCATCGATATACTCCTATATATAGATATATGCTGTGTCAAATTCTCCACTCACCTCAACTTTTTACTGGCATTCCACTGATTGGCTGCACTCTACAATTCTAGAGCCATGGTTTTGTTCCCTCATTCGGACGAATAATTAATGTTTTAAATCGAATATCGATTGGTACCCATACAATTCAAATTCAACCAGAAACAGAGCACATTAAATGCATTATTCGAAAAAAAAAACAATTCTCATTTATTTTTACAAAAATAATATATTTTATTATTGTATTATTAAAACATGAATACTCTATAATATATATTTTATAAAAAAAAAATATCACTCTTCATTCAATATGTTTTTGCAGTTTTTTTTTTATATGTTTTTTAGTAGTTAAAAAACAAGAACAAGCTCCACTCTAGTACTCTATATATAATTCATTGATCATTCCATCAAATACATGTAACATGAATTTAATCCTGAAAATGTTGGTAATCGAAACGATCTAATGACCATACCTATATGTAGCACGTTCCCTTCCTCTTTCTCTCTTTACTTAATACATTTTCAAATATAACTATAAAAATGATTTTGAAGATGATTTTTAGAAAGAATTTGAAATTGGATTCCATTATGGAAAAGATCAAAATTCTTAACTAAATAAAATTTATTCATTTAAAGTTAGAATATCATAATTAAAATCTTATACCTAAATATAAATTATATAAAGCAGCGATTCCCAAAGTGGGCTCTACCCCCCCCCCCCCCCGTGGGTGCTACAGCGAACCAGGGTGATGGTCTCAGGTGCATTTAGTGAAAATTACAAGTATATTACTTTTTTATTCTGAGTTCAATAAATAGATACATAATTTCAATGTTTCTAATTTACACCTTTATTTATAATATTTAGTGAATAGGTACATTTCTTTCTGATTTATTGTTATTAAAATTAAAAAAAGTTACTTTCCAGGGGGCGCTGTATAAATTTTTACTGGAAAGGGGGAGCTTGGACAAATAAGCTTGGGAACCACTGATATATAGAGTTATAATTTTTTTTTTTTAATCTTGGTCATTCATTTTAATATTATATTAAATTTATTTGATCATTTTTATATAATTCTTAAATGATTTTTAATTATTGTGATTAAAAGATATTTCTATTAATCATACGAGGGTGGTCTGAAAAGTTTCCGACCTGACCTGTTTTTACTATCTCGCCAGAGATAGTATTGCGATCACGAAAATTTTCGATGTTGAGATTTTGATGTTTTTATACGTTTTGAAGGTTCCTGAATCATTTTCACTAAGGTTGAGAAAAATGTCTGTGTGTGTGTATGTGTGTGTGTATGTGTGTGTATGTGTGTGTGTATGTATGTAGGCAAGATTACGCAAAAACGGTTTGAGATAGAATGATGAAATTTGGTACATGGACATTATTCAAAATTCATAGTTTTCTATCAACTTTTGAGAAATGTAGCTCAACCGGAAGAGGGTCATTACCTACAACGTTTTGATTTTTTTTCCTCTAAAGTGACCGTAAAAATAAAGATATATGTTTGATAATTTTTCACATGATTAATAATTGTATAAAACTGCTATATATAGAATTTAAGCTTGATTGATTCGCTGAAATTACCAGAATTAATTTTTTAACACTGCAAATCTCACGCGCCAACACGTGACGTGGTGCAATCAACAAAAAGCCAAACATGCGCTGGTTTAATATTTATTATTTATTATTTATAATTTATAATTAATTAAATTTAATTTAAATATAATATATTATGTTATTTAATCCAATTCAAATTGCGAGATAGTCGAGTGGAGACACTCCAGCTAATTAAATTTTATTTTTGCTATATTTTCAACATAATCTCCATCAATACTGATACATTTCTCATAACTGTGTTCTAATTAATTTAAATAATTAATAAATTATTTAATTAATTAAAGTTATGTTTAAATTTGATTTAATTTAAGTCTCATCAACAGTTGTGAATCGACGCAAAAATTCGTTCGGATTACGCCTACAGCGCCAAATTGTCGTTAGAAATGGTTTTTCGAAGCAATTTTTGGTCTAACGTTAGGAAATGCGGCACCCACATTGCACACAGCTTTCCATATTCAATTGGTTTTGCAAAATATTTCGCACACGTTCAGCTGACATCGTACAGGTCTCAGCTATCTTGAATTTTGAAAAATAAAACAAAAAAAACATTAAAAGACATCGTTTTTCTTGGTCAGGTCGGAAACTTTTCAGAACACCCTCGTAAAACTATTAATCATCACTACTCATTTTTAATTTCTATTAATAATAATATTGTTGTTTTACTGATTTTGTATTCAATATTAGCTAATATCTTCTGTCAGAGATTTTCAAACTTTTTCAAGTTGGTCCAAAGAAACTTTACTTCAAAAAGTTCAGGGACTACTAGAATGATTTCGTTACTGAAAGTAACTACTGTAGTTATCACCGTCAGGTTATAAGGTACCACGAGTAGCACATGTACAACAGTTTGAGAACCTCTGTCTTATGGTATACCAAGAAAAAAATAAAAAAATTTAAAATATTAAAAAAAACTAATTTATAATGATTTTAATAGATAGAATAATGATATTGTAATTATATACTAATATACAAAAAAAATGTATAATTATTAACTTAAAGTAAATTGGAAAATAATTCACAAAGCAGTAGTAAAATCTAAATTTTTAATTAATTGCAAGTTTTTATAATTGCATAACAGATGAAATGTCCATAAAGCGAATTTGAAAACTTAAACTTCATGGAGTGTTTCATTAAAATTTATTATCATTAACTTATCAATTTTTAAATTAAATTTTAGTTTACATAAATCTATTAATTTCATGAAAAATAGATTATTATTGGTGCATTGGAGGATAAAATATCTAAATAATCCAGGTAAGTAATTATTTGTATTTTTAAAACAAAATTAAAAATAAATTTTTTTATTAAAATTTTAATAATATGTGAAGATCAATATCGTAGTTAAGATAAAATTTATTTTGAATAAAAATGAGTAAATTGAAGAAAAAAATATGTGAAAAGAAGAATTCCCTTTCTAACTAAGCTGTACGTCAAAGGATAATCATCAAAAGTAACGTATTTCGACGGTTCGTTAAATGTGGAAGCATTATCGAACCAAAAAAAAATACCATATAATTCCATTCATTTTTGCGTGTTTACGCCATTTCTCATTTGATTTAAATAATGTAAATAAATTCTGGAAACTTATTATCATTTTCTAATACTTTTAAAAAATTTCAAGAATAATTTATTTATTTATTATTATGATAAAAAAATATTTTTCATTAGCATCTCATTTAATATTAATAAAACATCCACAAAATAATAATAATAATAATAATAATAATAATAACAAATAATATTTACTATCTTCTAAAATTATTAATTTGAAAAATTTATAAATACTTGGTATAAGAGCATAAAAATGAATATTCAGAGGTAAATTTAATTTTTTCTACGAAGTGAGGGTGGAGGAGCAAGGATAATGTTAATTTAAGTGATTGTGTAGCGAAGTAGGGTCTCACAATGTTTTTTATTACTTTTATGTGTGTGGCGGACCCAGCCACCCTGCATCTAAAAAGTTTTAATAAATATATATTAAAAATAAATTACTATCAAATTGAAAATTAATTCACTATAATCAATTTATTTTAGATAAATAAATATTAATATTATTGTCATTTAAGGACCATTAACTTCGGGACAATATTATGTTTACTAAAATCAAATTAAATTCAAATTGTTGTATAAATTTATGAAATATTTTAATTGTATATATATTTAATATTATTTATCTAAATTATAGAAAATTCCCCTTTTTTAAAAAAAAAGTATGGTCTATGGCAGTGATTCTCAACCACTGTGCCGCGAGATTTTCAAAATGTGCCGCCAAATTTTACAAAAGTTAAGTTCAAATTAAGAAAAAGTACTTATTTATTTTTTATGTTTGTAAAAAAAAAGGTAAAATGTTTGTGGGATCAGGCTCTTGAACATTTTCGACTTTTCTTCAATTTTTTAATATGGTAATTAATATGTAATTAACTTTTACACTTATCTTTTTCTTTGTGTGCCGCCAAATTTGTAAACCGTTAAAAGTGTGCCGCGGTAAAAAAAAGGTTGAGAATCAATGGGCTAAGGCTATCTTAGAGAGGATCAGTGTATAACTAGTGAAGGCATCAACAGTTTTTAATTAAATACTTCATTTTATACCATAATAAATACAAAAAAATAAAACTTTATGTCGTAATACTGCATTTTTCAAATGATTTCTAATATCTTGATTTCTCTAAGTTGTTCATTTGTTGACAATGAAAATAACGTATTTTGACCGACAACCATTAAAAAGAAAAAATGTATATATCTATCATGCGATAGTTCACTAAAACAATGAAACTATAATCTAATTTTAGTGGAAATTATGAAACATTCAATTTTTATTTTTAGGGAGGCATACTAGCGGGATGTGATTTTGTTTTTAATATTAAATGAGCAGAATGGCTGGCAATAAGAGTAGCTCATTAATATTAAATATGATTATTATTTAAACTTTAATTTTTTGTTTCTAAGAAAATTACTTTTCCAATATCTAATCTGGCTATTTTATTTTAAATCAGCATTTTTTTTTTATTTCTCTTTTTTGAATCTAGATTAACCGAAAGAAAGAAGAGAGGGAGTAAAATATACCATACGAATCTTATATAAACGCAAATCCAAGCAATTCAAAATTGCAAATTGTAACTGAACAATTACAACAAGGGGATTTTTGCTCATCTTATCTTACATTTAAATCCCAGTGGGTGGATTGTGTTAGCCTGATAAAGTAATATATATATATATATATATATATCCTATTCCCCAAGAAAGTGAAAGACGACGACAACGGAGACGATTTCAAATTGCGAGTGGAAGGAAAAATCAAATAAATCGAGTTAATTAAATAAAACCAACAAGAAAAGTTAAATTACAAAATGAGAGAAGAAAAGAACCTAAAAATTATATGCTACCGAGTTATCTGCGATCTATAAAACTTGTTTACATTTTGGATTTACGTGGCATTACATAAATATTTCTTGGAACAAAGAAAATGTTTTTTTTTTTCATTTACTCTTTTTTTTAGCTTAATTTAAATCTTAAATCATTTTTAAAACAATATTATTGAAAGTAGAAAAACAAAATAACATCTTCAATATTTTATTTTCTCAACGCGTAAAAATTTAAATACAAAATTTCAAAGATATATGTATTTTAAAGTTTATTTTGAGGTACAAAAATTTTATTTTGTACTTTTTACGGCCTGCGAATGGATCGTAAAAGGTTTCTTACTATTCTGATATAATGAATCGAATTTAAAAATTTCGTATTTACATTTTAACATTTCAAGAATTTATTTAATGATATCTTTTATAATTATTAATAAAGAAATTAATAATTATGTTTAATATTAAAATAAACATAATCTTTCTCTCCCTTTCCATTTATATATGTTTGAGTGTGTGTGTCTGTATATGTATTTTATTTAAGTTGTCTGCAGTAACAACATTCCTCCAACCATCCCTATCCTGTGCTACCCCTATTTAATTCGTATTCTCACCCAATTTTCTCTCTTCCACCTAAATATTTAAATGTTATTATTCCGTTGATTAAACCTTATCACCTATTCAAGCCACATGTTCAGCTCATCATAACCTCTTCGATTTTATGACCTTAACTAAGCGCTGTGATTCGTAAAGGCCTTGTGATTGTCTCTTTCTATTTAAATAAAATTTCTTTCAAGTATTTTGAATTATCAGTACTATAATTAATTTGGAAGTAAAATAAATACATTTTTATTTATAGAAACAATAGTAAGGTAGGCTTAATTTAAAATTAGCTGGAGTGTCTCCACTCGACTATCTCGCAATTTGAATAGGATGATATAACATAATATATTATATTTAAATTAAATTTAATTAATTATAAATTATAAATAATAAATATTAAACCAGCGCATGTTTGGCTTTTTTTTGATGGCACCACGTCACGTGTTGGCGCGTGAGATTTGCAGTGTTAAAAAATTAATTCTGATAATTTCAGCCAATCAATCAAGCTGAAATTCTATATATAGCAGTTTTATACAATTATTAATCATGTGAAAAATTATCAAACATATATCTTTATTTTTACGGTCACTTTAGAGGAAAAAAAATCAAAACGTTATAAGTAATGACCCTCTTCCGGTTGAGCTACATTTCTCAAAAGTTGAAAGAAAACTACGAATTTTGAATAATGCTCATGTACCAAATTTCATCATTCTAGCTCAAACCGTTTGTGCGTAATCTTGGTTACATACATACACACACACACACACACACATTTTTTCAACCTTAGTGAAAATGATTCAGGAACCTTCAAAACGTATAAAAACATCAAAATCTCAACATCGAAAATTTTCGTGATCGCAAAACTATCTCTTACGAGATAGTAAAAATTATTTTTTAAATAATAATTAGAAAATATCTTCAGTCAATGAAAAATTCAAGATTTTAATGATAATGGAAATTTTTATTTTACACACACAAAAAAAAATAAATAAATAAACAAACAGAAGAGATGAGGAAAAAAAAGAAAGAATCATCCCTTTTTTTGGGCGTGATCTCGAGTGTAATATCCGGTGTTTTGAGAGCAAGCAAGCAACCACAATGGTGTATTGAATTGACGACACACACAGTGGGAGAGTAACTAAATACATGGTCAGAGGTAAAAGCCAAAGAGTGTCCTTAATGTACTCTCTATCTCTCTCTCTCAGTCACTATCTCATTTTCTCTCTTTCCCTCTCTCTCTCTCTCGCATTCACTCACTCCCCCGAATAAGAGAATGGGTTTATAGGAGACCAACCGGGTAACCACAGTAGTTTAGAAGAAGGAATTGAGAGAAGCAAAGAAATTGACAATTAACACATAACAAATGATAAAAAATAGAGCAGAAAAAAAATTGAAAATAATATAAAATTTTTAAATAAATAATTATAGGGAATTTAGTTTAAATATAGAAGATATTACATATATGACCTGAAAAAAAATTTAAAATATAAATGATCAATGCTACAATTTCGTAATTTTACTGAAAACTTACTGACTTACTACTTTTATTAAAATTGACTAAAAAGATGGCTTTATATTCTTTAAGGATTTAAGTTTATTTTAAATTTAAAGTATTTTTTTTATAAGGTTGTTCGGGAAGTCTTTTCGTTTTTTCACCAGTGGATATTTTTTCGAACACAACTTCACACTTGAGCCACCTAATCATTATGTTTAGAGAGCTGATATTGCAATGCCTGCGTGTTTTTCACAGGTTCAATTGAATCTACGCAGTAGTTTTATGGTTGGTGCCCTTTTAAATATAAGAGCAATACGCTGCATTTTACTTTTTTCCAATAGAAAAGATAAAAACCACAAAGAAATTAACAGATGGGTATGGAGAAAATGTTTTGACAATACTATTGCAAAACTTAGAATCAAGAATTTTGATGTCGAAGTTGCACCACTTACTGGAAGGTCAATTGAAACTGATAAAGACACGATAAAGGCATTAGTTTAATTTTTGGACGTTTACTTCAAATGAAGAGGTTAAAAACATCATACAAAAATTGTATTTCAGTTTTACAAAAAAAAACAAAAAAAAACGAAATTATTTTCCGAACTTAATAATTTTACCAATTTCGGAATAATGCATTTTGTTAACCAAAAAAAGTATTTTTAGCATGATTTCTGTCCGTCTGTATGACCATTGTGTGTCTATATAGACGTGTATAGCTTGAAAAGTTAAACGGATTTTGATAAAATTTGGTATATTTAGTTAATGTTTCAGTACCATGAATTCATCATCTTTTAGTGTATATCCTGAAACCGGAAGTGGTAGTTTACAAAGTATTAATTTGATATTCATTGTCTCAAAATAGTTCATTTAAAATATAGTAGTAATTAATAATTGAGTAAGTAAACTACAAATAAAAAAAAGATTAATATTAATAGGAGTATAATTTATCCATTTTAATTCAAGTTTTAAAATTTATATATATATATATATTTGTATGTTGGTTTAGGATTCCGTGAATGTTATTGTTATTATTACTATCAGATTTATCAGGGATATAATCACGTATTTTTGTTTTCTCCTTTTTTTGACATTTCGGCACCCATTTTGGTGCCATTTTCAAGAGATTATTTAGGTGGGAATATTTTTTGGGATTTTGGGTTGATAGGTTGGATGGTTTTGTACTCAATGCGTTGCTGTGGAGCCCCGAAGAATCCAGGGCAATCCTGACTCTAGCACACGTCAGTACCGGACAATAGCCCGAGGCAACCTGGGACCCGACCCTTTGGATTCTACCTGAGGTTGAGACCTGCGCATGCGCAATGGGCTTTTGTCTACTCTGATGGGTGGGGCTTAACTTTATAGCGGGATTTATATTGGTTCTGGATCTGAGAGGCGGAAATTCCAGCTGAGAAAACAATCTCACAAAAATACGTGATTATATCCCTGATAAATCTGATAGTAATAATATATATATATTGTTGTTTAATTTATTTCCAATTTGTGCCTGGCTACAGCTCATATTTTTTAAATTTAAACAAACACATTTTAATTTTACTACATATACAATAGAATAATAACTAATAACATAAAGATATTATACAACTCAAAAAGATAGATAGTTTTGAATATTGAATCTTGTTATTAAATTCTATTATTTTACTAATTAAGTAATTTATTCTTTTGTTTATATAAAAATTATTCATTGAATATGGTATATATTTATAATAAAAATATATTCAAATGTGTTAAATGAAAGTAGTTTGATGTTTTATAACAATTGTATTTATTTATTTTAATAGATTCAATATACGTATATGTTTGTATATGTCAACAGAACTATTGTTCTACTTTGGTATTTAATCAAAAACAATTTATATATTTATCTCTTGAATTTATTTCCATATTTATTTATTTATTTTTGTAAAAGAGGATTGAACGAAAAAGATAGGGATGTAAAAGATCAAACAACTTTAAATATATATAAAGAGAATATATAATGATTGAGGCCATGCAAGATAGAAAGAAAGAGAGATGTCAATTTTCTGTTGACAAATCCCAAGTGAGCTTCAGCAGTCCTTATACTGTAAGAAGGACAGAGGGCAGACATGACAAGATCAAAATTCTCTCCCTATTTTTAGCTTTTATCCACTCCCTCTTCCAACCTTTCCATTTTTACCCTACGTTTTCAATTGAATTTGATATAGGACCAGAATCTTAATTATCCGGTCTTTGAAATCCCTTTCACCTCAAAAAAAAAAAAAAATATCCATTAATAATCTTTAAACTTTTTTCTTCTCCCTCATTGATAATGTTACTACGCTAATTCTTATCTTATATATTTAAACTACCGTAGATAAAGAACTCTATTTATTTTTAAATAATGATATTCTTGTTGATGTTTTTACAAAGGAATAGCTTAATTAAATATTTTTCTATTTATTTTTTGTTTAAGTAAAATAACATAACCTTTATTATACAAATAAGTTTGTATATAAAAACATTCTAAATTTGCTTGTGACTTGAGGTATGATTAAAAGAAAAAAAACATCTAAAAACTTTTTAATAAATAAATGATATAAAAAAAATTGAAATAAAAATAATTATATTGTGATGAAAAAAATAAATAAAGGAAAAAGTCTATATCATTATTTTTTTATATATCTAATATTGATAAAAAATATTAAGAGTATATAAAAACATCTAATCAATCACTAAGATATTTATAAATATTAAAGAATAAAAAAACTTTATAGAAAGTTCTTAGGATCTCCTTCTGGATCTATACTTGTCTAAAAAATCTGGAGTGTCTCCACTCGACTATCTCGAAAATTTGAATGGGATTAAATAACATATATTAATTTATAAATTAAATTATAAATTAAAATTAATAAATAATATTTATTAAACCAGCGCATGTTTGGCTCTTTGTTGATGGCACCACGTCACGTGTTGGCGCGTGAGATTTGCAGTGTTATCCCTTCAAACTACTCTCAATAAATACATTTTTTTTTATCCTTCTAATAAATAATATTTTTGTTTTCCTTCGATCCTTAAACCTTTTTTACTATTTCGCCAAAAATTTTTGTTGTCGAGATTTTGATGTTTTTATACGTTTTGAAGGTCCCTGAGTCATTTTCACTAAAAATGAGAAAAATGTCTATCCCTTCAAACTACTCTCAATAAATACATTTTTTTTTATCCTTCTAATAAATAATATTTTTGTTTTCCTTCGATCCTTAAACCTTTTTTACTATTTCGCCAAAAATTTTTGTTGTCGAGATTTTGATGTTTTTATACGTTTTGAAGGTCCCTGAGTCATTTTCACTAAAAATGAGAAAAATGTCTCTCTCTGTGTGTTTGTGTGTGTGTGTAGGCAAGATTACGGTTTGAGTTAGAATAATGAAATTTAGCATACGGGCATTATTAAAAATTCGTGGTTTTAATTCATTTTTGAGAAATATAGCTCATCCGGAACTAACCGTAAAAATAAACATATATGTTTGATAGTTTTTCACATGATTAACAATTGTATAAAACTCCTAAATATTGAATTTCAGCTTGATTGAATCGCTGAAAGTACCAGAATTAATTTTTTAACATTGCAAATATTGCCATCAACAAAGAGCCAAACATGCGCTGGTTTAATAAATATTATTTATGAATTTTCATTATTCTAACTCAAACCGTAATCTTGCCTACACACACACAGAGAGAAAGAGAGACATTTTTCTCAATTTTAGTGAAAATGACTCAGGCACCTTCAAAACGTATAAAAACATCAAAATCTCGACATCGAAAATTTTTGGCGAAATAGTAAAAAAGGTTTAAGGATCGAAGGAAATCAAAAAAAATTATTTATTAGTAGAATAAAAAAAAAATGTATTCATTGACAGTAGTTTGAAGGGATAACCTCTGAATATCAATAAAATATCCATAAAAATTTTTTACTCACTTATTTTTATAAAATGTTAATTTCCATATTATCCTTAATTGAATTTTCAATTAAAGATAATTAAATTATTATATTATAATTTATATTTTTTTTAAATTAATAAATTTTTTTATTAATTAGTACCATGGTTAACACCAATCACTATTTATATTCATCAATAGGGAATTTGAATTTAATTCAAATCATCAGCAGCCATGAAATTTATTCATGAAATATAAGAAAAAAATAATATAATATTTGAAAATAAATTATTTCAATTCTGAATTAAAAAAAAACGAGTAATAAAATAAATATGTTAATTAATTAAGGATTGAATTCTCAATTACAGTAATTAATTAATTAGAGATGTTCAACATTTCTTGAGAAAATTAATGGTTTTTTTACACTATAAACAATTTTCAACCATACCATGTATAGACATACATTTCATGAATTTTATTTTTATTTTAATAAATATATATTAATTAAATCTTGAAATAATTATCTTGATTAGATCGACAACAGTTCTATAAATTACATTTATTAGTAATTATTGCAATAAAATTTAAAATTGATAAAACAAATTATTTCTCTTTTTTTAGTACGAAATAAATATTACTATTATTATAAACACAATTATAATTAATTTTTAATTATGATAATAAAAAAGTAATTTGAATTTGAATTGATTTCATTATTAGTGATTGAACGAGGGCTGTTGTTTATGTCATATCAGTCAACTGGCACTTGTGACGGTGAGTGAAGTGTATGATGAAGTGAGGGAGGGAGGGGGTGATGAGTTCAAGACGAAACGATCCATACATTTTCTAGAAATTTTCATCTCTTTTAAATTAGCTAGAATCTTCTGAGTGGAAAAATGATTGTATTCAATGATGATAATAATTTTGAAAAGTAAAATAAATATAAAATAGAATTTGTGAATTCTATTGTACTATAGCTTGGATATAAATATAGATATGTTTTTTATATCAAAGGGTATTTGTTGAATTTCTTTGATATTTTCTTAATATATATAGGTGTATATATATATATATATATATATATTAAAATAAATCTAAAAATAAGTTTTATTCTTTTCTTTTCGTCTTATATCAAACATCAAAGGCATAAAACCTAACAAAAAATCATCCAATGGAAAATATTCGTTATCAAAAACATACAACTATATTATACCATATAATCATATGCCTTTATTTAAATAATTACTTATATATATATATATATTTAGAACACACACATTTAATATAATATATAATTATTTTATCAAATTTTTATTTTTTAAATAAATTTATATCTATTTATTAGGTGGAATTAATAAACTCGAAAGTTCATGGCTGCAGCATGCACATTCCTCCAACCATACCAATAATGAATCATTTTCATTCAATTCTTATCATACCCTCATATCCCCATTTATATTAATCTGATTATATCATTTTTAGTTTATCCAATGGTGATTTACAATTGATTTCGCCATTTTTTTCCTCACCAATTCGAGTCACTTTCCCCGGTTGTCGAAACTTGTCTATATTAGAAGGTGCATTCAATTGATTTCGCCATACCGCACTACTATCATTCGAAACATAAATACTACGAAGAATTTTTTTTCAAATACTCTCAATCAATTCTCGTTTCAAAGCCTTATTTTAAGAAATTTACAAAAAAAATATAAATTTTTCATTCTTTAATTTATTTAAATAAAATAATTTTTAAATCACATAAAAAGTTTACTTATGTTTATGTATTTTATATTTTTTATTTTGTAATTAAATACTATTTATAAATAGATTAAAGATTTTATACATATATAATAGGTATATTTTTTTATATAAAAAATGAAAATTCGACATTCCATTTGTACTATTGTAATTCTTATTCGTTATGAACTCATTTCATTATAACAATCCGGTGTACTGATGTCTAGTGAATAGAATCCAGAGGTGTGGAAATGGTTGTTCCATACAGAGTAGGCATTAAGACGTGAGAGAAAGTGATAGAAGGGTTAACGTGGGATGAGATGAGGGTAGCAAGCATCATACTGGGTACTCTAAGCGGATGAATGGGGGGGAGGCAGTTAAATGACGGAGAGAGTTCATTAATATTAAAGACTTGATATTTCGAATTAAAGTTAAACGACGGGACATGAGCCAAATATTAAACAACTGACTCCATAATCCACATATAGATGTAATATATAGATATGTATTTATAAATATATTAAATATATTTGAAATTCAATAGATCGATATTGCAGGATGATTAAATAAATACAAACCCGGATTAAAGGATCAAATATTTTTCAAATCGCTATTTGGAAAGTCTTAATGAATATAATACTACATGAAATTATTTTGAAAATATATTAATAAATATATATATATAAGTTTGAAATTAAGAAATTTTATATAGAAGTAAGAAGAGCCTGTGTAATGTTGGTTGCAGTCAGTTAAGGAAAATTAATCATTTTTATTTAAGTTATTTAAAGAAATTGAATAAATCCATTTTCAATATATTGATATATCTATCTAAATCTATCTATCTAAAAATATATTAATAAATATATATATATATATATATATAAGTTTGAAATTAAGAAGTTTTATATAGAAGTAAGAAGAGTATGTGTATTGTTGGTTGCAGTCAGTTAAGGAAAATTAATCATTTTTATTTAAGTTTTTTAAAGAAATTAAATAAATGCATTGTCAATATATTGATATATATATGTTTTCTTACGTAAAACATTTTTCAAACATTCTATCCAATTCTTTTAAATATAATATTAAAAAATAATTACAAACAAAACATACAATGATATTATAATGAAAAAATAATATAATACCAGAGTGTATTATAAAAATAAATTTGGATTTTAATTTAAAATATCTATTTATATCATATATTATAAATACATTTATATTTTTCAATTGGAGAAATTTTGGTTGACATTTATATACCAGTAAAAGTAATATATCAATAGATTATATTAATATTATATTTAAAAAATTTCAACAATTTGTTAAAACAATATCAAATAAAACTGCAATATAGGAATATTCAAATATATAACATCATTACTCCCTTTCACCCACACTTTTGTCTCTCTATACAATAGAATTCTAAACTGCCATTTAATTAATATTGTTATTATTATTTTTATTATCATTATTATTATAAAACATTGAACATCAAAGAAATTAGCTTGTTGAATTTTATTATTCTATATTCGTTACGATAAAACGGATCGTTTTGTGGTTACCTTCATTACGCCCGTTCAGCCGATTAGAAGATCAAAAACCATTCAAATTATTAAGTAACCCTAGTATAAACCATATTATTCTATTTCTATTGAGAGAGAGAAAGAGAGAAAAGAAAAAAGAAAAAAATATAATTGTATGAAAAACTTAGTATCCTCTCTGTAAGTGAATTCAATACATTTTATTTTAGTATTAATTTCTTTTTAATTTTTATTTTAATTTCTACCACTTGTTGAAATAGATAATAAAAATATCTTTGTTAATTAAAGAAACCCGAATTATTTAATTTCAAATTATCTGGCAATTTAAATAAAATGAAAAAAATAAATATTATTATTTTAATGTTTTTTTTTTTAATATTATTGTGCACTTTGGGTATAAAACTATAATTTTTATTAAAGAAATAGATTTTTCAAAAGTAAACATCTTTTCAATTAAAATTATTAGCCTAGACAATAATATAATAATATTTAAGATTAAAAATTTTATCTCTTTGTGTTGTAAATATACTTCTAAAGTGTAATATAAAAATTTGGTAAACCAGGTCTCTCTTATATTTGACCAGATTATAAATATTATTCAATGGTTTAAATATAAGCCACACTTTTAAAATAAATCTTATTATATAAATTAATAATTATATTTATTTATTTTTTTAATATTATTTTTATGTGATTGATTCTATGTATACCTTGATATTTTACATATTAAAATTTTCATCCTCTTATTTTCTCTTAATAAAACAGTCAATATCTAATCTTTATATTTATATGCAAATGGAAAATAAATTCACCTCAAAACAAAAAAAATTTGCCTCTTTTTTTCGATTTTTAATCGAAATTTTGATCGAAATACCCTGACAACTAAAAATCCATATTTCTCTCATATTTTATTAATATCTAACAATTTTTTTTTTTTTTTTTTTTTTTTTGAATTTTAAATTTTGCATTCAAACTCATGGAAATTTTCGTATATTTTATCGAATCAATTTCCATGTTAGATAATATAATATTGAGAAATTCTATAAGTGATTTGAATATATATATATAATAAATAAAATAAAATAACTTCTTAGATACTATTTTTTTTTTAAACTTAATTCTAAAGAATTCTTTAAAAAGATAAAAACCAAATTTGTCAGAAACAAGAAGAAAAAAAAAACTAAAAAAAAAACTTGAATCTTTCCTTGTTGTATGAAGTGGATCCATTCAATGAACTCACCCCGGTATTGTTTAGGAAGTAATAAGATGGAAGGGATAAGGTTAAAGAATATATAAGGGTGTGATGTTGAATACAAAAACTTTTTACTCTAATTAAAAGAACAAAAGTGAATTTAAACAAAACTCTTTTCTCTTTAAACGTAATAAAAGAGGAAGGTGGAATTCATTTGGGATAAAATCAGTGGCATGATAAAATAAATAAAAATGCTACGGTTGATAAGGTTGTTGGTGATATATTGTTGTTAATATTACTGGGAACAATTCTAAATATTTAATAATCTCAGTACTTATTATGATCCATAAATAAACATTAATAGTTCATCGTTTTAAAATGAAATTAGTTTTGTTGTTTAGTTTATAATTATATTAAAACTATAATAGAGAGATAATAAA
The DNA here is from genome assembly GCA_963082975.1 of Labia minor. Classification (NCBI taxonomy): domain Eukaryota; kingdom Metazoa; phylum Arthropoda; class Insecta; order Dermaptera; family Spongiphoridae; genus Labia; species Labia minor. Next base: position 32,971,592 of record OY720350.1, on the reverse strand, counting down.
ATTAAATTTAAATTGATTTTAAAATCTAGGATGAATTAATGTACCATTTAATTTTATTTATTTATGTATTAATGGAAGTACAACCCATTCACTCTATGCGAATCAAAAGATTGGCTTTCAATTTAAGTTTATTTATTTATCTATCGTCTTTTACTGACAATCTTAAGGACGAATATTCGAATATATATATATATATATATATATATATATATATATAATTTGTGATATATTATAATGAAATAATAAAACAAAATGTATTTATCTAGACAAGAGACTACTTAACTGTAAAAAGTTTCGTTTACAATCTATGAATATGCCAGTAAATCGTATTATTTAACTGAAAGAAGAAAATTATATAAGATTAATTCTATTATTAACTAATTGTTTAATTAATTTAAGAAAATTAATATTGATATTCAAAAAAATAATTAATATCAACTATTTAATTTAACTACTTTACTAATTTTATTTTCCAACACCCTGGCGCTGTCTGGATGTTGATTGTTAAATTTAAATTTAAATTTAAATTGAATTAAGCCTAAACTTTATTTAGATATAAGTATATAAAATAATACAAATTACTAAATTATTTGTGGTTAAAAATAAAATTATTAGATAAAATTTTGTTTTCAAATTTAAGTTATGTATAGGAAGTATAAAATTATCTGAAAGAATGTAAAGCCGACTCCACACATGCGGTGTTTGCCAAATATCAAGCAAAACAATTGGAAAACACCGCATGTGTGGATGGGTTGCTTGGTATATGCCGAGCACAAACGTTCGGGTGCTCGCTAGTTCGCTATTATAGCGAACACAAGACGAAAATTTGAGAATATTTATATCCACAATTTTAATAAATAATATTGTTTCTTTAACATTTCCTTTTTTATATAATAAATTAACAATTCCAATTAAATAATTTATTTATAAAGTATTACAATACAATTATTATGATTAATTGAATTCAATTAATTAAATTATTCAATTAAATTCAATAAACCAAATTAAGGATGTTATATTTATAACAAGACGAATATTCACTACAAACACCTAAACTTGGTGCTCGGTATTTGGTAAATATTCATTATTTGACAAACACCGCATGTGTGGAGCCGGCTTAAAGACTATGTAATTTGATGAATGATTAAAAAATTATTTATTTTTCATCCCAAAAAAATGTATTTTTTAACAATATCAATTCAATTAATTTATTAATTGTTAATAAATCTAGGATATAATTAAAAGAAGTCGCGAGATTTAATAACAATTAATTACTTAAATATTGTTATTTTCTGTAAAATATTATTAATTGGAGGGAGAGACAATTGAAATGAGTTTTAAATATTCATATTTTTAGAAATGATGTAAAATTAAAAATAAGAAATTGATGTTCAAATACAAATTCATTCTCATATGGTTTATTTATATATAATTAAATTTATTTATTTCATTTAATTTTGAAGTTAACTATGAATTATAATTAACAAAATTAAATTACATAAAATTATTATTTATGCCTTTATTGATTTATTATAAATAATTTTATATATATATATACACACACACACATTATTATATAGGAGTATTATATTAACTTTAATATAACTATACAATTTATTTACAATTTTATTTATTATATTGTTCATTTTTACTATCTCGCCAGAGATAGTATTGCGATCATGAAAATTTTCGATGTTGAGATTTTGATGTTTTTATACGTTTTGAAGGTTCCTGAATCATTTTCACTAAGGTTGAGAAAAATGTCTGTGTGTGTGTGTGTGTATGTGTGTGTGTGTGTGTATGTGTGTGTGTATGTATGTAGACAAGATTACGCAAAAACGGTTTGAGCTAGAATGATGGAATTTGGTACATGGACATTATTCAAAATTCATAGTTTTCTATCAACTTTTGAGAAATGTAGCTCAACCGGAAGAGGGTCATTACCTACAACGTTTTGATTTTTTTTCCTCTAAAGTGAAGGTAAAAATAAAAATATATGTTTGATAATTTTTCACATGATTAATAATTGTATAAAACTGCTATATATAGAATTTCAGCTTGATTGAATTGCTGAAAGTACCAGAATTAATTTTTTAACACTGCAAATCTCACGCGCCAACACGTGCCATGGTGCCATCAATAAAAAGCCAAACATGCGCTGGTTTAATATTTATTATTTATAATTTATAATTAATTAAATTTAATTTAAATATAATATATTATGTTATTTAATCCAATTCAAATTGCGAGATAGTCGAGTGGAGACACTCCAGCTAATTTTATAATAATTAATCATTTATTACAATTTTTGGTAGAATCTTTTGGCCTTTTCTAAATGCTTCCATGCCTTTCTTTTCATTGTTACTTGCATCAGCTACGACCCCAGATTGTCTGCCCATAATATTTTCTCTCTTACTATTGCTCTGCACCATTTACGGTGATGGTTTTACATAAAATACCTTGAATGATTTGTAAAACAAAATAAATAGAGTTTAAATATTGTTATCAATGTTTTTGTTTTTATTATATTTATAATCTTTCAAATACGTAGTACTAGTTCTTAGATAATAATTTTAAAGAATAGAAAGAGGAAACAAATAGAAAATTGAAATTAATTTACTATCATAGGGGGTGGATTTGATGACTGTCTTTCTCGCTCTCGTGTGACCTCATTAGAGTAAAGTGGCCCAGAAGGGCTCGACCCTTTTCCACTCTTTTTCTTATATAGGTGTGTTTCTCTCTCTTATTTTCTCTTCCTTTATCTTCTTTTTTTTTTCTTTTCCCATTCCCGTCTTCTTCAAGTGCCTATCATCGTAGGTGGTGGAGTGAAGGGAGGGAGGAGCATACACACCCGCGAAACTCCCCCCCATAAAAGCACCCGGTTGCCCATCATGCAGTATTTGGCCCTTGGGCGAAAAAACCTTTTAAAATAACCCAATGGCAATAGAGTGATAGGGCTTTTACTCCGCCAACGAAGGACTAAAGGGAGAAATGAACTCCTTTGCCAATTGCCATTCATTAGTAACGCAAGTCAACATACTCTTGATTTTCTACAAACAACTCGTTTTCTTTTTGCTTTTGCTTTTAAACAACTTTTATTTCAAGTTTATTTAAAATAATTTATATATAAATATTTAATATATATAATTTATCATTATATTATTTAATAATTAATTAATGTATAAAATTGTTATATATTTAATAAATATTTAATATTCAGAAGCAACTTAGAAGAAAATTTTTTGTTCAAAATTTAATACTAAATAAGTACAAAAAGAAAGGATTTTTAAGCTAAAAAATTAGAATTTCTTAACTTGTTCCTTGATAAATATAAATATGAATTATGACAGACGCGAAAATGTTGTTATTATATAAAAAGAACACAACTTTGTAGGAATACCATGATATCTATGCATCCCTATATATATATGTAGTTATTAATGTAGTAATAAAAATCTGGAGTGTCTCCACTCGACTATCTCGCAATTTGAATTGGATTAAATAACATATATTATATTTAATTAAATTTAATTAATTATAAATTTTAAAATTTGTTGATGGCACCATATCACGTGCTGGCGCGTGATTGCCAGTCGACGTGTTAAAAAATTAATTCCGGTACTTTCAGCGATTCAATTAAGCTGAAATTCTATATATAGCAGTTTTATACAATCTTTAATCATATGAACAATTATCAAACATATATCTTTTTTTTACGGTCACTTTAGAGGACAAAAAAATCAAAACGTGGTAGGTAATGACCAAATTTCATGATTCTAGCTCAAACTGTTTTTGCGTAATCTTGTCTACACACACACAGAGAGAGAGAGAGAGAGAAATTTTTCTCAACCTATAAAAACATCAAAATCTCGACATCGAAAATTTTCGTGATCGCAATATAGTAAAAACGATTTGAGTTGAAAGTATAAGCAACATTTAGAGTTCAATTGGTTATAGAGAAATTAACAAAATGGAACATATACAATTGTTCATTGATAAAGAAAGTGATGAAGGATTGGGTTAGATGGAGAAATCTTCTTGTTGGTATTATATATTTGAAAAATTACCATTACAGAGATTATATATCATATTAACACACTATGAGCGGGGCGGGTATTTGTACCCGTTGCGGGGACTGCCACTTATAAGCGGGGCGGGTATTTATACCCGTTGCCACTTATATGAGGGATATATATATATTTTCCCTTCTGTCACTTAAAATTACTTATTTTAAACGATAACTAATATATATATATCCCTCATATAAGTGGCAACGGGTATAAATACCCGCCCCGCTCATAGTGTGTTAATAAATATGTTTGTAAGTTGGTGTAAATTTTATACTTATTAACTTAATACTAATTTTTCATAAACTTTAATTATTAATATATATTTATAATTTCTATTTCATTAGAAATACTTCGAAACATTGTTTCAACTCGATTGAATTACATGTCGGTTCCCTAATCGAGATCTCTCTGAAGGCAAATAGACATTGACAGCGTCAATGGAAAAACCAAGCGAGGTGGATAGACGATGTCAGGGTTTTCAGGATGGTTGAGAGGAAAGGGGATGGGGGATGTAATGCAATTTCGAAAGCGACATACGTTTGCAGAGAGTGAGCAGCCGACGACGACGTGTTTCAATTCAATGTCTTTTTATTTGGACTTTCACGCTCGGCATCTCGGCTGCTCTGTGACTGTCTGCCCTCTCTCGTTCATTTCGTTCTATTTTTCACCCACCCACTCTTAACCCCCTTTTTCTTCCTCACTCGTTTCCATGGATTTGACCATCTTATCTTATCTTTTCGTTGAGAATTTTTTTTTATTCCCATTTTGATGTAGGAAAACGAAAGATCAGAAGAAATGGAAAAAAAGTGAAAGAAAAAGAGTTTTTATACCGATTTTTTTTAAATTCAATTATTATTATTATTAAAAATCAGAATCAATACAAATAAAGATAATAATTCTAAATATTATTATGGCATTTCGGTTTTAGCACAAAAAATTTCAAATTAATTTTTATTTAATAAGTTAAGTTTTAAATCAATAAAATATATAATATAAAATAAAAAAAAAATTTAAAGAAGTAATTTATGAAAGAAAGGTCTTAAATATTAGTGACAAATTAAAATTCAAAAGTATATTTGGTTGCATACTGATAGGCGTAATAAAATGTATAAATTAAAGAATCACAATAATAACGAATTTATATAAATATTATATTATATTTATTTTACCGTTTTATATGATTATACTCTATTAAACGGTAAAAAAAAAATCTCTAAACAAAAGTAAACAATCTCCCTTAATTGAAAATCGTACAATACTTTTCAAAACATTTTTCAATTAATTTTCTTTAATTAATAAACCAAAATCGAAATTATTATACAAAAAAAAAAAAATCCATTCAATATATGTAACATTTTCTCTCTAAAAAATAGATTACAATTATATTGATATTCATTTTACATTCAGAAAGAAAAAATTTAGAGAAAAAAAAAATAAAAAAAACAAGGGTGAAATCAAAATCATACACAACAGAATAAAATAAAAATTCAAAGAACCAAACCAAATAAGATAATAAAGGGATAAAAGAGTAAAAATACACGAATGAGTGATTGTCTATCAATACATTATTTTTTTTGTTTAAATAAACATAGCACCAACATTGATCTTGTATTAAATCCGAGTTTCAAAAGAATATTAAATTAAATAACGTATTGAGTTCTATACAAAATATCTATTTATAGTTCCTTTATATTGTAATATTCCTGTTCTATATTGTTCTATATATAAATCAGTATATATATATATATATATATATATATAATTAAATTAAATAAGTTAAAAAAAAAAATTGAAAGATTTTTTCATTTTTTTTAATGTTGTTTTGAATTGAATCAACATTCTAATTAATTTTTTTATGAAATTTTTATATATAAAAGTCATGATTATTACTATAAAAAAGGTTGCATATTTTATATTTGTAGAATAATTAGTTTTTATAAAAAAAGTTTATAGAAAATTACAGATTAGAAAATTAAATTATCTTTTATTTTAAAGATGATTATTTATGCCAAATTATCTTTCAAATCAAACCAATATTTTTGAATGTATAGAAATATTGAACTTTATATGAAAGTATTTATTTATTTATTTAAAAAAAAACTGACTTTTGTATAAATCCTAGGAAAGGACAGCGCCTATTAAGTCGGTTGCCGCATAAGTGGGGTAAAGGTATTCTATGATCAGTAAAACGCGTCTTCTCAACCTTAATCTTGATTTTCTTGATCAGCGGTGCTACGTTTTATCAAGTAGCTTCCCAATTTTAATTTCATAGGCAAGGTGGACTCCTTGCCTCAGCCAAAAAAATTCCCTTGGCAGGCACGAGACTTAAACCCGAGATCATTAGGATTCGAGACAACAGACTGAGTGACTATTTATTTTAAAAATAGTTATGATTTTTTTTCTTTAATTAAATATTAAATATTCATTTTTTATTTTTTTCAGGTGGCAATGCTCAAGAATGGAACCGCTATTCCGTTCCACAAGAAATTATGCCCCGGTTGTCATAATGTGCCCAAATCGAAAGAGTGGCTTGCAGCACCCCAATCCCGGGGACTTCATGTTTTTCATATTGGAAAACGAACGGGCTACCATGTCCATTGGGAGCCTATTTTTATCGGCACGCACGCCGATCCCCTCTACGATGAGCGACTCAGCTGGGAGGGGAAAAGTGATAAAATGACACAGGTAAGGCACATATATTATATTATAACTTTTAATATATCTTTATAAATAATAGAAAGATATAAAGATAGATAATTAGATAGAGAAATATTTATTTTTTTATTAACATTTATATTCTGATGAAAAATAATTAATTATAAAATATAGTAATAGTGTTCTGTAATCACGAAGGATAATAATAATAATATTCGAGAAGAATTTAAAGCAAGGTTGCAATCGGATAACACCTGTTATCATGCAGTAAAGGAGCTTATATCGTTAAAATTATTATCAAAGGGGATCAAAATTTAAATATAGTAAAACAATTTCCGAATGTATCATATTAGTGTGAGGCATGGTCTATGACCCTGGGAGACGAGAGTAGATTTAGAGTATTTGACAATAGGATTCTTCGAAGCATTTATGGGCCAAAGAAAGATGAGGTCATCGAGGATTGAAGGATACAGCATAACGAAGAATTGTCCTCTCCAGTCACAGTTAGGATTATAAAATCGAGAAGGCTACGATGGGCCGGGCACGTGGCTAGAATGGGAAAGGAAAGAATGGCGAAAAATGTATTGGTGGGGAGACAGATTGGGAAACGTCCTCTTGGAAGTTCAAGGACGCGGTGGGTGGCCAATGTAGGATGGGACGTAAGAGAGATGGAAGAGGGTAGGGGTTGGATGGTTCTGGTTCAGGATAGGGACTCTTGGGGTAATGTGGTTGCCGCGTCCAAGAACTTACGAGTTCCGTAGAGCCATAGAGATAGATAGATAGATAGATAAATAGTGTAGAATGAGAAGATCAAATTTAATTTATTTAGTAGGGGAGGTTAAAATCTATGCATTCAATATTATGGAGACAGTTGTGCAAAAGTGTGAAGTTTTGAAATATAAATAAATTTTCTATTTTTATTTTTAATTAAAAATTATTTATTATTGTTTTAGAAAGTATATTTCTATAAATACATTTTTTAGATAATTTAATCTACAAGATTTGTAGCTTTGTCGTTATAGTTCTGACTTGAGGTGGTTGGATGGTTCTGGTTGGATGGTTCTGGTTCAGGATAGGGACTCTTGGGGTAATGTGGTTGCCGCGTCCAAGAACTTACGAGTTCCGTAGAGCCATAGAGATAGATAGATAGATAGATAAATAGTGTAGAATGAGAAGATCAAATTTAATTTATTTAGTAGGGGAGGTTAAAATCTATGCATTCAATATTATGGAGACAGTTGTGCAAAAGTGTGAAGTTTTGAAATATAAATAAATTTTCTATTTTTATTTTTAATTAAAAATTATTTATTATTGTTTTAGAAAGTATATTTCTATAAATACATTTTTTAGATAATTTAATCTACAAGATTTGTAGCTTTGTCGTTATAGTTCTGACTTGAGGTGGAGAGATCGTCATGTTCAGTTAAATTTAAGAATTAAAACCTACTTTCTGGTTAATAAGAACATAGATTCCGAAAGTTAATACAATTAAAAAAAAAAAATTATAAATTTATTTAAAAATATATTTTCCATTTGTGCTTAGTCACATACATCTTTCGAAATATTTATATTTGATATTTATAATTATTGTTATTTTTTTTATATTAAAATATCATTTTAATAAATTTTATATAAATATATATATATTTCTCTGGTTGATGTTAATAAATACACCTTGATGACTTTGATGGTTTTTTAAATATTCTTGATTATTTTATCATTTATATACTTGTTAATTCGTTTATTAATCAATCTGCTCTTTATTCTACTTTTTTTAAAAGCTTTTAATAAAAAAATATTTTATTCTATTGAAAAATGAATAATATTTACTTATATTTTATTAAACAAAGCAGAAAATATAAATATAAATATTTTTAAATATATATAAAAGCTTAGTATATTTTTTTAGCATATCGTTAGTATGAATTCAATATTTTGATTGAAATATTTATTATTCAAGCCACGTAATCACAAATACTAAGCCAAGCTAACCTCTCCATTTTTTCCCTTTTTATCCTATATTTCTTTCAATTCATATTGTTTATTTGTACATTTTCTCATTTCACACAACATATGTTACCCTCTACCATTTGATAAGATATATTTATTTATTTTTATTATTTTATTTATTTTTAAGAAATATTTTTTATTTTATTTTGTTTTTATTTTATTACATAATATATATATATATATATATATACCAAAATATAAATTGATTTTAACATTTATAAAATTTTAAGAAATAAAATTAAAGTATCTAACAAATATTAAGAATATTTATGTATTTAATAGAATATTGTTGATCATATTTCATACATTATATATACATATATATATATAATATATTCCAGTGACTCCCAAACTGTGAGCCGCGGCTGCCTGGGGAGCCGTGATGCCGTCATGGCGGAGCCGCGAAAGATGACTTTGTAGGGAAACTTTTTAACATTTTCGATTATTTTTAATTTTTTTCAATATGGTTCAAAAACAAAAGGTCAGATGATTTTGTGGGCAAACCTTTGAACATTTTCGATTATTTTAAAAAATTTTTTAATATTGTTCTAAAAAAAAAGGTCAGATGATTTTGCGATGCTCTGAAACATTTCCGATGGAGGGAAGAAAAAGTTTTCCAATTTTTCATGAGAGTAAAAATTTATATAAACATCGGTTGTATTAAGCGAGTCTCGGAAAAAATCCGATTATTTAGGGAGCCGCAAACCAGAAAAGTTTGGGAACCTCTGATATATTCTATTAAATACATAAATATTCTCAATATTTATTTCTAGTCTTTCATTTTAAAATTGTATATTTTAGTAAATTAATATTTTACCACATTTAAATTTTATTTAATTCGTTATGATTTATACTATTATTTATTAATTTATTGTAATTATATTTGTCAAAGATTTATTTACAATTATAAATTACAAACGAATACTTATTGATTTTTCTGTTTTTATTTTTTTAATATTCTTGATTATTTTATCATCTAACCTTGTTTAAATGCACACACATATATATGTATATATATACATATATATATTTCATGCTTAATATTACTTGCATCCGGCATGTTTTTTTTACATTAATTTTATATATATATAGGGATTAAACGGAGTAAAGAATTTTTTTCTCAGACAATTAACTTTTAAAATATTGAAGCGTTACACGAAAAGGCGATTCTTTCAATATTCCATCGTGGCTAGAAAGAAAATATGAAATTAGATTTTTTGTAGATAATAAATTTGTAATTTATGAAAATTCTAAAGGGAAAACAAAATAAAAAGTTAATATTAAATCTAGTTGAGTCAGCATCCAACAGATGGCTCCCTCTTATTTTCTTCTTTTTCAATTGTATAGACTAGATATTTTTGTCTTTGAAGAAATATAAAAATAATATAATATGTGAAAATATAGAAACCGATATTTTAATATATATTAAAAGTTTAATTTGAATATCATTCTATATTTATAAGAATATTTTATTTTTTTATTCTAACACATTCAAGAGTGAACTTTTTTCTTGAATTCCAATCGATGTTTCGATTTCTTTACGTTTTGCAGTGTAAGGTTCACCATTTTTTCTTCTTCTTCTCTCTTTCTATCTCTTTTCATTCGCTCTTTTCATTCCCATGTGGTTCTAATATCTCCTACACACACACACACACACACACACACACACACACACAAACTTACAACACGCTTTACCCAAACGCATCTCACATCTTCTCTGTTCGAATTGGCGAATAGACAGAGATCGGAGAGGAAAAAGTGGAGGGGAAAGGGGCATAGGTCGATTTTTAAGGCACATCAAGCCACCCATTTTCAACCCGTCCCCCCATCTCCTTCTCTTTAACCCTGAAGAATCGACATTGGCCCCAATACAAGTCAAATATGGGGCTTTTTTTCAAAAATGCAGCGACGCATTTCGGTTTTATCTCTTGGCTGTCAGACGTTCTAAAAAAAGAGAGCTCCAGTTTGATAGTAACATTTTATGGATAGCAATGGAAGGAATCCAACTTTCTACAATCTCTCTCTTTCACTCTCTTCTGCTCTATAAAAATTAGAATATAAAACTGTTCTTTATCTCTCTCTCTCATATAAATATACATACATATTTATATATATAATTAACTTAATTTTAAACATGATAACATTATATAATAGCTAATATATATCACTTTTAATAGATATCATAAATTTTTAAATGATTTATGAATATCAAAAGCTCTATATTTAATATTAATTATAGTTTATTTTTCTCTTAATTAAGTTTTTAATTATGATTGATAATAAAAAAAAAAATTGTAAATTAAATGTTTTTTAAAATACATTTTGCTGAGCGCCTGGAGCATATGCAACCAATCATAAAGGTTACAATATATAGTTGCATATAGATCAGGATATAGAATAAAATCGGAACAATCTAAATAAATCAATTGGTTTTTAACTAATAATTTAATAATAATTTAAATTTTTTATTTATTTATTATTTTTTTTGGGATTGGGAATTTGAAACTTCAGGTTAGTTTGAATCAGTATTGATATATTTATAGGAATATATATTAAATTAATAAATTGTTTCTTATATTTATTTATAAACATTTTTGATTTTTGTGACGTTAACTAGTCCACATCAAATTTAGTTGAACCGTTAATGTACATGAAATCAAAATTATAAAAAAAAAAATATGAATGTTTATCTTTTTACCGACCGACGATAGTAAGGGAGGTATTGTTTTCACACCAAATTTCACATGTGGAGATTTTTACATATCTCCACGAATCCTGCATTTTCTTAACAGAAAAAAGTATTTTTAGCATGATGTCTGTCCGTCCGTCCGTCCGTCTGTCTGTCCGTCCATTCGTATAGATGTGTACAGCCTGAACGGCTCAACGGATTTTGATGAAATTTGGTATATTTACTTAATGCATCAGTGGGATGAATTGATTAACTTTTGGTGCAAATCCGGAAACCGGAAGTGGTAGTATTAGCGATCGACGATAAGAAGGGAAGGGTTATTTTCACACCAAATTTCACATGAGGAGATTTTTTACATATCACCATGAATCATGCACTTTATGGTGGTTTTATTCTCGAGAAAAATCATATTTATTAGTTTTTTTCTTAATTTAAAATTATATGACGTCATCCAGTCATTCATGACGTCACAGCCTGGTCTTACATATATATTATAAATAAAATAAAATTAAAAATATTTATGTTATATCCATATCTGTTTTTTATTACATTAATAGATATATTAAAATTATTTGAAATTATTTCTGTAGCTGGAAATTAATTTATTTCAAACCGTCGGTCGGTTCGGACCTGGCCAGAGGTCAACTTATTATTTTTTATTCTACTATATCTAAATATATACCAATAATGAAAATTTAATTTAGGTAATACTTTTGTTGAAATCACATAAACCAAACAAACTAATAATTAATTTGTTACCTAACTTGCTTATTAATATTTTTTTAATATTTATTAATCTAAAATGTGATTTTCCAAATTATATTTTTAATTTTACTTATTAAAAACCAATCACTCTTCAATTAATAAATATAATAAGAAAAGAAAATATATAAGAATGCAAATTTTAATATAGTTCTATTAAAATTTTGTTTTGAAAAAATATAAAGATAAAAAAGATATTTTCATATTTATTTACTCTTCTAATGATAATTTATTTCTTAGGTAAATATGTTCAACCGTATATTTACTACATTATCTCATTGATTTTTGTTCATAATAATATGATTTGTTTTATTTGTTTATAGGGGAAAATTTTTAATCAACGTCCCTACAAGGTTTGAACTTTGATTGAATCTCGTGGATGGTTTAATGTAATAAATAGTATGTCTTTGAAACTACAAGTTGAACTACATTCTCTGCAACTTGTTTAATTTACTTATAATGAAGGCCCATAGGGAAATAACAATATTTTAAAGGGTCTTCCTTTCCAAGACGTGTTTAAGGGCTACTCAAGGAGAATAATTACGCAAAGATAAGAGATAAGGCTTTTAGCGGTAGGATGGGTAGTGGAAGTGGTTTTGAACGTAGAAGCCGAAACGCCGTTTGAATGTTAAGAGGCGGACGACGATATTTCTCAAACGGCCCCACTAAATTCTATTGAGCGGCAAATTAACATAGTCTAATTAGAAATCATAAATAACAACATAGAAAGCAACGACTTGGGCGAGGTGGAGGGGGGTAGCGTATAGGAGAGGAGAATCTATTTCTGGTTCTCTTGTTAGTGATTTCCTTTATGAATAACAACGTCCAAATGAGGGGATGATAAATAAAAAGCCCAGTTATTCTATTCATTTTCAATGTTTATTAAACAAATGGATTTCAATATTCGTTTTTGATCCAACCGAAAGAACATTTCTATTCTTCTCGTAAAAACGGAATAAATAAAGAAATGATAAGGAAATCTCTGGTTTTTATTTTTTTTTTTATTTTTTGTAATGTTCTCTTTTCATTTATTCAAAATCAATCACTTTTTATTGAAAGCAATATCAATTATTGAATTGATTTAATAATCTTCTAGAATAAACAAAGAGGGGTAATTTTTTTTCTATTACAAAATCAATCAAAAAATAAAAAAAAGGAATAATATGGAATAATTGAAAATAAAATAAAATTTTCGATTAATTTATTCACAATTTTTTTTTTTATTTTCATTAACGCATTTTTTTTAGCTTGCAAAACTTCTGAATAAATTATACAAATGAAAGTTGTTTTCGAATGAAAATTTAATAGAAGTACATGATTTAAGGTCTCCTGTAACTAAAAATAGATCAGATAATGTAAATATACCTAAAAACAGCCCAATTCAATTAACAATTTAATTTTTACCGACCGACGATAGTAAGGGAGGTATTGTTTTCACACCAAATTTCACATGTGGAGATTTTTACATATCTCCACGAATCATGCATTTTCTAAACAGAAAAAAGTATTTTTAGCATGATGTCTGTCCGTCCGTCCGTCTGTCCGTCTGTCCGTCCGTCTGTCCGTCCGTCCGTCCGTATAGATGTGTACAGCCTGAACGGCTCAACCGATTTTGATGAAATTTGGTATATTTACTTAATGCATCAGTGGGATGAATTGATCAACTTTTGGTGCAATTCCGGAAACCGGAAGTGGTAGTATTAGCGATCGACGATAGGAAGGAAAGGGTTATTTTCACACCAAAGGAGATTTTTTTATATATCACCACGAATCATGCACTTTGTATTGGTTTTATCCTCGAGAAAAATCATATTTATTAGTTTTTTCTTGATTTAAAATTATATGACGTCATCCAGCCATTCATGACGTCACAGCCTGGTCTTGCATATATATTATAAATAAAATAAAATTAAAAATGTTTATATTTATTATTTATGTATCCATATCTGTTTTTTATTACATTAATAGATATATTAAAATTATTTGAAATTGTTTCTGTAGCTGGAAATTAATTTATTTCAAACCGTCGGTCGGTTCGGACCTGGCCACAGGTCAACTTATTTTATGAATTGAATTGATAATTTTAAATATATATATATATATATATTTGTTATCTATCCTATGAGAATAAAAACTATAGATATTTTAGAGGCCTTAACAGGACTCTTGGTCAAACCCCATAAGGCCCAGAATCCAAAAATACTCTTTTAAAAAACTCCTGAAAATAGCTTCAAAAAGGCGCAGAAACGTCAAGACTAAAAACCTACAATAAAACGTGAAAATAACCCGGAAATAACTTCTCATATTAATAAAAAATTTCATGGTAACCTAAATGAACATATATTGAGATATTTTACTGAGATTTAACATAAAAATAAATTAATACAAAATTTCGATTGACTTTTATGATTTAATGGAATTTAATTGTTTGTTGAAAATTTAATAGATAATTAATTATTAATTATAATAAAATTTTATAAAAAGCCATTAAATACTGTTTTCCCCTATAATTTTATTTAATTAGGGAAGAAGATTAGAATTTTTTAAAAAATTATATCTTAAATTTTTGAACATAATTTATTTATTTATTTATTTATTTTTCTTTTATGCACTTCTTATTATGATTATTTTTTTCTTTATTTTAATAAAGTAATTATTTAAATTAAATATGATTTTTATGTTATTCGCTTTTTGATAAATATTATAAGATCTCATAATTTTTTAGGATAAAATAAACAATATTTTTCATATTATTTCACAAATCATTTAAGTGTATAATAGCAAGACATACACCAAGATGATTTTCATTTTATTAAAAAAAAAATAAATACTATATTTATAAAAAAATATCTTTTAACAATTTCATTTCATTTTCAAATTTGATTATAACTAATTTTATTTTATTTTATTTTGTAAATATTGAAATGCAAATTTTAAGAAAAATATTAATAAAAAGAGAAAAGTATATAAAAATAATAAATAACAGCAGAAATTAATTAAAATTGGTATAAGAAAGAAAATAAAAATTTATTTTCAATTTATATAGGTATAATTAAATTAATTGAAAATTCGTTTTTATTAAACGTTTTTTTTATACGTAATGAAATAGGATTAAAGCAATTATTATGAATGATATTAATTGAAAATAATTTATATATATTCAATATACATATATTTATATATTGAATAAAATTGAATTAAAGAAAAAAAATTATTAATTTTTATTTATATATGTTGAATCTATATAAAATGTAAAAATTGTATTTTTAAGAATTTGTATATATATTATGTATTATTATTATATTATTTATTATTATTATTGTTTATTATTATTTTTATTATTTATATATTATTTTATTTTATGACTTTAAAGAGCTCGCAAGTACAGAGCCAGAGCAAATTCTTTCAACTGTCTATTATCAGACATCTCCATCCAATTCATACTCTCTCTTAATTCTTCCTTCATTTTGTCTGACATTTTTTTTTTGTTTTCAAAAGGCCATTTATTATTTTTAAAATTAAATGGAGGAATTCAAAAATCATAAAGTGGGATTTGAAAAATTATAAAATAGAGTGGCTTCCCCCCCCCCCCGGACTCAAAAAGTAAATCACGAAAAATCAGTAGCCTATTATTTTTTTTTGTAAGGTTAAATTATTATTTATATATATATATATATATATATATATATTCACGTATATATATTCAAGAATTAAAAAAAAATTTAAAAATGCCTATAAATCTTTAATGATCATCATTAAGATTTTGAATAAATGCAATAGGGCATATAAAATATATAATGTCAAAATGGAAGGATATCCTCCTGATATATGTATATATATTTCTGGATGAGTGACTAGATTTATGAAAAATAAATATAGAATGAATATATATATCTTTAATAATATGAATTCTATAGTCGAGGGAGTTTCCTCTATCAGCTTTTCTTCTTACCCTGGCCCCACCCTTTCTCGTTCACTGTTCGTATCGTATCGAAAATGGTAGCTTTGTATGCTGCCCCAACGGAAGAGGATTTGACCTTTTATCTTGTTCAAGTGGATCGTTTTGAAAGAAAAAGAGTTTCAGGATGAGTGGACCAGGGGGTTTGTTCGATGCAAGAAGAGATTGAAACAGGGGATTGGGGCGGAGTGGCGCAGACGACAACCAAGAAGCCATCTATCGGTTAACTTTTCGTTACAAACGATATCTTGCACATTTTTATAACAAAAAAAAAAAAAAAAAGAATGAGAATAAAAAATTGATTTGTGAGTGAAAAATTTGTTTTTATTTTCTATTGTCTGTTTTTAAAATAATAATAATAATAATAACAATAATAATAATAAAAAAAGATAATAAATTAAATTTGAATTTTTGATCAATTGATCAATTTATTTTTGAATAAAATTTATTTATATTCGGGGCAATATAATTCCCAAATCCTTTCTAAAGCTAATTGGATTTGTATTGAAGATACAAATTATATTGTTATCAATATTATTGGTTAAATTAGGATATTTAGATAATTTTACTGCATATTAAATCTCAAAATATATAAAAATTTAATCGAATTATTTATTTTTTTTTTGTATTCGTCACAATTATTTTATTTTAATTTAATTTCCATTTTTCTGTTTTACATTTTAGAAATATAATTCTTTTATTTTTTTTTAAATTTCTGGTTAAATATCTTTGTTGTTATTATTAAATAAATTTATACTATTAATTTTTTTTTTAAATTAGTGGGGCATGTACCCCATTTATTTTCTATAATTTAAGACTATATCTTTGAAAAACACTTACATTATTTTTTTATAATATTAATGAGATGTGCTATATCATAAAAATTGTCCATTTCAAATTTCTCAAAATTAATTTCTCACGAAAAGATTTTCTCTTCCTACCAATAGATTCATGTATAACCAATGAATTAATTAATCGATGATAATAAAATATAATAATTAATCAATTTATTTTTTAACATATAAATATATATAAATCTATAAATTATAATTTATATTATTTTATAAAAATTACCTTCTTACCTATAACTTACAATATAAATATCTAAAAATTGTTTCTTTTTTCAAACGATATAAAAATTAATATCTAACTTCTAAATATAAATTTATTCATAAAAAAAATACTTCAAATATCAATACATATCAATAAAAATATTCAATCCAATACAAAATTGATATTCATAAATATTTACCTATAATAAAATTAAAAAGAAAGAATATCCTTAAAAAGGAGATCAATCAATCTGTTGAAATAGAATAGAAATAATAAAAAATTACTCTTAATATTTCTTTAAGCTAAATATTATACCATATAGATACCACATACAAAATAAATATCAATGAAAATATAAAATGATACTTTTATTTTTATAAATATATATATATAATTATTTTTATAAATATATATATAATATAAATATATAAATATATATATATCAAATTACTTTTTTAGTTTTAAATCCGAAAATAAAATATATGTGTATTTGAATTTTATAAATTTATACGTATATTATTATAAGAAAGTTCGTGGGAGTGAATCGAATGAAATTGAAGAGAGGGATTTTGCGATTTGAAATGGATTCTTTTTCTCTCGACTCGCCGATTTTTCAATCCTTAATCCTTCGATAAAGAGGTGGATCTTGCCCTATACCCTTCGAACCCTTCTTCAGCCGATCACTATGTTTCAACGATTCCATGATCAAGAAAAGTAAGGAAAATCAAAAAATAAAATAAAAAATAAAATATTTCACGAAAGTAAACCGGAAAAGGAGTAATATATATATATATATATATATATATATATATATATATATATATATATATATGAATCTTTTTTTACAATATATCTCTATATATATACAAATAATCTCTAAAAGATATAATACATAAAATGTAGAATTGAAAGGGATTTGAAGATTTGTTAAAGATCAAGCGAAAAACAAATTAGGTTTTTCAATTTGTAGAATTAAATTAAAAAATAAAATACTATGAAATCGGATCTTAATAACTCATGTTTAAAATTTCAAAAAGCATTATATTCCTCTTTATTAAAATATGTATATTTTTACTTATTTATTAAATTTTATTGATGTTTTTAATGTACACGTTTCGCGATTCAAAGATTGGAATTATCTTCAATCATTATTATAGTCACTATGTTTTTTAGTAAATACATATATAATTGTAGGAAAAAGTTTTTAAATCTTTTAATATTTCATTTATTCTAGAATTTTATATATGCGTAATTCAATATAAACACGGTGGCCAAACCGTGGCTCTATTCGAGTTTATTGCGAATCAATTAAAAAATTTAAAGTGAAGCCACAAAAAAGGTAGCATTTTCGATTTTGCAATATGGCTCTAAAAAAAAAGTAAAATTTTTTTCTGATTTGGCTCTTAAATATTTTCGATTTTTCAATATAGCTCTAAAAAAAAAGGTAAAATTTTTTTCTAAGTATCACCAACTGTGGCCACCCCTGCAATATAATACATATAAATCAAAAAGATCCTGTTCAGCATTAGTAAAAAGCCAATTTTTTCTCCTGAGAAAGATCTGATTTTACATTTTTTTATTGATTACCATGACCATCAAACTATGTTTATATATGGGTTCTTAATCCTTATTTTTTTTATTTAAGTTTTAAGAAAACAGGAGGGGGTATAATTAAACGGTTATAACTTATTTTTTAATATCTTGTTATTGTGCTAATTTTGTTAATCAAAGTCATATCACTTTAATTGATTTCAACAGTTAAAAATGTATAATATTTCCATGGTAGATGTCATGATTTGAAGGGTGCATATTTAAAATTGACATGAGTAGACTAATCCTATAGAAGAACAGATTTGTTGAAAATTATTTAATCATAAAACTTAAAAAGAAGAGCATATATATATATATAAATTAAACTCTTGTATAATTGAAGATTATTAGAGAATATAAAAGGAATTTAAAAAAAGATATAAATTTCAACAATCATTTTATTTTTCTCTTTATGGTGGTTTAATATGGTGTATTTTTTGACATTGTAGAGAATATTATTATTAATATTTTACTTAATTAAAAGTTTAATGAATATTGTGATTGAGAAGTATTCAAGTGAATGTTAGAACTTTAAAATTTTTTATTCAGAATAGTTTTAGTAGATAATCAGATTTTGAACTAATCATTTTATTCAAAATAAAAATTTATAGCCATCTGTTAAGATTAAATTTAACTAATAAATCATTGTTTTGCAATATGATTTGCAGATGTCGCTGATATTTATTATTAATTTATCATATTTAGACTAAATCTCGAAATGAATTATATAAAAGAAAATTCCATTCATTTTTTTTTTCTTTCTCATCGTTTTTTTTTTCTTCCTTTCGTCTATTATATTAAATTCTATTTCTTCCGATTGGCGTCTCCTTCCTCTTCTTAATTATGATAGATGGATGGAAATGTCTTTTTAAATTCAACGCCCTTTGCGTCATTTTATTCTAGAAAATTCATATTTTAATGAAATCTGGGTGTAAAAAGTTTTCAAGCGGAGCTAATCTTCTCCACCACTTGCATACATTCCCTTCTTCTCTACCATCGCTAACTTCAACTCAAATCTCACTCAGAACGGGTCTCTCTGAGCTGAGTGAAACACCAACCATGTAAAATTTAATGTGGTAGAAAATTACAGTTACCCAGCCTCTCATCCCTCTTGCCCTACTATACTCTTTATGATGACAAATAATAGAGATATATGATGAAGTTTAATTATATTTTATATTTTGATGGTAAAATTTAAAGGAAAATATCTTAAAAAAAAGTATATACGTATAATATCTGTACATATTCTATATATATATATATAATAAAAAGAAAATGACAGACTATAAAAAATCTATTAAGATTTTAAATCTAATTAATACGTTAATTAATTTCCTGTAATTAGTGTCATCTCAAACTGAAATATACCATCTTGAGTAAAAATAAACGGGTATAAAAGAAAATTGATTCTGTTAAGTAACAGTTCCTAATATATTCAAGAAAAAAATTATTCTTGTAAATTAATTCTCTATTTAATTAATTATTGGTTAATTATAATATAATTAATAAATTATACTTTCTAGATTAAATTTATATTGCTTTTATTTGCTATTTTATATATTATAAAATAATCCAGTTATTAAATAAGACAGTCTTATATATTTAAAAAGACTTGGAAAATAAAAGTATTTTATTTTCGCTTGTCTTTGATCCGTAAATAATTAATTGTTTATTCTCTTTAAATACTATTAAAGAACGGAAATTACATACTAAACGGATGAAAAATGTTTTTGTTCTTTAAAATATTATTAAATATTAATTTTCATCGTTTCACTTATCCTTTATGAGATTTTATCATCAGTCAAAAATAATCAATAAAAACAATGACGAAGCTAAATTTTATTGAAAAAGTAAATATTCATTAATTTAAGTACTATACTGAAATGAGTTCCAATGAAAAGTACAAACAAAATAAAATATAATGGTTTTTATTAATAAATTAATCAAATCGCACTAAATAAGTTCTAGGATAATGGTTTGTAAATCTTATTCTATGAATTAGAAAACTTATTAAATTATAGAATATATATATATATATATATATATATATATATTAATAAGAGCTAATAATAATAGTATTTAAGATATAAATGTTTTTATTATTTATAAGTTTAACAGTTTCTGTACCGGTGCACCCCTTTTTTTAAAAATTAGCTAGACTCGACTATCTCGCAATTTGAATAGGATTAAATAACATAATATATTATATTTAAATTCAATTTAATTAATTAAAAATTATAAATAATAAATATTAAATCAGCGCATGTTTGGCTTTTTGTTGATGGCACCACATCACGTGTTGGCGCGTGAGATTTGCAGTGTTAAAAAATTAATTCTGGTAATTTCAGCGAATCAATCAAGCTGAAATTCTATATATAGCAGTTTTATACAATTATTAATAATGTGAAAAATTATCAAACATATATCTTTATTTTTACGGTCACTTTAGAGGAAAAAAATCAAAACGTTGTAAGTAATGACCCTCTTCCGGTTGAGCTACATTTCTCAAAAGTTGATAGAAAACTATGAATTTTGAATAATGCCCATGTACCAAATTTCATCATTCTAGCTCAAACCGTTTTTGAGTAATCTTGGTTACATAGATACACACACACACACATATATATATATATTTTTCTCAACCTTAGTGAAAATGATTCAGGTACCTTCAAAACGTATAAAAACATCAAAATCTCAACATCGAAAATTTTAGTGATCGCAATACTATCTCTTACGAGATAGTAAAAATTGTAATAATCTAATTTCCTTTTTCAATTTCTGAAATAATATAACAAAAGGGGTGGGCCAATGTTTCAGATCATCGCAAAATCATCTGACCATTTTTTTTAGAACCATATTGAAAAAAATTGAAAAAAATCGAAAATTTTCAAAAGTTTGCGGGCACTTGAAATTCGTTCTAATACCTTCGCGTCCCCAGAGAAAAACGCTGGTTTAACATGACATATATGTATCTACAAACATTGTAAGGTTTTAAAATTCAAAAAGTGGAGCACACACACACATATGGCTTGAATTAGGGATGAAAGTTTGTTTATGTGGAGAACAATAATTGAAAATCTAAAGTTTGGTTCGCTGCGAACAGTAGGCAATATAAACTGTGGTGATGTAAGAAAATTTGATTTTGATGGTTTCGGATAAGAACAGTTGGAGGAATGTGATTGCTGAAACAATGAACTTTCGAATTTAGTAAGGCCACAAAGATAAATAGATATCTAAAAAGAAATCAAAGAAAAATAAATAAAAAAAAAATGATTTTTTGAAAGTTTTAAACATTAAATAATATTTAATTCATTGAATAAATAAGTAAAATAGTAATTTTTTATTTTACATAATTAAGAAGAATTATGTTCAACTTTATTTTATAATAAAAAAATCCTTACTTTCATTAATCACATTTTTTTGTGGGATAAAATTTTTAAATTAAATATGAAAAAATTTATATAATTGGTTTAGTATTAGTATTTTCAATTTAGCCTTTATATATCTAATTTTAATGTTATTTTAAAGGAGAATAGTAAATATTAATAATAATATTTTTATATTGTTTATTCAAGTTTCTTTATCAAATTCTTAGACTGTCAGAAACAAAAATCTTATTTTTAAAAACTCACTTTATCGTCATCATAATTTCATCTCTAAATGTGAAAAGTATAAATACTTCTCTCATTATACTCCTATATATATTCTGCCAATAGCTGTTAATGAATTTTTTAGTAAAATGAAAAAATGTTTATATATTTATAAATCAATTGTATTAAAAATATCAATGGCACAGCTGTATTGTTTTGGAAAATTGATTTAAAAAAATAAAATATACTTAAGAATTTTGTAAGAAAAAATAAAAATAAAAATTTAAATCACCACTAAATACAAAAATTATTATACAATATATGGCAAAATAAATCAAATCAAAATTTAATTATTTTGAATTTTAAGTAAAATTTAAGATTTTAATTTTAAATTTTTTTGTCATAATAACATTTGAAAAATAATTGTTATACTTAAGAAATAATCATCAATTTATCATTTCTTTAAGTGTCTTCAAATAGAATTCGAAGTTTAATTTTTATTGATCAGAGTGAGGGGTTTGTGATAACTAAAAGACACAGATCCCTGATCCTGGAGTCGAGCCACGTAATGATTGTACTTAAACTATGCCCGATTAGTCAACTATTCCGTGTCTCCAATCCACGTTTCGGGATTTGTGCTTTTTGGGCTTCAATACCATTCCCTCACTCTAGTAAATTTAATAATATGTCAACGGGAGAAATTGATTTGCATACCAAATGCCTGGGTATAAAAATATTGAATATATTTTTTTCATCATTTCATGGATTATAAATTAAGTACATACAATATTTATTTCAAATAATTTAGTATTGATCTGAAAAATAATAATTTAACATTTGAATAATAAAAAAAATGCAAAATTTATTTTCTTTTTTTTTTGTGGGTGGGGGAAGGGGTTTTAAAGTATTTGATAAGTCAAATATATATTTATAGATATAGATAAATATAGTAAGGTTAAACTTGGAAAGTTTTAAAAAAAAATTCTTATATTGTATGTATATAAGAAAGAAAGAAATTCATATTCAAATCATATTTTATAAATTTTCTTTCGCTCTTTGAATTTATTTTTCTTTTTTTTTCCTTTTTCTCTATTTTCGATTCTTCTTTTCCTAAAATCAAATTTTATTATTTGTAAAAGAGCATCATCATTTATGTATTCGCTCAGCTTCCCTCTTGTTTTATTGATAATATTGCAAGGAGGTGTTTGAATAGGGGTGACCAACACCATGATAAGACTTTCAGGCAACGTGGTGCTGACTACAAAAATGTTAACTTCATTGTACACCTTACCATTCAAGCACATTACATATAAGTTTTTTTAAATTATATAAGATTGAAATTTGAAATATCTTGCTTGTTTGTTTTTATTAACAACAACAACAAAATATATGTACAGTATTATTTCTTCTTAAATTAGTAAATTAGTAAAAAAAAATTTGCCACCAATTGGGTAATGATTCAATTTTTAAAATATAAAATTGACTTCAAAATCTGCCTGTCCAGATAGAAGCAAACAATACATATTTTAAAATTATTTTTTTCAATTTTTATTTTAATTGAGAATTTTATATTGAATATCGAATATATATATATATATATATATATATATATATGGAATTTTAATATCTCAATTTTTAAAAAAATATTGCCCCTTTGCTCGATTTGTTAATGACCTCATGCGTGGACATGGATTGGTGACAAATAGCGAAATGAATGAATAACGGCCTCATATGAAGTGTCTGAACAGTGAAGAAGTTTATATATAATTATTTGTTATAAATAAATCGTTTTTTTATAAAATACGAGGGTAGGTCAATAAGTCCGTGACTCAGGTTTTTGGATAAAAATTTATTTTATTTTTCAATGTAGTCTCCTTTGAGCTTTATACACAATTTTTTTTATCCCTTCCAAAATATAAGATTTGTCGAAGACACCCGATTTAGCCCGAAAATCCCACTGTTTTGACTGCTGTTTGATCTCTGGTGTGATATAGTGGATCCAAGTTACATACACGGCTACAAAACGGCACAAAAACTCGGTTTTATTGATGGTTTTTTTCACAAAAAATAAGCTTAATGACCACACGAAATTCATTTATTTCCATTTCCTTCTCAAATCACATTCTGCTATTAATGGATGTCAAACAAAAACTAAAAGACCCAGCTAGTTCAAATTTCAACAGGAGTCAGCTGATGGTTGCCTGCTGACAAGAGCAGTGTTGCCATTTCATTTAAAAGACTGGAAATTCCAAAAGTTACCAACTTATTGACCTGACCATAGAAGAAGTCTTCCCCTGTGTGTGTTGCTCTCGAGAAAAAAACCCCTAGACAGCGAACCGATCCTCTCTGCAGCTCTCTCTCTCTCTCTCTCTCTATATATATATATATATATTAGAAAAATCTTTTAATTAATTTTAATAAGGCATTTATAAAAAAAACTTTAATAGTAATTAGTACAGCTTAAAAAAAGAATAAAAGGACTATAATACAAAAAATAGCTGTAAGTTATACATTAAAAAATAAAAAAGTTTTAATAATTAAAGTCAAAAAATAAAAAAAATGATGAGAGAAAATATTAAAATAAAAAAAAAAATAAGATTGGTAGAACAAAAAAATAAATGAAAGACATAATTGAATATTAAAAAGATAGGAATCAATTCTCTTTTAAAAATGAAGATAGAGAGAGACAGATGTGAGGGAGAGGGAAAATCGAGATGCGGACTAATTAAATTTCTCCCTTTCAATCATTTGATTTTGTGATATCGCACTTTTCCAATTTTTTTTTTTTCACCTCTTTTTTTTAATTCAGTAAAATTAAAGGTAGAATATGAGATAAAAAATGATTTCATATTTGATATTAAAAAATTCAAGTTCTAAAGAATATATCAAAAGAATTTAAAAAAAAAAATTATAAGAAAACGAAGAAGAGAACAAATTTAAAATCCATTGCAATTAATAAGAAAATGGAGACTTTTTTTCTTGTTTGTTAAATGAAAGGCAACATCCGTTGTGAATAACACGCTATTTTCATTTATTTTCATTCATTCTCATTTAACAAAAATATTTTAAATTAAAAATATTTTATTATATTATATATAAATAACAAAAATTTAAGTCTACAGCAAGTACAATAGGAAAAACATTTCTTTTAAGGTTTGCCTTCTCAAAAATAATATTTTTCTTTAATTAACATTTTATTTGAATAAATATTTATACTTTCATTTCTTATCAGATATCTTTATTATATTTTTATAACTTTTTGCAATTTTAGGATGCTTTTTCAAATATTCGACACATTTAAACTAAATAAAATTATTCTGATATTAAAAAGATAAAATATTTGAATATTAATAAAGTCTTGGTTTAATCAAAATTGGTTTTTGAAAAAAATTTAAAATCAATGATGTAAAGCTGTAAAGTGATACTTCTGGTCAAGTTAGAGAAAATGTTGCAATAACATTGAAAGGCATAAAATGTAGAATTTTAGTTTCGTATACCTCTTTGTTTTTGAGTTGTTCATCCACAGACCATTTTAATAGACTATATATACTATATATAAAATAATATCTATATATACCTTAAATAAAGTTAGGTAATCTATCCAAATTAATAACAAAAGAACAAAAAATCAAACAACCAAGCTCTAAATAAGTAAATAAGTACCCTAGTACCCTATTATTAGTTAAATATAATACTTGATAGATGTTGTTTATAAAATCTCATAAATGTTGAAAATTAATGCAGTAAGAGGTGGATCGAATATTATCTTCGCTCAAAAACCCTGAAACAATGTTTAATGGATTAATTTTTAAAAAATAATGTTATTTTTTTTAAAATATTGTTTATTTCAATTTCAAACTAGTAGAAAGAGATGTATGCTATCCCCAATTGATGGATGTATTATGTCAAAACTAATTTTTAATATCATTTTTTATACAAAATATGATATATATAATATTTAGTATCACATAAAAGATGAAAAATAAGAAATTACTAAACATAGGAATATTGACCAACTTATTGAAAATTTTCGTGGATTTGGATAATACTTTACCAGTGGATTCGTTTTGCAATTCCAAATAAACTTTTCTTATGAAATTTATCCCGGCATCTTATAGTTTTCGAGATAAAAATTATTAAAATTTGCATATAAATCCATTGATATTCTATTTAGCTATCATATTTTATCTGTTTGACTACCAGATGGCGTACTAATTTTCTGTTTTTATAAGTTCGTTTGGATTTATGAAAATTAAAAAATTAATTAAATAATTTTCCTATATCCTTATAGCTTATAAAAATCGAAAATTAGTGAATTAGTCAATAAAACATTACTTAATGGCACATTTCGACGTTCATAACTAATCTGCAAACTTCCAAAATCTTTATTTTAATAATTTTTATCTTGAAAACTATAAGATGCCGGAAAAAATTTCATAAGAAAAGTTTATTTGGAATTTCAAAACGAACTGACTGGTAAAGTATTATCCAAATCCACGGTTTTACTTTTAAAAATAAATCTGGAATACAATTGGCGCTGCTTTATATTTCCATTTTTTTTTCTGATACTACATAGGGTAATTAACAAATTATAATATATTAAGATTATTTTTTCTACAATATATTATAAATTATAAGTTCAGGAAGCATAAAATGCATCTGGCATATAGGGAATGAAAAGGGGTGATAGTATTGGCATCCAGTTGTTGCTTAGACTATATAAACGAACCTAGTTAGATTATATGCCTGTGTTTGGATATATTACAGGCATATAAAGGCTGAAATTTGGACAACAACAACATCAACAACAGAAGGGGCAGCACCACATGTGTGTGCATGTGTTTACCCTCCCCCGGTAATAAATCCCCAGCACGTCGGTTAGTGGTCACAAAAACAGAGATCTCCTCTAGAGTCCCCACCAGACATCTAGAACATATATATATATATATATTATATTGTATATATATATATATTATTGGGAATAAAAGGACGAGAATGCAAAACATGAGGAGAGAGAGAGGAAGTTAATCTAAACAAACTAATTACGTTCATAGAGTATACCTAGGAAAAAAAGTACAAATTTATATTCCCAAATATCTCTAAAGTTTTCCATTTAATTTAATTTAATTATTTCCTAGGGAAATTCTAACACTAAATTTATTCTCTAAAAAAATTTAAACTAAAACCATTACATCTTTTAATTGGTGATATATTAATTAAAAATAAATTTAATTAATTTATTGTAATAATAATGTAGTAGTGCTGTGGCTCAATGATTATGGTTTCGAATTTTTGATTCAGAAAACGAACTTATAATAAATTACAATTAATAGAAATAAAAAGAGTTGATGATCAACTTGAACTCCTATTTCGACTATTATTTAGTAAATAAAAAATATTCCTGGTAACTTTAGAGTACACAAACACCTTGTCATTAATCTATCTATTAATTTTGTTATTGATTGGTGTTCATTTTCATTATTAATATCAAAGTGAATAGAACCATTTTCACCGGGGCACAGCCAGCCAAGAAAATAAATCCAACCTGATCCATTACATTTATAAATAATTAAATATTTAAACAATATTTGTATAAATACGAAGGATAATAATATTCGAGAAGAATTTAAAGCGAGGTTGCAATCGGGAAGCGGGTGTTATCATTCAGTAAAAGGGCTTATCGCGTTAAAATTATTATCAATGGAGATAAAAATTAAAATATATAAAACAATTATTTTGCCGGTTGTATTATATGGGTGTGAGGCATGGTCTATGAACTTAGGAGACGAGAGTAGATTTAGAGTATTTGAGCATCGGATCCTGCAAAGCATTTATGGGCCAAAGAAAGATGAGGTCACCGTGGAATGTCGGAGACTGCATAACGAGGAATTGCATGATCTCTATGCATCTCCAGATATAAATCGAGAAGGCTGCGATGGGCAGGTGGCTAGAATGGGAGAGGAAAGAACGGCGAAAATATATTCATGGGGAGTCTGAGTGGGTAACGACGGCTTGGAAGACCAAGGACGTAGTGGGTGGATATTGTAGGAAGGGTCGTGAGAGAGATGGGAGAGGGTATGGATTGTAAGGTTGTGGCTCAGGATGGGGATACTTGGAGAAGTGTGGTTGCTGCGACCAAGAACTTTCGAGTTCCGTAGAGCCACAGGGATAGATAGATATTTGTATAAATACTATTTAAAGATGTGTTTATTTAAATTTTAATAAATTATTAAGAAAATATATTTTAATTATTTAGGAATAGTAATGTATGTATTTATTTTTATAATAAATCAAATTTCAAATAATAATTTATTTTTTACAGTAAAATTTCAGAATACTAAACTTTTTAATACTTTTATATTATTTTATGATATTCAGTTTAATTATGAATCTGTTTTTCCTTGTGACCTTTATTCTAACGATATTAGAATAATTTTATTCTCTCTCTCTCCCTCTCTTTATATCTCTATCTCTCTCTTTATATTCTAAGCTTTTGTAACTTTGTTAATTATTTGTTCCAAATACAAAACAACAAATTATTTTTGATTATATATTATTTAAATTTAATTCTATTTTATTATATAGTTAGACTCAATCCATTCCCTTTTCATCCCTTTCTTTGTTCATACCCTTTTCCACTCCCATGTGTTTAGATCCAGTTAATTGAAGGGGATGAGTAGATAATCTTAACAATGAGAATTTAGATTATTTCCCCCAAATTTAAATTGACCGATATTTTCTATTATTATTATATATAAAATTTTAAATCTCTCCAATAAATAGACGTAATGAAAATCATAGAAAATTTCACGTTTTTTTTGTTTTTTTTTGTTTTGTCTTTTTTTAATTTTATTTATCTTTTTTTTATTCTACTTAAGTAAAAGCTTGCCACAACAACAACAACAACTGCAACAGCAGCATCAGCTTATCAACCCAAAAAGGCTCTTTTCCTCGTCGGGGAGTGAAAAAGTCGTTTCAGGGATTGCTGCCTCTGATAACATTCAAAAAAGGTTTTGCCCGAGAGAGATAAGCTGTTGAATAGGATTTAAAATGAAAAAAATCTCTATAGAGACATTATGTTTCTAAAATGATGAAATCCCTCAATCGGTCCCCACCGTGTCTCACCTGGAACCTTTCTAAAAAGGGAGTTGACAAAAAAAAAACTTTTAAATGTTCATTTACTTTGCGGATTTTTTTTATCTCATTTAAATATAAAAAAAAATTAAAAAATTAATATATCTACACTTGTAAACATAATAATAAAAAATTGTATTATTTTTATTTTACTTAATTTCTTATTTCTTATTTTATGATCTATGGCAGTGGTTCTTAAACTGTGGTCCGCGGACCCCTGGGGGTCCGCGAAGCCTTTACTGGGGGTCCGCGGTCCTCGGAAAAAAATCATCGTAAAAATATATACATATATAAATATTTAAAGTTCATTGTTTAACTATATCCTCCTAGAGAATTACGGCTATAATTTAATACTATTAATAATACTATTTTATTTTATTAAATTGATAATTATGTCAATTAATTTTTTGTGAATAAATAAACATATATAAAAAACTATATATAAAATTTGAATTTTCATCCATTCATTCATTTAAAATCATTTTTCGATTGTTCCTTTAAAATAACCCCTCTTAGGGGCTCGGAAGGGGAGGCATATAAGGGAATTTTCTTTCACTTTGTTATTGGGGAAAACCAGGGGAGGGGACAGTCTTACCCGGAAAAACCCAAATTGTCAGCGTCCACTCTGGGGTTTTAAACAGTTTTAAAGCAAATGTTAATTATAAGTTCATTTCTCAACGAGTTGTATCTTTAAATTATTTTTATTAATGTTAATTATAAGTTCATTTCTCAACGAGTTGTATCTTTAAATTATTTTTATTAATTTAATTAATTATAATTAAATTATAGCTAATAATAGTTTATTATAGCTAATAATTTTTTTTAATTTTTAGTGTAATTTGCATGATCATTATTTTATAAAAACACTAAACACATTTTGCAATTTCCCAGAAAGGCTGTTTTTGAGAGTAAGTATAAGTTAGTTTTATGAATAAAAAATATTTATTTTAATAATATTTTAGAATCAAATTACGAAATTAATAATATTTTAGAATCAAATTACGAAATATATTTATTATATAAATTAATATTCATTTAAAATGATATTAAATCATTTATTTAAAATCATATTAAAACATAGCTAGTAAATAATAATTCGTTATATTTATATTATATTTATATTATATTTATATTATTGTAGTTCAATGTTAATAAATTACTCCATAAAATGGATCGTTGGCTACAAACTGGTTCAACACAGAAACGGAAAGAATCAGATGATGAGGCATCAACAGCAAACTCTACCAAGAAACGCAAAACTAGAAAATATTCGGATGATTATTTATCATTTGGATTTACTTATATTTGCAACAATGATGTGGAAAGACCAGTCTGCGTTCTATGTCAGGAAAGTTTATCCAATGAAAGTATGAAACCTGCTAATCTCAGACGTCATTTACAAACAAAGCACAGCGAGCATGTTAGTAAGTCTATCGAATTTTTTAAAATGAAAAAAGAAGAACTTAATTCAAGTCAGAAATTGATGGTAAAGACGGGATCTGGTGGTATGAGTAAGAAAGCAGTAATGGCATCATATGAAGTAGCTCTACTTATTGCTAAAGCAGGAAAGCCGCATAATATAGCAGAGCAATTAATTCTTCCTGCTACAAAAGTAATTACAAATATAATGTTAGGAACTAAAGCAGCAAACGATATAAATTTGATTTCATTATCAAATGATACGGTTAAGAATAGGATTGAAGACATGTCATGTAATATAAAAGAAGAATTAATATCGAGAGTGCGCAAAAGTCACTATTACTCATTACAATTGGATGAAAGTACTGATGTCACTAATAATGCCAATTTGTTAGCTTTCATTAGATATGAGTTTGAAAATCAAATACAAGAAGATGTATTGTTTTGTGATTCACTACCTTCACGAACGACAGCTAATGACATATTTAACAGTTTGAATAATTTTATAACCGAAAATGAAATAGAGTGGCCAAAATGTGTTGGAATTTGCACTGATGGTGCTCGTGCAATGTCAGGTACAAGAACTGGATTGATTGCTCTTATTAAAAATGTTGCGCCTCAGGTTGTTTGGAATCATTGCTGCATTCACAGAGAATCATTAGCAGCCAAAAATATGTCACCAGATTTGAAAAGAACATTAGACGAAGTAGTTAAAATTGTCAATTTCATTAAGGCTCGTCCACTTAATTCCAGAGTTTTTAAAATTTTGTGTGAGGAAATGGGTAGTCAACATACACATTTATTATTACATACAGATGTACGTTGGTTGTCCCGCGGGAAAGTACTCATTCGCCTTTTTGAGCTTCGAGATGAAATACGATTGTTTTTAATAGATGCGCATTTTGAACTGACCGAATGTTTCAATGATTTTATCTGGTTAGCTAAGGTGGCTTACTTGACTGATATTTTTACAAAATTGAACGAACTTAATTTGAGCCTGCAAGGTACTGTTGTAAATATATTTAAAGTTGAAGATAAAATAGAAGCAATGATTAAAAAAATCGACTTGTGGTCGAAACGCATCCAGAACGGTGTATATGAGTCTTTTCCAACTCTCAATGATTTCATAGAAAGCTCCAGTGAAAAATTGCTTAATCAAACGCGTCAATTATTTGTTGAACATTTAATTACTTTGAAAAGCAACTTCAGGAAGTATTTTTCTACTCCTGATCCTTGCAATAACTGGATCAGAGATCCATTTAATATGGAAATTACAAATACTAAACATTTATCTGCACCTGAACAAGATATTCTCGTGGAATTATCATGTGATACAACTTATAAACTAAAATTTAACAAAACTGAATTGAGCAACTTTTGGTTACTTCTCAGGTCAGATTATCCTGCGCTTGCAAATAAAGCACTTCAACACTTGATTCCATTCTGCACAACATATTTATGCGAACAAGCTTTTTCGGTACTATTTTATATTAAGTCTAAATATAGAAACAAATTAAATGTAGAGCCGGATCTTAGATTAAAAGTTTCCAATATTAAGCCAGATATTGAGATTCTTGTTTCAAGAAAACAACTGCATACATCTCATTAAATATGTAAGTTATATTTAATGAGATAGATGCAGTTATTTTTTAAAATATTTCTTATTTAATATTTTCTGAAAAAAATTATAAAATATTTATATGAATTTAATGTAAGTACCCATTATAATTTGTGAGATTTGTTGCTATGACAATGTTTGTATTTTCTTTCTTCAATATTATAATTTCTAATAAAATGTGTTCTACAATATGCAAAAAAATCGTTATTCACCAATCACTGTTAGAAATATTCATCATATATCCTTGTCCTTATGAGATCGTAAGCCAGAAATTAATTAATAAAATGACGTAAAGTACCTAAAGTTGTGATGGGGGTCCGTCAAAAAAAATTTTTTCAAGTGGGGGTCCGTGGAGTACATAAGTTTAAGAACCTATGATCTATGGAGACTGTATTTTAGAAACTATAATCTTGTATTTATTTTAATCGTAACATAGTTAATTATTTAAATGTGTATAAATAAATATTTAATTAGCATGTAGTATAGATTGAAGATAAAATTTAAGCTTATTTAATTTTTTTTTTTAAATTTTAATAATTTTTGGAATCTATGCCAATTTTAGTAATTATTTACACTTATTTTAATTATTTAATCCTATATCTTAATTTGGCGAGATTCAGTATCTCGATCTCGGGTATGGAGATACGGTTAATAACCACTAAAAGATGAAATAAAATGAAAATACTTGAAAATGATAACAAATAGTTAAAAAAAACTTAATTAGATAAATCTAGTCTTAATTCTTCTTAGAATAAAGGATATATTCCGAAAAATAAAATTTTAAAAGTATCCCAATTATATAATAAAAGTTATATTATATAAATAATACAAAATTTTTGTTTTAAAAAGTAATTCTTTTAAATTTTCTATTAATAAATTAAAATTAAAAATTCAAATTTTTTTAATATCCGTGTAATATGATTTAAATATTGTATTGCACAATTCCCCCTCAAAATTTTTTTTTATACATTTTAATAATAAAATAAATACTAATTGATACATTTTATGATATAATTATTAGCACGCAATTTAAGAAAATACTTTTTTTCAATTTCAATATCTAATAATAATAGTTAAAACCAAGATTAACTAAATTATTTGGTGAAATGCACTCGTATTGATAAAGTCGTGAGGTACGGAACGTGAGAAAGAGGGTTCAAACCTCATCAAGTACAATAATTTAATAATTATATTAATTAAAAAAATAAAATGTAAAATAAAATAAAAAAATATAATTAATTTGATTTGATTTAAATGAATTTAGAAAAAAAAAAAAAATATTTTGCAATGTCTTTCATTATATCCCAAATAAATATATTGTTTATTTTATAGTAAAATTATTGCAGTTTATTCCCAAAAACATATTTAATATCATTAACATAACTTTTCATTATTTATTTTGATAATGCTCATTTGATATATACAGATGTATATAGATATCGATTTTTAAATTTAGAGGGGAGGGGGAGCGGGAATGTAAAGATAAGAAAATCGAAATCCCAAAGCTGATAAGAACAATCTGTTGATGAGTTTCTGATAATACCATCAGAAGTGTATCCATGTGAGGGTTGGTTGGAGAGATTTGATTGGTTCTCTCACAGGGCTATCATGAGTCTCTTAAGGGCACACCCTTCGCACACTGCATTACTTCTTCCAGCTTCTACGACTATTACTAATACTAATACTACCACTGATAAACTTTAGAGGATTCAAGATGTAATGGCGAAGGAGGTGGTGGGTGAGAAAGTAGATTGTGTATGTGTGTGGATAAAACACTTGAACTAAACTAAGGCTTGAAACTTTCTAAAGAGGTTTGAGCTCATTGATTGGAAGAGGTGATCTGGATAGGGATATAGGAGGAGGGGATAGTATATATATATATATATATATATACATAAGTTAAAACAAGTGGAAGCAAGTTTGAAAAAAAAATATTAAATCGTTCAAATACCTAGGGGAAAAATTTCCATTTTTTTTAAGTTAGATGGTCAAAGGAATAGGAAACGATTGAGGGAAAATATTTGAAAAATTAAATTATTTTTTTTTATATCATGGTTGAAGATAAGACTGGTATAAGAATATCACACAAGTTGCATTCGATATATATATTTGATAATAAATTAAATAATCATAATAATAGTTATAGATGGTTATTATATTTTTACTTTATATATACTTAATTAATTGAATAATAATATTAATATTTTCTTTTGATTTAATAAAGGAATTATTTAGTCGAATGACCTTTTAATTACTAAATATATATTATTTTTTTTATTTACAATAAAATATTTACTTTATGTTTATAATATTATGTTTAATTATTAAACATATAATGTATATCAACCAATTATTTTGCGAGTTGTATTATAAATGTGTGAGGCGTGGTCTATGACTTTGGCAGACGAGAGTAGATTTAGAGTATTTGAAAAAGGATTGTTCGCAGCTTTTATGGGAGAAAGTAAGTTGAAGTTACCGGGGAATGGCATATAATGATAAAATTTAAATATTTATCAAAAATTGTATACTAAAAAGAACTTATTGAGGTATTCAAATATATTATTTGATGGTTTTTATTTATTGAAGTTATTTATTTATAAATAATCAAATGATTAATATTATAACATATACTCATTCTAAATAAATACAGTCGATTTCTGTAAAAAAAGATAAAAGTATAAATTAAATAAAATCAAAGTCAATATAAATTAAAGTAAAAAAAAACAAATAAAGTGTTAATTAATTAATTTCACATTGTTCGTGAAAGTGCTCTTCAAAAACTTCTGTTTTTTATCAAAAAATAAATGAATAAATAAAAAGAATCATTAAAATCAAAAAATAAAATCATTATAATTAATTTTAATATATTTATCAGCAAAGTATTAAATTTTTCTTTTGTATATTATATTATTATCATTTTATTTATTCTTTTTACTTGATTACTTATTTAAAATTATTATTTTTATTATTATTATTAAAAGTATTCATTTTGATTTTCACAAATTTATTACAAAACCGATTTTATTTTAACTAGAATAACATCTATTTGTTATTTATTTCTCTCTCTCTCTCTCTTTTTGTATGGATATGTGTTTATCTTTTAACATTTATCATAATTTAAATATATATATCAAAGTCTGATGAAATTTGTTTCATAATGTAATGAAAAAATACATTACAAAATTATATTGTATAATTACATTTATGTACGAGTATTTTACTTTCTTTTGATCTCTCTTCTCTGAATATATTTTTATTTTTAAAAATAATTTTATTTTGTGAGTAACATTGTGATAATTAACATAGTCAAAAGAAGAAAAAAAAATAAAAAATTAATTAATTAAAATTAATTTAGATATTATATATTTATATATTATATATATATATATATATTTATATAGCATTGAGATAGAAATTTAGGGGAGATTATAATCCAAATTCAAAATTCATACGACTTTATGGTTCTCCACCTTTAGACAAGACAATAAATCTTGAAAGCCAATATCGATGAGCACCTATCCTATACTCCCCTATATATATATATATATATATATATATATTCTTATGTAAAATTACATTGCCTTCCCCCTCCTTATCCGGCCTTTCCGTTTTCCCTTTAAACGAGAGGGATGCAGGATATTAGAAAGCCTTCTGCTCAGTTTTAGGTTAAGGCATGGTCGGAGATATTCGTATCACGTTTGTCTTTTAAACTTCATCATCTCAAAGGCTAAAGAAAAGAAAACATTGAAAACCGGATATTGATATTCTATGAAATATGATACATAGACAAAATGGGAGGCATCTATTGCTTCCTAATGTCAAATAGTATAAATCTCACCCACGTACATATCTTTTACCTTTTTTTCATTACTATATAATACAATTTTTTTTTCTTATAAAAATAAATTTATATGAATACTATATTTCTAATATTGTTATTTCTTTTAAAAATGAATAAATTGTTTTTGTTAATATTAAAAAAATAAGAAATAAGTAAAAACAAATTGTAAAAATAAAATGAAAAGTTAGTAAAGATAATATATATATATATATGATATATAATACCGGGTTATTTTCCCGATTGATTGTGAGATTTGGGCCTCGACTTTTCGGCGCCCACTTTGGCGCCATTTTCAAGAAGGATGGAAATGTTATTTTATGAGTCTGTGTGACCAAGAGTGGATGTATCCAATATATTATGTAAATAAGATTTGATCAAAGTATTTTTCATTAAGTCACTACTGGAATGGTAATTTTATTTATAAGTTTATATTCAATGATCATTTCAAAATTATTTTCAAAGGGCATGAAAATTAAAATATATAAAACAATTATTTTGCCGGTTGTATTATATGGGTGTGAGGCATGGTCTATGACCTTAGGAGTAGAGAGTTGATTTTGAGTATTTGAGAATCGGATTCTGCGAAGTATTTATGGGCCAAAGAAAGATGAGGTCACCGGGAAATGGCGGGGAGTGAATAATGAGAAATTGCATGACCTCTATGCATCTCCAGATATAAATCGAGAAGGCTGCGATGGGCAGAGCACGTGGCTAGAATGGGAAAGGAAAGAATGGCGAAAAAATATATTGGTGGGGAGACCGAGTGGGAAACGCCCGCTTGGAAGACCAAGGACGTGGTGGGTGGATAATGTAGGATGGGAGAGGGTAGGGATTGTAGGGTTGTGGCTCAGGATGGGGATACTTGGAGAAGTGTGGTTGCTGCGACAAAGAACTTTCGAGTTCCATAGAGTCACAGAGATAGATCGATATTCAATAATGATAATGATTATAATGAATTACACCATTATATAGGGTTTATTTTTTAGTAATTCCACAAGAACATTTTTTTTCTATCCAAACTAAATTTGTAGTTCATTTATTTTGTTGATCTCAGATTAAAAGTTATATGGTTTATTTACCTTGAAGAAAAACTACAATTTAGAGAGAAGTTAAACTTGATAGAGAGAGATAGGCACCATTTACCCACAATCAGATTCAATTTCTCTTAGCCACATAACAACCCTCGGAACTAACACTTCCCTTCCCTAGATCTCTCAGATGTATCCCTTATCTTCACCACCTAGTACTAATACTACAATTCAATTCGGATGCAGTAATCCTATTTGTTTAAGCTACACTAATCTAAAGAGGATATACCACTTCAAAGGAACGGACAAGGTAATGGTGATGGGGTGGGATGGAAGAGGAAAAAACAAATCAGTCAGTTTACATTTGAAACCAATCCACTTCATCTCTTGATTTTTTTTTTTATTCGTTAAAAATAAATATATTTTGAATGAAAAAAATTTAATATTCAATAGAAATAAAAGTTTAATTAAAAAGACAAAGAAAATTATTTAATTAAAAAATTTAAAAAATAAATCGAAACTTGTATAATATGATAATATTTTATGGATATATAAATATATAAGTGGGGAGTTTCAAATTTAATATACCTTTAATTAATATTTGAGTGCGAAATCTGTATATTTATAAATATATATTAAAATTAAAATAATTATTATTATTATATTCTTGAACTAAGAAACATGAGAATGATATTTCAAACTTCACTACATTCAAAAATTTTAAAAATATAAATAAATAATTAATAATTAATAAAACAATTATTGAAAAAAAAAACGATTAAAGTAGCTCTTTTGAAAATTATTATTAATAAAATATGTTCATTAATTATTTATCCATTTTTCATTTCATTATTTCTTCCTATTTAAAATCTACTATGTTCTTATTATAATAATATACTTACAAGATTTTTAATGCAAGCACTCGAGAGATATACGCGTATTTAATTCTTATTTATAATTTTTTATTAAGTATATAAATATATATCTTATTTTAGTAAAATAAAAAATATATTTAAAATTAAGATAAAAAGAAAATATGAAACAAAAAATAAAATAAAAGTGGATTTATATTAAAAAAAAATGAAATAAAATATTCATAAGGAAAAAAGTTAGATTAATAATTAAATATTCAAATAATAATATAGTAATAAATTTTAAAACAAAAACAATAAACAGAAATAAATATTATTTTTTGTGTGTTTTTATAATTAAGATATTTTTAATTAGAATTTCAACATTTTTAATCATATAAAATCCATGTTTTTTTTTATTTTACTAAAAAACTACAAAATTGCAGATTTGATTTCTTCCTGTTTTCTTCATTCAAGCTTTTTAGCTTTTTAGTGTTTTTTAACACAACACTTGAACCGTTCAAATTGTTTTAAATTTTAAACCATTTAAATTTGTTCTGAAAAGCGGGCGACTTTTTCCTAGTGGATTTTTATTTTTATTGCTAGTATTTTTGGCCCTAAAAACACTACTTTTTCTCTTGTTTTTATTTATTTCTTGCCGTCATGAAAAACACCGCTTTTCGCCTTGTTTTATGACACGAAAGCCCTCGTTCAATCATTGTCGAAATTCAATGCAGGTCCTTCAAAAAGGTCAAATGTGGCCGCATGAAAACCTGTGAAATATTTAAATGTTTTTCTAAAATAATCTTTCTTTGTTTTGACCTAATATAAATACTCATTTTTATTTAAATAATTTATTTTAAACATATATATATATATATATATATATTGAATAAGAATTAGAAAATTATTTAATTGAATATAATTCGCTTTCATTTACAAATTAATACTTAAAAAAAGAAATAATTTATGTATGCTTAGAAATTCAAAGAATTTTTAAAAGTAATTTCATACTCTGTTACTATGGAAATTTTTAATTGGATATAATATTGCTTAAAAAATATTTTTTAATTTAAATTAATACCATAATATACTAATAATATAATATTATACTTAATTAAAGTAAAAAGTTGTTAAATTTTTAATTTACCCTTTTGTATAGGCAACCAAATTTACATCTCACTTATTATATCGCATGTGTTAGTTTTGACCTATACAATGCAATTATAGTAATTTTTCTGTTCTAATTTGCTTACATTCCTCTCAACAACTATTCATAAATAAATATTATTAATTTCACATTTCTATAGAAACTTCCTAAACGCCAATCTACACTAATTTATTGATAGAGGTTAAAACATTTATTTTGTTAGGACTTTAACTAAATATTGAATAAACATTTTAACCTTGTTATTGTTATGACCTTTCTATCGTGGATACAATGTGTATTTGTATTCAAATCCTATGGATTAATAAAATTCCAGAATATTTGAAATATTCATAAAATGACTTTAATTTATTATAATTATATTTTAATTTTCTATAATTAGATTTAAAAAAATCAAATTGAAATTGTATTTATTTTTTACCATTAAGTAAAATAAAATATTTAAAATAAATAAAAATGAAATACTATTAAATTGGATTAAAATATTATTTCTAAATATATATACATATATTCTAATATTTTATATAGATATTCTAATTTAAACAATTCATTGGGTGATTCTTTTTCTTAGCACTTTGTATATGTTGATATTAATTTATTTATTACCTTTTTATCTATTTTATTGTAAATATATAGACCTACTACTCTTTGGTTATTTACTAATTGTAAGTAATAGTAATTTTTAATAAATTGTATCAAAATTATTAATTATGGAATTATTTCAAATTTTTAAAAATATTTTTCTAACTCCAGGAAAGAATTTTGATATAAAATAAAAATTATTAATTAAACCTTAAATTTATCATTTACACATTTTTTGCTTAATTATTATTTTTTGTTTAGTTCTAATTATTATATGAATATTATTCTATTTAAATTAGCATTTACACAAGATACAAAATACATCCTCTTGGACAAAATTAGATTTTCTTTTATTATATTTTTATTAATTACATATTTTATTGATTATATTTGAGAAGTATTTCAATTATTTCTATTTTTTAATGAAATTTTATTAATTTACTTATTTTATTGGTTATTTATTGCTTTTTTAATTGATTGTACTATAATCAAATTTTAATTAAATAAAAATTTAATGATGGATCATATAATGATGATCCTAAATACTAGTTTATTAATTTCTCATTAAAGCAAGTTAAATTATTTATTAACAAACTGTCATGAGATGAAACATTTGACCTTTGGGAAAGATCGCGGAATAGATAGTTAGATTGAAGTAGATAAAGTTTCTTGCATCTGTGAATGGAAGAGATGGGACTACTTGTATTTCCACCCTATCCCCTTCTCACTTCACTCGGAGTTAGAAACTTAAAGTTTACTAAAACAAGCTCTATGATGACCAGATCTTGTTGTTAGTTAATATTGGAGCGGTCAAAATAACATCAACCCGTCCACATGTTCTCTCTCTCTAACTTAACCACCACAACAACAAAAATCGTTAAAAACAGCAATATGAACTACAAACAAAACAAGAACAATTTAATAAGAATTTCAAATTTCAACCACGATATTAAATTTCTAATTTGTTTTTGTTAAAAAATAAAATTAAAAAAAAAACAGAAAAATTTTAATTAAAATAACGGAAATATGGATTATATTGGATTCTTATCCGCTTATATATATATATAGGGTGTCCCAAAAATTTCGAAACAAACTCTTAGGGTAAATAGAGCAATTTATAAGAATTATTAATTATATAAATGGGAATTCATATCAGTAAACGTCATTTAATACCACCAGATGTTGCCGTACATGAGCGTGCTAGAGAGTAGTCAAGTCAAACTTCTAAAGGTTTTAGTATATATCATAAATTTATGAATGGCATAGGAAACCATGTCTGGAAACGTCATCCTGCATTGTCAGATCCTGCTGTACATAAGACTGTAATGTTACAAAAAATTTTTGAATTTTGAACCT
Organism: Labia minor; assembly: GCA_963082975.1. Classification (NCBI taxonomy): domain Eukaryota; kingdom Metazoa; phylum Arthropoda; class Insecta; order Dermaptera; family Spongiphoridae; genus Labia; species Labia minor. Next base: position 32,930,218 of record OY720350.1, on the reverse strand, counting down.
AAATATGCCTGGCAACGTTGGATCATTGATTATAGTATAGCAAAGTTTGCTACAACATTTAACTGATTTTTCTCTGAACTAAATCCATGTATAGCACTATTTGACTATACCAGGTCTTGACTTTTCATTTAAAATTTAATCCTTATGATATGTCGCATTGCAACATTTCTGGAACACCATATATGAAAATCATAACATTTCGTTTTTTTTACTAACAACTTTTAATATATCTATGGTAATTTTCGAATTCTTAATTGTTCAATAATGGATTTATTGATTTTTTAAAATTTTCATTCTTTTAATCTAAATATTTATTATATTATTTATTTATTTTTTGCGTTGTTGTACCAGTATATATTAATACAAGTATAAAGTTTGCTTACCCTCTTCAGTTACAAACTTGTATGATGTAGTTTTAGTGAGTATTTATCTAAGATCCTCTGAAACTTAAGTAAATATTTGGTTTTTATGACATTCACGAGCATCGTTTCAGTATAACTTCAGGCGTTCTTGTTGTTCTTCCAATATGAAACTAGTGAGATAATATTGTAGAATAATATCTCAATTGGAATATCTATTTTAAGATTCATTCTTAATTCAAAATACAAGAATTTTATATAAAAAAAGCCTACTTATCAATTATAAATACCCAAATACAGCTTGCAGTTCATAAAAATTTTATTACTATCGATTTATCAAATAATTTAAAAAGTTAATTTAGATCTGATTACGTCATCTAAACAAATTCAAAAATGAAAATTAATCCTCTCTCACTCCACTTTTTACTTTTGAACAATATCAATAAAATATCTTTATCTTTATTTTCTAAAACTAATAAATACGAGGGCAGTTCAATAAGTCCTTGACTTTTTAAATGAAACAGAGGTTTTTGGATAAAAAATTATTTTATTTTTCAAAGTAGTCTCCTTTAAGCTCTATACACTTCGTCCAAGGTTTCTCCAATTTTTTTTTATCTCTTCCAAAAAATAAGATTTGTTGAGGACATAATAAATTTGTTTGTGAGATGAGTTCATCGTTGAAGTCAAATCTCTTTCCGCCGAGCCATTTCTTCAGGTATAGAAACAAGAAATAGTCACTCGGGGCTAAATCTGGAGAATATGGCGGATGAGGGAGCAATTCATATCCCATTTCATACATTTTCATGGAAATTCACTTTTTCCATTTTCTTCTTAAATCTGCTATGAATGGATGTCAAACAAAAACTAAACGACACAGTTGGTTCAAATTTCGATACGAGTCAGCTGGTAATACCTGCTGACAGGTGCAGTGTTGCCATTCCATTTAAGAGACGGGAGATTCAAAAAGTCACGGACTTATTGTCCTGTCCTCGTATATACTAATCTTGAAAAATAAACAAATAATATATGTATATATATTAAATTCAAAAACTCGGAGTAGTTTCAAATTTATTTATTTGTTTGTTTAATGTGCATTTCGTAATTACACCATCGTTAGAAGTTTGATTTGAATTAAAATGGTCCTTATTAAATTAAATATTTATCTTTTCAATTTTAGTTCAGTTTTAATTTTATAAAATTAATCAAAATGTTTTAAGGAATATCTTCGATGAAATCTATTAGTATTAACTTAGATCAATAAAAAAAATTTTTTTTTTTTTTATTTAAATAATTAAAATATTTGTAAAATTTTTAAATAAGGGACATGTGGGAAATACCAAAATGGTAGCTTAGTGGTTATTGTACTGTTCTGCCGAACTTGAAAGATCGAACCTCTCCAAGTTCCTATACAATTATTATTATTATTAATTATTTTTCAATAACTACGAAGACTGGTTGAATAGAACAAAAATCATAAAATCTAATAAAATTAAATTAAAAAAATGGAGAGTAAAAATAAATTAAGACTAAATCCTTCGACAAAAAATCCTATGATTTTTTTTATTCTTTTATAAAATATACGTAAATACTATCATATTTGTTTGCAATTAATTATTCAATTATACTTTAATTCATTTTTTCCTATATATTATAGTATTAAAAAATAATTTATTACCTTGGAGATAATTTTATATAGCAACTGGGAATACATTTTTTTTTTATTTTTTTAATGTTCTATTTATTTTTATTTCTCTTCTCTCTTCTCATCTTCTAATTGGTTCCCTCGCAGTTTTTCTATAATTTATAATTTTTTTTTTAATCCAACAGTCCTTGATCAGTATTTTTGTCACCTTCTCTTTCTGTATGTTTTTTTTTATCTCACTTCCTATCTATGATAAAGTTTCTCTTCTCATCTGTTGATTAAACAAGAAAACCGATTTAAGTTATAATAAACCAATTTCATCTTTCTCGCTCAGGTAATTTTCTCTTCTGTATTTTTTTTTTTTTTTTTATTTAATTTACTTTTCTTTCTTTTTCTTTCTCTTCTCTCTTCCTTCCTGCCAGTCTCCCCTCTCTATGGTTCCACTTCTTGTTTATGAACGAAAAATCAACACGACATTTTAAGTTTCCAAATTATCTCCACCCATTATCACTCTGTGGCACTCCCTCTAAAATACCCACCACTTTTTGTTTTATTTGCTTCGGAGACTTTTATTTTTCGGCTCTTTTTTTATTATATTATTATTTTTTTTTCTCTCTCGATATATATTATATTTTTATGAAATTTTTCTGTTGGTAAACGATTCTCTCATGGGACACCTTTTTTATTTACTAAAGAATTGTTTTTTTTTTAGTTTTGTTGTTGTTTCTCCATTTATTTTTAACATAACTTAATTTTTGTCACACATCGCAATTTAATAAAGAAATAAATAAGATATCAGATCAACTTATATTTCATTCATTTAATATTTATCATAGTAACAAGTACTTTCTTCTAAGTTTAAATTAATGAAACTTTTTGATTATCTATATATTATAGTTAATATGAGTGTATAGATGAGAATGAAGAAGTGGAAGTTTTTAAAGACTTATGAAATTTTTATGAGAATATCTGAGAGTGAACATTCAACGATCCATTCAATTTCTTTGAGTGTAGTAAAATTTTCAAATAAAGATTTCTAGTAATTTGGCAAAATTGGTTCAGTTCGGTTTGGTTCGATTCCTCCTAAAATCGTGTCAATTTTTATTAAATTTATGCAATTAGAATCTTTATATTTTTAAGAATAATTCTCTCTAAATTTAATAATTTTACCTTTGGATAATAAATTATAAACAATCTTTTAAATATACATTTTCAATAAAACAAATTTTTCAAATATTAGTTCATCAAATAAATTTCATTAATTAATTTTAGTTTTATATAGAAGAAGTAATTTTTTTCTTATTTAAATTATAAAGTAGAATATAAATTTGTCTTGGAATTGTAGAATGGTCTGCTTAGAAACTTCATACCTTCGTATTTTCGTCGAAGTATTAAATTTTTTATTTGATTTTCAAATAATTTCTAATACTTTGAATAGAGTTTTAAGTAGGTATTGATTTTAAAGGAAGGCGCCACAGGGTGTGATGGCTAGCGTCGCTGACTCACATTCTCGTGGTCCCGGGTTCAAGTCCAGGGCCTGACAAGGGGATTTCTCTAGCTGGGGTATATGGGACGGAGTCAACCCAGCTCCGGGATCAACATTGGGAAGCTACTTTATAAAAAGTAGTGCCTCCGATCAAGAAAATCAAGGTACAGGCTGATAGGACCCGTTCTACTGATCATAGGACACCTCATTGATATAACCGACTTGATAGGCGTTGTCCTTGCACAGGATGTACAAAACTTTTTTATTGATTTTAAATTTTTTTATTAATATTACTAGTTTGTAAGAGTTTTTCATTATAATTTATCAATCCACCTCAGTAACACAACCCTATATCTATCATAAAGTTAATAATTTATTATTCTATTAGTTATTATATAGGTATTAATAATTTAATATAGCATACTATATCATACAATAGATATCTAATAAATTATTAATCTCCTTATCTAAATACACTTAATTAAAATTTATAATTGAATCTAGGTTTGTTTAATACCTCCCCTCACACATACGCTTAGACACCCACACAGACACTTTATCAACCTTAAATTAAACAAAAACAAAAGTTTAATAATTTTCTAATACTGATTAATTGATTAGAAACAAAACCCTTCTAAGAGTATAGAATGACATCAGGTTAGGCTTTGCTACAACTTCAACACCTTCCCCACAATGGTCTCTTCTAAATACGCTTTGATAATTATTCTGAAATTTAATTAAACTTGTGTATGATAGGGTGGGGGTGTGGATGGCAGAACCGCCTCTTGCATATTTAGATGATAATCTTATCGATCGACGACCAACTCCATTCGGAGTTGTCCAATCAACGAATCGAATTAACTTTCATATATTATTAATAATCAATTAATCATTTCATTAAATCAAAATGATTTCTTGAAATAGATGGAACTAATTGGTTGTTCTTGGAAATAATTAAAATATTTGATTTTCATTTAAAATTAAAATTTTCCCTTAAAATGAATGATTTCTTTTTTATATATAAAACAGAAAAGATATTAACACAATAATATATATTTATATTTATATTTATATTTATAATTACTTTTTTGTTAATTTAAATTTCAAAAAAATAAACTTGGACAGTTTATTATTTACGAGTATTATAAATTGATTTTGATATCATGTCTCATACATAATATATAACATAATATACTTACATTTATTTTTCTCTTTATTTTCAGGTAATTAATTCAGCAATTCCAAAATGTATACTTTTTTTGAAATTGGCAGTACAACGGTAAGGTAATAATTTATATCTATTCAAAAAATATAATAATGAACTTTCAACAATTATCTAAAATCAATTTAAATTTTAAATAAATAATTTAAAAGTTTTTAAATAATAAATAATAGGAGTATTATAAAATGTTTTAGTAGATTAATGTGCATGGATATATACTGTGTGTATATGTATACTATACTTATTAAAGAGGCTTAAGAAGGTATAATCAGTTAATCATTGTCGTTTTATAATTTGAAATTTTACCCAAAAGATTAATTATCCCCTTTGTTCAAGGTAACGCTGTATTGTAATTATAAATATGGTATATATATATTACATGTACTTTTACGTATTTATCTATAATCAACGATTTTATATATAATTAATTTAAAAAATGTTATTAATTAATTATTATTATAAGATGAGCCGGTGGTTTTGAATTCGGTTGAGACAATGTCGTAAATTGGTATCCTGTCATGTCACCTGTGACTGATTACTTTTTTTCAAAGAATATATAAATGACGAAAATAAGATAATTACTATTAGTAAACATTTTAAAAGAGATGAATTCGTCATTATTATGTATTCATTTAAATTTGTTCCACTTTGACATTAAATTATATATTAAATAAAAGTAAATATATTTTTTGAAATTGTTCATGATTTTATAAAAAAAAAAAAATAATAGAAGAAAATTCTTGTAAATTTAATTGATTTAACCATGAACATATGAATTTGAAATATTATAACAACCGTAATGAACTTAAAGCAAATAATATATCAATAAACAAGAAATTTGAATTTAATCAACAAATTATTATTGTTTATTTTAAGCTTAATTTATATATCTTAAATAATAGTTCTATCATGTTATCTTTATCCAAAGTTTTTTTTTTTTCAAAATTGATATGTTCTCAAATAAGAACATAAATTTGTTATTGTTATTATTTTGAATAACAAATATAGTTATAATTAAAAATCAAAAATTTTATTTTTTTTATTTTTTATTTATTTATATATGTCTAAATTGTGAATAGGTACAATTTATATAGAGAATTGTACATTGTAAGTTTAGAAGATGCTAGTTAGTGGAATTGTATATAAAATAATTTAAATTCAAATCGTAGAGCAAGAGATCACGGATGTTGTTGATGAATAGGGAACCTGTTAAAGGGTTGTTAAGGTACCAGTAGTAGTAGTAAAACGGTAAACCTAGTCTCAGTTGTGCCCCATTCTAATTACTATGGGCTTCACAGAGGAAACAATAGTATTCGTAGATGGGGGGTTTTTGGTTAATCCCCAGGATTAAAATACCACTGGTCAATCTGTTAAAGGGATGAAAGAGGCCCGAAGAGATATGAAAATGACATGGAGACAATTCAACTAAATATTAAATACAAAACATATTGTCTAACGTGGTGAGTTGAAATTAGATTGGGGAAATGCAGGTCAATATTATAGAACATAGAATAGGTTTAAAGTTAATTTAATTTAATTGAATTCATTGATGAGTAGAAATAAATCCCTTAGGAAAACTTTATACTTATTCAATTCAAAAATGAATTTAATTTAAATTAATTGAAATTAATTGGAATCTTAATTTCTTTTGATAAAATATTTTAAATAAAACAATTATTTTACCGGTTGTATTATATGGATGTGAGGCATGGTCTATGACCTTAGGTGACGAGAGTAGATTTAGAGTATTTGAGAATAGGAATAATTCGAGTTCCGTAGAGCCACAGAGATAATAAGATAAATAGATTTTTTAAAAAAATCTTCATATGAACTGTTTTAAAATGTATGCCTGGCTGTACCTCAGTGAAGGCCTCTTTATTCACCTTCAACGAATATATTTTGTAATATGGATGAAAATGAAAATTGAAAAGATAATTAAACGTTTTCTTGAGGTTTCTATAATAATAAGAATAATCAAACTAAAAATAAGTAATAATGAACACAAATAATTTCAACATAATTTCTTTGATATAAATCTAGCAAATTATCATTTGATTTAAAATGAAGAGGAGGAGTAGTGAAAATAAACAAAAATGTATTTTTATAAGTAAATTAATTTTCAATAGCTTTATTAATAAAATGAATTTATAATTGAAACTAATTTTTAGTTAACAAGCAGTAGTTGATTTCAAAAATCAGAAATTAAACTGAAAAAGTAATTAAAGATAATGTAATAAGTAAATAACTTTGGCGATTGCTATAAATATTAATATTTTAATTAAAAAAAAAATATTTAATTTCAAAATTCTTTATCAAATTAAGATCTGTCGTTTGAATTCATTTTATTCAAATTATTTTCTCTAATATTTATTTATTTACATATTTTTCACATCAATAGTGTAGTAGTAGAAAATTAATTAAGTTTTACGCTTTATAATCATGTAATTTTGAAAATTATTTTCGGTTTATCTCTAAAAGCGTGTGGTGTTTTCCCTAAATAGGAAATTAATTATTTCATCAATTCAAGAAAGTCATAAATTCAATTTGGTTAATTGAATTAATAGCGAATCGAGACTAATTCATCCCAGAAAATGTAAGACTGGAAGAGAGAGAGAGAGAGAGAACTTTTCCACAGGAATATTTTCATTGCTAGTGATGAAAAAGAATCCATAGAAAGTGAGATAAATGTTTAACTAACCACGTGAAACTTTGCGTATTAAAAGTAATAGCATTCCTTGTCCCATTTCCGAATCCCTTGTTTGAAAAAAAAGAAGCAAGACATAAAAAGATTTTTTTCATATTTTTATTACTTTCCGTGTACTCTACTATATTTTTTTTCCTTATTCCCCGTAATGTAAAATATAATTATAATTTAAAAAGCATATAATCCTGATAATAGGAGCTCAAAGGATGTTTTTATTTAAATAATTAAAAGGTTTTCTGTTAACTTAAATTGAAATTTACTCTTAATAATTGGTGCAAAATAAAAAAAAAAGAAAATTGTGTATACTTATTCACATACAAAAGTGAAAACATATTTATAATAATAAAAATTACATTCATACATTTATAAAAGATTTTACTTTTGAAATTTATTAACCTGTAACCATTTCTGATGAAGGTTTGACATGAGAATTGCCAAATATATCCGAAAGGTACCGAAATTAGCCGAGTATTTCCGAATTATTGTGTAGACAAGTTTCATCTTCAAAGTGCGCTTAAAGTAATTATTTCCTCAAAAATTGTTGTAACATATATAAATTATGCTAAATAAACATGATATTACTAGTATAATACAATATAATATAATAGTAATAATAATTAATATATGTAATTTGAAAATATGTAAAAGTAGATTAATAACGAATCCTTAATTGGACATTGGAATTAATAGTAAAGTTGGTATTGAATTCTAAACCATGTTCTAGATGAATTTATTTATTTATTTTTTTAGTTCGCTCCCATTAAGGGTTTATTTTACTATTCTGATGCAGTAAATCAAATATATAGCTACCTAGTTAAATGAGAGAGCAAAGAGCTCAAGAAAAAGATTATCTTACCACAGATGGAGATTAAAAAAAACATTCTAGAGATTTTATATTAAGATTTCTAATGAGAAATAAATTTAGAAATATTTTAATTAAGAATTTTTTTTTCTCTCTTTCATTTTTTTTTATCATTTTTCTCTTTATCTTCACATATATAACCTCTCTGTATACTTTTGCTTTGCTTTGATTATAATTAAGCTTACTAAAAGGGAAGATTAATTATATATATATGTTTAATGAAAAAATAATAATCAGATGGTAAATGATCATTTCTCATAAGATTTTATTACTTTTTCTGTTTTAATGTTTTTTATGTATATCCTTTGTCATAACAGGACCTCTCGTTTCTATACTACTTATATTTATTTAATTAACTTTTATTTTATTTAATATGCTACTTATATTATATATTAATTATATAGATTAAAAAAAAACGTTTATCTAACAATATAAATAGCTAAATTGAAATAACATTGAATGTGTGTTTGTGAACACTAAAATTTAATTAATGAAAAGATATTAAAAACTTAGTCGATTGTGAAATCTAAAATTTTCTTAATTACAAACAAGACACTCTATTGATTTCTTTTTTAATTTATATATTTTTCAACATGTGTTTTATGTTTTTATTATTATTATTACTCCTCAGACCGCCTTCTTTGCACCTAGACAGGGTGCCCCTGTACCCCCGAAGTAATACATATAATTTGGTTGAAAATCTGTATGTAATAAATTTTCATTTATTTGATTTATCAAACTAAAACTCACTTTTTTAACTAATTTATCCGTCCTATAACCAAACAAAATTTAAATAAATTCAAATATTTATTTTTTATTAATTTAAATTGATTTAATTTAAAATTGTAAGTCATAATAATTGATATACAGAAATATTGAGTGTTTTGAGCGAGATTAGATTTAATCTAATGTGGTCTAATTTGGCCTTAATCCGCATTGATATTTTCCTAAGATTAGAAAAAAACTTATAGGTTGAATCCTACTCCAGGCTAATTTATTTACCTAAACAAGTTATATGAGACACATAAATTATAATTAAATATTCAAGTTTTAAAGTATTATAATTGAACTCATACAGACATGGAAAATTCTAAAGTCACTTTTGAATTCTAGGGGTCATGAAGAAATGCAAAATTTTTAAAATTCTGAGCAATGTGCTCCCAAAAATCTTTTTAATATATATTAGGTTATGTTCAGTATTAACAGTAAATTTAATTTAATTTAATTTAATTTAAAATAATAAAGCTTTTTAATATTTTTTTTTTTTATGTTAATTTTGGTATTTAATATCATATTGTTTACACACCTAGTGAAGTTTTTATTAACGGATTAACGGATTTATTTGTGACCGTTAAATATCAATATAAGTCATCAAATTCTTGTATTATTATTTATAAGATTTTTTAAAATTACTTGAAAATAATTGAGTGCAAATTTAGTCATATTATTTGTTTACATATTCTTGGATCATCTATATCAGTGATTCCCAAAGAGGGCGCTACTGCCCCCTCATGGATGATCCAGGGGGGGTGGTGATGGCCCCAACTGGATTTAGGGAAAATTACTAGTATATTACTTTTCTATTCTGAGTAAATAAATAGATAAATAATTTCAATGTTTCTAATTTACACTTTTATTTATAATATTTTGCGAATAACTTTTAATTGTTATTAAAATTAAAAAAAAGTTAACTCCCAGGGGGCGCTGAGTAAATTTTTTTCTGGAAAGAGGGCGCTTGGCCAAATAGGCTTAAAAACCACTATACAGGCAGATATTGATTTTATTTATAACAATATAATACCTTTTATTATAAAATTCTTATCAAGAAAATAAATTTATAATGAACAATATATTTGATATTATATATTAAAAAACATTAATGAAAAATAATAATATAAAAAAATATTTAAAAAATTTGAATTAAAAATTAATTCCAATTTATAAATTATAATTTTATCTTATTTAAAGTATCCACCTATTCTACAAATTTCAAATAACATAATTTAAAGTTAACGAATAATCTGAATTTCGTGTGGAATAAATATAGATAAGGAGTGGTTGTGTTGAAAAGAAATGTAGCACGCACCGAATGAACAAAAGAGATTTACGTTTACCAATAACAATATATCTCAACGAGCAAAGCCGACTATTAAGACGAGTTCGAATTCTTCAAGAAGCGGTGATTAACCAGCCAAGCTATCGAACCAAATCGTTCTAATCATTGTGACAAAAGGGTCTTTAATCGAATGGTGCGAGTAACAGATGACGACAAATGTCACATTATCTCTATTATCAATCAATAAATGGCGATTCTACTAATAGATAGACAAATTATACTGTTATAGCGTTATAATTATTATAAATGGACAATTTTTTAATGAAAATTAAATAAATACTTTTTCTAAATAAACATACACCTATTTTGAATAAAATATTAGTTTTATTTATCTATTATTTATTATTCGGTAATTAAACCATCATCAGACGTTTACTTCCTTTAATAATCGGGTATGTAAATTTAAATATCCTGCAGATATATTATTTTTTTTCTTTTTTAAATTTAGTTAGTTGTTTTATTTTTTTTAATTGCGGATAGACCATGAGGATCACTCTAAGCTTTAAAGAGAAATTATTAATTATTGAATTTCCTTAAGCCCGAACTCGAGTCTTCAATGTGGTAGACTGTCATGCTAACCACTAAATCACTTATGAGTCAGTTATTATTTTATAATATATCATAAAATATTTCAACGAGTATCATATTTTAAGGAGAGAATTAAATTTATTTATTTTACCACTTTCAGTTATTATAGAGTAATTAACTTGGATTTATATTTATATATAGTATGTATATTAGATTGTCATTTTTCAAGAAGATTAATGTAATATCTCTAACTTTATATATGCATTGAAAAATATATTTTATTTATTAATTTATAATAGTTTGTCTATAATGTAAAAATAACGATATTATTATAATTTAATTAAATATGAATTTAAGAAATCCAAAAACTTAAAATAACGTTTTTAATCAAACACTCCGTGAGAAGAATAAATAAATATAAATAAAGCTTCTGAGGATGGTGTAAATGCGCATAAAGTAAATATCTTGAAAATGTTTAATTAAAAATATTCTTATTAATTTTACTTTTCTTAAATTATTAAAATGTTTCAATTGCGGTTAAATCTATTAATCTCATAATATCACTATAATTTCCATGAAAACTATATTCCATTTTTGATCTACATCATGAAATAATCAACTCAGCTGACTGACTATCTTTTACAATAATTTTTTTAAGTTTTTTAATTAATTGAAATTATTTAATTTTTTTTTTTTTAATAAATTCATCAAAGAATACTACATTTTGAATTTTATAATAGTTATATAATCATAAAATGGTACTTTAAATCTGTTGTCAATTTTTGTAACGGTTCATTTATTTATATATATATATGAAAAACTATTTCAAATGAACATCCATCAGCTCTTTTCACTTCATTTTGTCATAAATCAATGATTGATTGGAGTGTATTTAATGTATTTACAAATATTGGTTTAGTTAAAAAAAAGAATATTTATATCCATTACTCTGTTATGTATTTTATATGGTTTTGTTATCGTACAAATGGGAAACCAATAAGCAATAATAAAAAAAATTATATTTTTATAGTAATGTATTAATAAATAAATAAAAATATGTATAGTAATGTGTATACATATATTAAATACGGATAGAGCGAAAATATTTATCTTTCTCTCTCTTTCGTAATAAATTTGTTTCTAGTTGATAACTTACAATTTTAATATGATTAAACCGAATGAAATTCTTTAGCGAAACAATATTAACAATAACAACAACAATAAGAGCCGTTTATATTGAAAGAGCTACTTGAAAATTGTAATAAATCTATGAACAATTTGTAAAGTGAACTAGAAACAATTATATTCGGTTGGCCGGTTTCTCTTTATTGTCCAGAGGCGTAGATGACAAACAAAAAGCTGGATAGGATGGAATGATGATGGATTGTAATGCACGCGTAATATTGATTGTGAAAATGATAATTCCTAACCAGGCCGTATTCAGGTGGAATCCAATTCATATTTTTTTCTTCTCACTCCATTCCCACCATCCAATGCCCCACTCCTTCAATCAAACACACAGACAACTGGAATTCATTCATTCATATTCAAGATATGATATACTATTAATGTTAGTTTAATTTTATTAGAACAAACAAACAAAAAATTCATTCATATAAGTATTTAAGGAATGGTACTCAAATAATATAAATTCAATTACATTTTTTTTTCTTTATATTTTTTAGGATGTGGCTATTTATATATGTATACTCAATTGGATATTTATACATACAGTATGTATAAGAAATTAGCTATTTATGCATACATATTTTAAACTACAGTTTATTTGTACAATTCAAATAGATACCAGTGACAATTTGTTTTTTTTTTAATAAGAATATAAATAATATTGATATGATTAATAAAAATAATAGTAAACATTGATTTAATAGAAATTAAAATTACTATAAAATGTATCACTATTCAACATTTCGATTCATTCATTTCTCATTGCTTCATTATTCAAGTGAATATACAATTATAGGTTTATTAATAAAAGTCTCTTTAATAACTCTTATATGAATAATATTTATTAGTATAATAGAATAGTTGATATAATTAATAAAAATAATAGCAAACATTGACTTAATAGATTTAAAGTTAAAATAAAATGTAATATAATATTATTATAAACTTTTTGGTTAGTTAGTACGTTAACGTAACTACAATAGCTAATTTCTTATACATACGGTATGTATAAATATCCAATTGCGTATACATACTGTATGTATAAATAGCCACATCCTATTTTTTTATTTATTTATTTATTTATCTTTAATTTAAAGATAAAAATATTTTTTAAAAAAAAGGAGAAAAAATATAAATATACATATTTTCAATGAACTTTTAACAGTGATGTTTTGGTAAAATAAGAAGTAAAGGAAAGCATAGTGGGAGCAAAAAACAGTGTTATTTTCAGCAAACTATTTTTTTCCATATAAGTTTTTTTTCTTATTCTAACTATACAAAATATTAACGAACTCAAAAAAGAAATTCTAACAGTAGATAGTGGGAGTTGACGGGACATGACAAAGTACTGGAAGGCGTTCCGGTTCTGAAAAAAGGTAAGGGAACGTCGATCCCCCGCGATCCCTTCCCAATACACTAATAATTTTTAATATCCTGTCGGGGGAAGAGATTATACTTACATTTATTTATTAAAAATATCAACATAAAATAAAAAAACTTAAAATTATTTAAAATAATGAATTCATATACATATAAAAGAATGATCGAAAATATTTAAATATTTTAACAAATAAACTAATAAATAGAGATTATAATATTAATAATAATATATAATATTAAAATATTTTAAATTATTGTAATGAATAGTATTGTATTATAATCATAAAATTATTTATTATCAAAACAAAGATGAAGAGCAAATAAATAGTATTAATATTTGTATAATATATTCTATCATGAATATAAAAATAAAATAGAATATAAACATTTATTTTATTTGGTATATATATATGTTATACTACTATATAGAACTGTGATATATGCCATATACATTTCATATTGACAGGAAAACATCAAAGGGAACCCATCATAACTTAATGTATGTTCATATATATAGGACAAAAGAGAGAGAGAGACAGAGGGAGAGAGGGTGAGTTCTTTCATCTACCACCATCCATCAAGATAATGATATTAGATTACAATTTAATTAATTTTCCATTAAACTGATCGGCAAGAAATTCAATATGAAGAATATTAAAAATTTTCAAGTTCCTTTCAATCATAAATATATACTATATTATAAAAGAAAAAATATTCTATATTATGTTATTTTATAGGTAAAATAGAAAGAAATTTTATGAAAGGAAATATGAAAAAATAATTATTATATCATATATTATTATTATTATTTATATTTATTAAATTATGATGATGGAGAATTTTGTGGAATTCAATCACAGGTCAAGGAATTGAAGTACCAAAAGTTGAGAATAGATCGTCGAGAGCCAGCAGTCATGATAGGCAATCATAATTCTTGAGGACCTTCCCCGAGGACCCTTCTTCAAGAACCTCTACTCTGCGAACTCCTTGTGGCTTGCACTGTACTGTCCTTATAAAGGATCCACTTTCACCAATCCTTTGGGAGCTTGACCAGATTTTTGTCGCATTAAAAAAATTATTATAAGAAAACACGTGTTTCTATACCTCCACCAAAAAATAGATATAAACCAATTTAACAATAATTAAATATAAAAATCAATTTGCCCATTTGGGAACCTTCTCAACAAAATGAGAGTGAATTAACTCTTATATATAGGTACAGTATTTGAAATTAACCTATTATTTTTGTTGATGCAGTAAGTAAAGTCAAGGTTTATACCCCCAAAATATACAAACATAATCATATAATTAAATATGATTTACTCAATTTGAAAATTTATGAGTGTAACATATAATCCCCACCATTTAAGTAATTTTAACAATTTTCGGGACATAATAATTTTCAACAACCCTGGATATATTATTTACTTAACTAAATATTATTACGAATCATGTTACAACCATATTAGTATAATAACTTACAATGAAACTTTTTTTTATAAATATTATTCTTTATATTTTATGATAATTAATCATTTTGATAATAGCTGGATAATTACTAGAAATAAAAAGAAATAAATAATGGAAAGAGTACAAAATAAGAAAATTAAATATTTAAATCCAAAAAAATAAATAAATAATTATATATATATTTTTATTTACGGTAATTGTATACTTATATGTATATATGTATGATGGATTTTGATAAAACTTTATATTATTATATGCAAACTTTAATAATTTTTATCTCGTATACTAGAAGCGACCGCCACATACTTTTTAAGGAAAGTTTGTTTGGAATCAAAAAAGGAATCTAAGGTAAAAATTTATCAAAATCCATCATATATACATATAAGTATACAATTATCTTGTTTACTATGAAATGTATTTCTTATTTTTAATCATATATGTATACTTAGCCTCGTTAATATGAAAAGTTTGGTCATGGAAGGAAATAAAAGTTCAGGGAAATATAATGAGAATATATAAATAAAAGGAGACTTTTCAGATATATTTTGAAAATTCAATAATGGTGTGTGAAAAGGGGAAATATTAATTAATGGAGGTCTTCTTTATCCTAAGTGGTCCTTTGCACTAAACCCTTTCTCTCACACTCAATGATTATCACGTAAAATATATATAGGTATATATATATATATATATTTTGGAAATCGTTTTTGGGTCCTCCACTTGGCTGACTTTCATTAACCAGAGTGCTACTGCTTTCGATGGGAAATTGACCTGAACAAGGAGTGAAAGAGATGGTAAATCTCTAATAGAAATTCATGAGATAAAGCAGGATAAATATCCTATAAAATTTTAATAAAGATTATAGAAATACTAATATAGTAATGGTACTATGTTACATTTTCTTTATTTTTATTTTTTTTTTTTTATTTTACTTGTAAAATCTCTTTATCCGTTAATATTTTTTTTTATTTTTCTAATTATTATAATAATACCTGATTCACCAAGCCGCCGCTCGGTACTTTAAATAAATTATTCCTTATTAACTATAAATATTTAAGATTAAGATTATTATTTAAAATAAATAAACGACAAAATATATGAAACAATTTCAAATAATTTAAAAGAACATAAATTAAAAAAACAAATAGTCATAAAAAATACAACCCTTAAACGTATGTATTAATACACTGAAAGACAGAAAAGTATGGCCTGTGGATATAACATAATATATATTTTGTAATTTGATTATAAAATATTATTTTTAATTTTATTTTATTTATAAGTTTTTGTATTTAAGGTCCCGGCGTTGCCCGGCGCCATTTTTTTATTATTAAAATTCCTATTTTTCCTGTGGCTGAAACCAATACAGATCGATTTTTCTTTATAAAAATGATCTATAGTGTGAATTTCAAAAAAATTCTTACAGCGGTTTAATATCTCAAAAATACAAATATATTATATACAATTTTTGCTAGTATAATAAGATAAGATAATATAATATTAAGATATGATTAGAATTAAAATGAAATAAATGTAAAAAAAAAAATAATAAAAACATTTATACTTGGTTTATCAAATCTAGAAGAAAAATATATTTATGTTTAATAATATAATTGTGATTATTTTCTTCCTTAAAAAAATTGTAGGTAAATATTTGTCATTTATATTATTTTAATTGAAGGGAGAATAAAAACAATACCTCCCTTACTATCGTCGGTCGGTAAAAATACAAGGAAAAGACAACATGTCATTCACGTGTATTTGTTGTATCCAGGTGAATGGCAAATATTTAGAAATGTTTGATCCTAAGCTAAACATCCATTGCATGGCAGCCAGCATAGGTTGTATGCATGTCGACCCACCCACACAATCCATAATGTCAAGTAATCGACTAAAGGGGATGCTTTTATTCTACCAGAAAGAATAAAACTAACCCCATGAAGGGAAAACTAACTAAATTATCTAATCTTTATAGTTTGCCAGCAGAATACCATAAAATAATTTTCCGAATAAATCATTATTATCTTTAAATAAATAACTAATTAAAAAAAATAATTAAATTTATAAATCGTTTTTTTTTATGAAATGAATTATTTTCAACAAAAATGTAAATTTTTATCAAAATACAACATGGTTTATTGTTCGTTCTTATAAAACAAAATATAGACAATAGTTCTAGAGATAGATTAGCACATGTGTGGCACATGTAATTTTTAGACTTAATTTTATTTCTAATTCTTAACAGTCCCCCCTCTCCTCGCCCACTCTACTCTTTACATACTTAACAACTTCCTTATAATAATAATTATTTATATTATAAGATATAGGAATTAAAAAGAGGTGGGTAGAAAATATAAAGGGGGATGTGAGGGAATTAGGAAAGAACAATAATTGGATGGAGTTTGCTAAAGTAAATATTTTTTCAACAAAAATTGTACTATGCTTATTTTTATATCTTAATATAGACAGATATTATTGTAATTTTAACAAAGTTAAATAAAAAGAAACATTTTGATTGTTAGATATTATCAATTTTAATTTTTTCTTTTTCATAGTTTTTAAATGGATAAATTAAAAAAAGAACAACACACAATTTTGTAGGCAGTACATTTTATAAAGAACAATAATTTTAAATTTATAGTAACTTTATTTATGGATGTATATATATATATAGGCGTAGAATATATACAAGTAAAGTTTCAATTCGTTTCCATCCTATTCAGCAAAGTCACTTTTGCTTTGTCGAATCTCTTTTCTTTAAACAAGCGACCGAGTTCATCATTCTCCCCTTTCTCTTCCACTTACACCCATTTCTCTTTATCATCAAGAAAAGTCATTTTATTCTTCAATTAATTCTTCTTCTACTTAACTTTTAAGTTTTGTACTTTTGACTAATAGGAGGGCGAGAGAATGAGAATGAGAAATTTCAATTAATAATTTTCTTCTATCTCTGAATTTTATAGCATAAAATTAAGATCAATTTATTAATAAAAATAATAATAATTATAATAATAATTATTATTATGTTTTTGTTATTTTATAAGGGTGATCAAATCATTTTAAAGCAGTCAAAAGAATAATTTACAACATAGAAAATCAAAGAAAAATTAATATTCTTTTCTTCAATTCAAAAGTCTATCAATATAAACTATTATTAAATATTTAATAAATTCTTATAATTAAGTAAATTAAGAAAAATTAAATAAATTACCTTTAAAATAAAAATCAAGAGATTTTTTAATTTATTATATTTTATTTATAATAATTAATTAAAAATAAATGCTTAGTATATTTTTAATGATTTAGATATTAAGATATTAAAATAAATATTAAGTTAGATATTACGATATTTTTGAGTTTAACTAAATAAATAAATAAAATTATCTTTTAAGTGTGTTAATGATGAAAAATAATTCAAATATTTTTGTAAATATTATTACTAATTTGTATATAATTATATAAAATGTTTAATATTATATTTTTTAAAATCAAGAAAAATAATTAAATATTTATAAATATTAAGTTTATCTTTATAGATTATGTTAGAAAGGTTGAAAATGATTATACAAAATCTAAAAAAAAATTAGTTTTTTTTATTACTAATGAATTTCATATATCTAAAAATGTTTCTAAAAACAAAATTGATACGAATAAATACATAATTTACAATAATAATATATACTTCATATTCATACGTAAAAAAAAAATATTTTTAATTTAGTCACAATGAAAAATATAGTTATGTTAATAGAATAAATCTGGAGTGTCTCCACTCGACTATCTCGCAATTTGAACTGGATTAAATAACATCTATTATATTTAAATTAAATTTAATAAATAATATTTATTAAACCAACGCGTGTTTGGCTCTTGATGGAACCATGTCACGTGCTGGCGCGTGATTTGCAGTGTTAAAAAATGAATTCCGGTACTTTCGGCGATTCATTAAAGCAAAATTCTATATTTAGGGGTTTTATACAATTTTTAATCATGTGAAAATATTATTAGATAAGATAAGCTTTAGTATCAGAAGAAAAAAAGAAAAATGTATTTATTTATATAATTATCCGCTCATTGTCATTAATATTTAGTTATATATAATAATTTTTATTTGATGTATAAACAGTAGAGATAATTTTTATTCTTTTAATATTTTGTTTTTATATATATCATTTTTATTATTATTCCACTCTCCCTTTATATAATAAACATCTTTATTGCTGTTTAACGAATATAAAGAACAAAAAAATTATCTTACTACCCCTATCTCTACATGAAGTCATCTTCTTTAAGTAAATAGTTTTTATTTTACTTTAGAAGATTAGAATAAAGACTTGGAAGCTTAGTTTCAAGAAAAATAAATAAAAAAAAAAAATAAAAAAATAAAAAAAAAAAAGGGAAGAAAGAAGTTACAAGTTTTTATGAATTAACTAATTATTTATTATTTAATTATTTAACTTGGAACAAGACAATTGGGATGTGGGATGCTGGTATTGCAGCAAATGAAGAAAAGGATAAACGAGAATTTTTTTTTTTCATTTTGTTGAATTAAAAATTATTTATTTTATTTTATATTTTATGTCATATTTTATATTAAATTTTTGGATATTGATAAATAATAATGAATAATTGAATTTATAATAATATATAATATAATATAATGTTTGTTAGAAAACTTTTTAATGTTTTTCTTTTGTGATTATTTTATAACAAATATAAATTTAATAATACAATTCCAATTAAAATATTAAAAAATACATATAACGAGTATTTCCAATACATTTATGAATTTTTTTCTTGAATTTTATAATCTAAAATTTATATTTCTTCTGATATATGAATAATATTTATTACATATTAAGATACGTATTAATAAAATAAAATATCTACAATAACAAAAAAAAAAGACAATTCGATTAAATTAACAGTTAATATATTAAAAATTAATGGTTTACTCTTAATAAAATAGATAAAACAATTATATTTATTTAATATTTAATTTATGAAAATAATAAAATAATATTTTTAAATGACATAAAATTAAAAAAAAAAAAACGAAATGAATTTTATAAAATATATATAAATTAAATATTGTTTGATATTCTTAATAAAAGTTGAATAAAAAAAATGTTCATTAGTTATATTTCATCAACGTAATGAATTCAGACATTCTTTTTATATATATTAAAACAAATAAAAAAAATTAAAATGCGGTTATAGAATATTTTAGATATTAAATTATAAAATAAAAGAATTTTAAGTGAACTTTTTTTTATCAATACTACTACTGTCGAAATATTGAATATCCAATATTTTATTTAATTTTTTTATTTGTGTTTTAATTAAATATTGTTTATATAGTGCTGATCCCGTATACAATTACAAATTATCTATTTATCTATGATATAAAAAATTTATATATTGTATAAAAAAATTTCAAATTTATAATATATATATATATATATATTATTTGTTAGAAATTTGTATATAGAATAATATAAATATAAAAAAAAATTTTATAAAATAACGATTTTCTCATGGACTAAAAAGAATAAAATAATTTTTCTATAAGTCTGACAAAGTTTATGGAGGAATTTCTTCATATACAACGAAAAAGGTTGGGCGCATTTAGTTTTCATTTGCTTTCTATTTTATTTGTATGCAATTAAATTCCTTTATAGATCTATAATTTCTATAAATACTTACATACCACACTAAAACACTTCATTAAAAAGTAACACCATTTCTTCTGATATAATCAACTGTTTTGACTTTGATTGATAATATTTCTAATACACTTAATATATTGTGTGAACAAGTCCGAGAATGTTTATGGACATATAACTTTATTTTATGATTATAATAATATATTTATAAATAAACAATTAATAAAGTGAGATTTTGTAAATATGGATTATCTTATATTTTTTATATTTTAAATATTTTGTACTTTTAAGTATAATTTTGCAATCGATATTAATTCACAATTGATTGATAATAATGTGCCGACTTCAACTCTTAAATTTGACGTCCTCTTCTTTTAAAAACAAAACATATATATATATATTATTTTATTTAAATATAAATGTTAGACTTATTTTGGTTCGCAGCGGAGAACGATCCAGAAAGATTTTGTATATTTTATTTGTATATTTAATAATACAATATTTATCCATCAGATGGCGGGAATGAAAATTCAAATATTAAATAAAATTATCGTTAATTACATTCAAATTAATTAATTATAATTCAATTATATTACTTCCATACCTTCTAGGGATCCATTGAAATATCTATAAAAATTTTCTATCTCAATAAAAAGTAAATGAAAAATCGATTTCAATTTGTCAAAAGAGCGAACAGACACCGTGACAGACAGACAGAGGCCAATCGAAGTTGAGAAAAACGTTATAATTATAATATAAAAACCAATAGGATAAAGATTTTGGATGCTAAGAATAAATTGGTATACGAGAGAATCTTGACCAAATAGAAATTCGATTGAGGCTATTAAAAATAACAGTAGATGGAGGAATGTGATTGCTGCATACATTTTGGGATGGCTAAGATAGATAGATATATAATATTGGAGATGGAATATAGAAAGAGGATTATTATATTTGCCTACGAATTTCCAAATGATTGATTTTGAGAGGATGTTAATGTGAAATTTTAAAAAAAACAAAAACATAAAATATGTTCTGGACATATCCACCCTAGAGGGATGTTAAATTTTCATCAAAGTTTTCAAACGAACGACTAAACGGGCTGGGCAGCTTATATTATATATCTACGTGTGTTCCAAGAGATTAAAGAGACCGAGATTCAAATAAACCAGTCGGTTTCCAGTGAAATATAAACATTAAGTGGATAGATAGAATTTATAGTATTAACATACGTATATACAAGGAGAAAAATAATATTGCCTAACTCTTTTATTAGGATTTGATTAAATTCAGATGTATAAAGGAAATTCTCGGAGAAATTTTATTTTTATTACTTTCTATAGGAAAGATTTACTGTATAAAAAAATACAATATCCTTCCTTGAAGAATATTATAGAGTTGCAAAAGGGGTTGAGTATTGAATTTCAAAATATTGAATATTTTTTTTTAAATAAAAAATTATTTCCTTAAAATAATATTATTAATTTAGAAATTCTTCTCATAAAAAATGATAATTAGACTTGTTTATATTATTATTTTTTATTCGGTCAGGAATGTATTGTAAAGAGAATGTATGAATCGCAATCATAATTATATTAAAACAAAATTTGTATTTTTTTATGAGTAATACTTAAAAATCCAAGTTAGTCTTAATAAAAACTCTGATATTCTAATCTTTACAATTTTCACTTGATGGTAATTAACAGATTTATTCATCATTTATATTTAGGCATCTTTTATTACAATTATGTAAAATTATTAATAGTATTATGTAAGACTATGTAATTATCAAAATTAAAAAAATAAATTTTCCTTGGAGGAAAAATTCGCAATTTAATCTTTCGTAATGTAATACAGTCTTCATATTAAAGATAATTTCATTTGGCATTGATGAACTGAGTTTAATCAAAATCAGTATTATCCTTTTTAGTAAAAAATAATCAATGGTGTAAAATGAAATCTTGATATTTTATAAGTATTATATTTAACTCTTAGATACTAATATTATAAAAATGGTAGCGCCTGTGGAATTTGGCTTATGCAACCCAATATACAGCTCAAGAAAATATAAAAAAACTTTAAGGAGTTATAAATATATACAATTTTAAAATAAATTAAGTATTATAAAGTGTATTTATGGAAGGATGGATAATGTTCTTTTGTTAATTGCCTTAAGTATTATTTTAAACATTTATCATTCAAAATTTTAATAATTTTTCTTTTTTTATTATGGTGTATTAAATAATGATGAATTTAATCTTAAATATAAGATTTATAGAGAGATTTTATCATATTAATACAGATTTCTTTCTTTTTAGTTAGTAAATTACCGTAAAAATTAGAATTAGCCATTAACTAAAAGTACAAAATATTTAATAAATATTTAATGGCATAATATATATTTATTATAAAACATGATTTAGTATTTAAAATATAATCTAAGTTTCACGAAACAAATTTATAATCACTATTATGGTAATGAGAAAAATATGTAAATTTTATAAAAATATTTCAAAATAAAATATTAGATCTGTTAATTTTTTTTTTTTTTTTTTTTATAAATAATTACTTTTTAATAAAGAATGATAAAGGGAGAAAGAGAGAGAGAGAGAGTGGGGAAAAGAAAAAAAAGATTGTGTTCATTGTTTTGTAAAAAGAAATTAATTTTAAATTATTGCCCTAGCACAATTTATATCAAAGTAATTAATCAGGTAACAGTAATTAAAAGTTATTTTAAAATTTAATATAATAATGTCTTCATGATTTATTATTATACGTAATACTTCAATCTCTAATTAGTTTATTATTTTTATCTAACATCTTTTAAAATTTCCTCCTTATTTATTTGTTAAAATTAATATTATTAATGTTGACCATACAATAAGTTACAAAGATGAATTAAGGGGAAAGATGATACTAGGTTATTCAAAATTGTAAAACTTTTAATTATTATAATAAATTATTTGTACCTTTCATATATATATTTCATATAATTATATATTATTATATAAACAATCAATATTTTTATATAAAGCTAAATATCAGTTTTCAAAAATTCACAAAATTTCAAAAATAAAATTACCCTAATTTTCTCTCTATGAATATTCAATCATTGTATAATCAATCTACTAATTATGTTACTAATTTCCTGTTATATAATATCCAATTGATTAATAAATATTATTTATAATTTCTCCCTCATGCTAATCTTATAATCAATACAAATTTATTTATTATTATATTAGGTTTTTACATGATAAAATCTGAAGCTAATTTCATGCGTCACGAATACTTATATAGGTACTCTTTGATTATGCATAATCTATTATTATTATGATTATATAATAAAAGAAATGGAATTTTTATGATTAATAATAATAGGAATTTTATTTTAAGAATTTTTGTTATATATACACCATACATCTTTTTAAAGGCATGTCAATAATTAAATATATTTGATTTTCTTGAAAATTTTTTATTATAGGTGATTATATTTTATATTTTGGAATATCTACTTTTTAAATTATTTTAAATACTTTTTCTGATCAATTTTTTTTTTTTTTTTTTTTTTATAAAAAAAAATAAAAATAAATTTCAATATACCATTTTCATTTTAATTATTTATCGAGCCTATGAAATTATAGATTTAAAGAATTATATAGTTGCTAACTTGATGCTTAAAATCAATCTGAAATTAAATTTTATAATCAGAACAAACAAAAAAAAAGTTTTCTGACTACATTTCATAAAATCTATAATATTTATTACTCATCAACCTCTAAAATTTTGATATACGTCTATCCCCTATTTTGGGATTGAATATAAATAATTAAACGCATTGAAGAATATTTCAGTCAAAATATAGACTGTGTTCTGTATTGACCATTAGATTATATTTATAATTCAAATATTTAAATTCCATCGAGGAAATACATTTACAGAAACTAATATCTATTTATAATATGATAAAATATTTGTTAGTCTTATTTTTTTTAAATAAGTTAATAAATAATACTGTTAGAGTTTATCTTAAACATGTTCATTTGTAATACCCAATTATATGCCAAACTGATTCTTTTTTTTTTAAATTTAAATTTAAATAACAATAACTGTTGTTCAATGTTGATTGTTTAAAACATTAACTATAATTGGGAGGCTTAAAAAATGACAATTGTTATATTTTCTTTTATCATTCTCTATTTTAAAACAAATAAACCTTCAAAATAAATTTAAAAAAGTAAAATTTAAAATAGACTTTCATTATTTATAAATTATTTGATTTATAAAGGAAAACTGCTTAAATTGAAATAATATCGATTTGTAATGTAAAAAAAGAGTTAATGAAATAGAAGATTGATATTTCTTGAGTAAAGTGATTTCCGATAACAAATACTTGAACTTTAATAATATATATGTATGTGTATATATACATATATAGACATAGATAGAAATTTCAAAATTTTCTACCCTGGCCTTGAGGGGATGGATGTTTCTGACAGGGGCTTAACTGCTGAACTCATTCAGGAGCCAGGAGAAAAGTTGACGGTTGTCGTCGTCGTGTTAAAAGAGCCATTAGGATGGCACCCCATAGCCCTTGCACCCTCTTCCACCCCTTCATCTCTTCATCCATCCACAGAAGGATAGATAGGTCGAGAAGAGAAAAGAAAAAGAGTTAAAAAGTGGTTTCTGCTGATGACAGAGGGTGGAAGGAAGAAGAAAAAGAGCGGGATAGAAAAAACTCGTGACAGTCCGATAGATGTCATAGAGCCTTTGAAAGGATAGTCGAGCGGTCATATTAATCGGGAACAGATTGAAATGACATAAATCACACAGTTCTTTTATAATCGATTCTTCGAACATATTAATATTGATCATCAAAAAAAAAATCAAGTTCTTTGATTAATGATGAAGGGTTATTAAAATTAATGGGTTTTTTTTAATAATTAAAAATAATCATGGATTTTTAGAAGATTATATTGAACTTGGATGGAGATTATATAGAGATTGTATGCATGTAGCAAGGGATAGGGACTGTTGGAGGAATGTGGTTGTTGCGTCCAAAAACTTTCAAATAATTAGGTAAATAGATAAATGATCAGTAAATATATTTATAAATGTATAATTGGTTATATATCAATTTATTTTAAGTTTTTTCTTTTTAAAATTAAGGAAAGTTTGAAATTTTATATACATAAATATTATTGAATTGTTTAAATTGTAATAAATTAAAATAAATATAGCTCCTTGTACTTATTTTATATTATCCTTAAAAAAAAGAATTTTGAATATTAAAATTAAATTTAATTTAAATTAATTAATTTACTTAATTAATCAGTAAGCTTATACTTTATCATTATTATTATTATTATATAGTTATAATTATTTTCAAAATTAATATAAATAATGGTACTGAAGACAAAGGATTTGACCCTTATCAAATTAAATAATAATAATCTTATCTTATTATGCTAGCTAAAATTGTATATATATATCTATATATGTATCTATAACCATTGGTTCTCAAAAACCGCTCTAACGATTTTTTTCAAATTCACACTAGATATAGTATTTATAAAGAAAAATTGAGTTTTATTGATCACATCTCTTGAAACTTACAGCTTCATTATTAATTTCTTAATTGAAAATTATATATGGGTGTGACGTCATCAATTTTACTTCAATTAATATTTTTTTTATATTTAAAATATTTTAAAATAAAATAAATTTCGAAATAAAATTAAAAATATTTATTTTTAATAATATATATATATATATATATATTTATTAATCTTAATTAATTAATTATTAACAAAATAAAATACGGTTAGTTGATTCCCGCTTTTTTTTAAATGAATTGTATTAACATTTTTTTATATATTTAAAATATTTTAAAATTCATTATTTAATTTTGAAATAAAATTAAAAATATTTATTTTTAATAAAATATATATATATATTTATTAATCACTCTCAAAAAAAACAAAAACAAAAACAAAAAAACATATAATTCTTGCAAAGAGAGTAAAAATGTCATGTTAATTAACTAAATATATATCAGTCTAATGGGTAAAGGCACTGTTTTGAATAGTCAACTTAGCAGGATCGAAACCGGCGGAAAAAAATTTTTTTTTTTTTTTATCTATTATTTTATATTTATTTATTCATTGTTCTTTGATTAAATTTAATTTCTTTTATTTTATTTTATTAATTAAAATGATGCAACATTTAATAATTGTAATATTGTAATAAATTTTATTTTTTTTATTTTATTAATTACTTATTAGTCATTAACTAATAATTTAATATTAATTCAAAATTTTATAAATTTTTATTATTTAATTTTGCTTTTGTTTATATATATATTTTAATTAACTTATCTTATCTTTTAATTTATATATGGACAAATGACACTCATATTGAAATTTGACTCCCGCCTTTTTTTAAAAGATATTTTTTTTATATTTAAAATATTTTAAAATTTTTTATTTAATTTCGAAATAAAATTAAAAATATATATTTTAATAATATTTTATAATTATAAATTACGATATATATTTATCATTCTTCCAATAAAAAAAAAATATTCATGCACTTAGAAACATATCTAATAATACATATTTATGTATTATTGAGGACCCCAAGTTCCATGCAATGATGCAACATTTAATAATTGTAATAAATAATTAAAGAATTGTATATCAGCTCGGTGTCCCAAGTATTAATATTACCAGCCAAACCCAATATAATAATGAATTATTTTTTTTTAACTTAATTACCTAGCCGAGGCTCGGGGTCCCGGTGTGATCTTAATATATTGTCAGAATTAGATAAATAATGTAGAGAAAAATTATTTAAAAATAGATATTTATTTAAATGAAATAAAATTATTTAATTTACAGAATGAAAATGTCTATAATAATGTCTAAACATTTTTTCGAGCGACAGCTCGGTATCCCAGGTATTAATATTACCAGCCAAACCCAATAATAATGAATCATTTTTTTTAACTTAAGTACCGAGCCGAGGCTCGGGGTCCCGGTACTAATATTATTATAGAAATAGATAAATTATATAAATTAACAAATAAATATGAAGGTTGACTATAATGAGCTTAATATCTGATTGATAGATAAAATAAAATATCATTAAATTGTCATTATTTGTGTATTGATCTATATATTTTAAATTATGCATGAAGAATATAACGTTTACATTAGTTTTTACCATAATACTTAATTTTTGGAGACATTTAAATTTTTCTTATTTTATATATTTTATTATAGGAAGGTAAAGACGCTATGAAGGTTGGGGGTTAAGGGCGTTAACTCACATCCTCCTGGTCCAAGGTTCAAAAAAATTTCTGTAGTTGGGATCGATGGTCCGGAGTCAGCCCAGTCTCCGAAATCAAAATTGGGAAACTAGTTGATAAAAAGTAGCGCCTCCGGGCAAGAAAATCAAGATAAAGGTTAATAGGACTTGTTCTTCTGACACCTAATCTATAAAACAGACTTGATAGGCACTGTCAATTTATCTATTACTGAATAAATTTGAATTATGTTTTCTAAAATTTTCAATATAGTAAGTCTTTCCATTTACACTAATAAATTATATTATCAAATGTCATAGCAATTAGCCTCATCACTTTTACGCGTTCCTCGTCAGCCTGAAACTCTCGTCATTAAATGTTAATGTCAATGAGAAGGGTTGTAACGTTAGGGAAATGGAAAGGGAGAGGGGAGGGCAATGTTCTGAAGTGCTTTGTCCTTTTGACAGATTTCTAACTCGGCACTAGATTAGTTTGTTGCAATTGTACTCTCTCTCTCTCTGTCTTTCAGCCATATCTGATTCCGATCCCAACGCTTAATGGGCGATCGAGTAAATTGCATAATGTTAGACTTTGTGATTATGTTCTCCCGTGTTACACACACCTTATGTTTAACATCATCATCCCCCCTTCCCTTGCACAGTTGTTCAGCCCCTATATCTCGTTATAACATGTTAATTTTAAAGGGCACAAGGGTTGCGTTAATTTTCATTGAAAATGAAAACGATTCACTCGATTCGTGAAACGTTTTTTAAAAACTCAAGTCACGAGATTATAATAACGTACAAAAAAAAATCTCAAAAAAAAAAAAAAAAAAAAAAAATTGAAAGAAAGAAGGAAAAAAAATATCTAAAAAATTTTATGATTTCGAAATAATAAATGAAACATCATTAAGTTATATTCAAACGAAACTTTTAATGATAATCGATTTTATATTCTCTGTGCATGTCTAAATAAATCATTTTATTATAATCGATTGAATTTTTTTTTTTTTTTTTTTATTATCAAAATTTGTTTATTAAAATATATATTTTAGAATTATAAAAAGAAGAAATTTATAAAAATATTAATATATTATTTAAAGAAAAAAAAGTAAATATCAAATATACGTATGTATATATATATATAAATATATACTCGTATGTTAATATTAAATCGATTTAATAATAGCAATATAAGCACATATTTGTATGTACATATATATAAACACATAAAAAAAATTTAATTAAATTCTTCTCGCATATTTTGAATTTAATTTGGTTGATTTCGTGATGCTGATAGAAGGTGGGGAATTTGTTGAAGGATGGGCATTGAAAAGGTGGAAGGGGGAGGGGGCTGATTGGATAATCAATTTATAGGCGAAAGATCAAAGTGTTAAGCCAAATGGGATGTCACGGGAAGGGTTTTTGGCTCACACTCGTACACCCACCACCCTTATACACAGGTGCATTCCTTTCATCATCATAAGCCACCCCTCTCACTCTCTATTTCTTTCTATATATTTATATATATATATAAAGCGTAAAGTAAATTATCGAACAACTTGCTAACAACATTTTGATTAAATATCGAACGGTGGTTTATTACATCTATCTAGCACAGCAAAATATCATTCTAAACCGAGATAAATAAAATATAATCACACAATTTATTATATATACACAGAGAAAAAAAATGGATAATAAAATTATAGGGAAATGAAATTGAATAGTATTTAAATCATTCTATTTCTCTTGCTTTGTGATATTACCGTACTCGAAAGTTCTTGGCCGCAGCAACCACCCTCCTCCAAACCTACTTTTCCTGAGTCACGTCAATCCAACTCCCATTCTATCACAACTCCCTCATATCCCTCTTTACATTGTATCAAACTAATTTATCATGTATATTTAGAAAAAAAAATAATTTATTGTTGTGTATATCTCATTTTTCTTTTCACAATGGCTTAACCCACTTGTTTAAAAATTTATCACAATAAATTAAAAATCCTAAATGTGAAAGATCGAAGCTACGGGTCATTTATGTAATATCTATATATGGTATATAACAACGGTGGCCAAACACATGCGCCTCTTTGTGAGTTTATTGTGATTTATTTAAAAAAGTTATCACAATTTAGAATTTACTTATATTAAACTGGAAAAGGCTACGTCATGACCCATATTTATTTATATATAACTAGCTGCTCAGAGCGCCTTCGGCGCTCTTCACACCTAGACGGGGGCTCCGCCCCCTGTACCCCCGAGTGGTACATAGTATTTGGTGGTTGAAAGTAGTAAAAGGTTTTCATCCATTTTGTTTCAATCAGTATATTACATAAAACATTCATTTCTTTTTGTGTTCTTATTTAAAAAATATATTTTAATTTAATCACTATATTAATTATATATATTATTATTGTATATGTTATATCTATCTACCTATGTGGCTCAAAGATACTCGAAAGTTCTTAGCCGCAACAACCACATTTCTCCAAGTGTCCCTATCCTGAGCCCTTGTTCCATCTCTCTTACGTCCCTTCCTACGCGTCATTGGTTTTCCAAGCGGACGTTTTCCAATCGGTCTTCCCACCAATATCTTTTTCCTCTCCCATTCTAGCCACGTGCCCTGCCTATCGCAGCTTTTTCCCTTTTATAACCCTAACTATTTCTGAAGATGCAGAGAGACCATGCAATTTCTTGTTATGCAGTCTCCCCCATACCCGGTGACCTCATCTTTCTTTGGCCAATAAATGCAGGGAAGAATCCTATTCTCAAATACTCTGAATCTACTCTCATCTCCAAGGGTCATAGACCATGCCTCCCACCCATATAATGCAACAGGCAAAATAATCTTTTTATATATTCCCTTTGATAATAATTTTCAAGAGATAAGCCTCTTTATTGCAAGATAACAGGCGTTTCCCGATTGCAACCCCGATTTAAATTCTTCTCAAATATTATTATCCTTCGTGATTACATTCAATTTTTCTACATATTCAAATTCTACATTTTGTATCTTAAGATTTTGTATGTTAATACTCTTCCTCTTTGATACTAAATATTTTTTCTTATCACTATTAATTTCAAACCTCCATTAAATTTTCCTCGCTAACTGTAATTGCAATTGCCGAATCTCCTATTATATTTAAGTCGTCTGGGTAACCTAATATTTTACAATTTATTTCCGCATCTTATTCTTTCTTTACTACCTTCAAGACAAATTTGAAGATTGAAAATTTGAAAAAGTTTATCCGGATCTATTGAGTCATGCGTATGTTTTACTAAAGTCTACAAATAATTAGTGAACAGAAATATTGAATTCGCGGTTTTTTTTCCTAATATCTGTCATAATGAAAATATCTTAATTAATGTTGGTCGATTTGGCCTGAACCCGCAATGATATCTCCTAATATTTCCACCGCCTATGGTTCTTAAGTATTTTCTATGTTATTATAGTGAAATAGAGTATAATATTTCTTGATCATTACATTTGCTAGGGGATTTGAAAATTATTCGTCGCAATATGAAGATTTCGCTTACAGTTTCTGTCATGTCCGACCTCCATCCAACAGTTATTTTCTGTCAAGTTTTTTGATTCTCTTAATCATGTGATCTATATATTTAATTTTTTTTGATTCATTATAATAAAATTTAAACAAATAAAAATTTTTACTTTGTTAATTTATATAAATTTCAATATAAACTGATTGTGAGTGATACGCTTAGCCAATACTCTGAATAATTTGTGTACAAAAATATTGAATGTTCTTAGCGAGATTTGATATAATGTTGTACGATTTGTCCTAAATCTGAATTAGAAGAAAATTATAAATTGCCTCCTTTTCCAGCTCAATTCATTTACCCACCCATGTTGCATATGGCATCTAAATTTCTTAAAACTCCGTTTTTTTAATTTAAAATAGAAGGAGAGAAAGAGTTTTAAATTATATTCGAATAGTCTATATATTCTATATATCAGTATTTTTTTTCTGAATTTAATAGCAAGTTGATTTTAAAAATTTTCCATTCTTAATGCATATGATTGATTACATGTGTTAAAATTTAAAAAAATTCAAATATTCTAATTTTTATATTTATATACAATTTAATATTATTTTTTATTAATATCATATCAAAAAAAAAGAGAATTTATTAAAATTAAAAATAAAAAAAGAAGCCTATTAATAAAAAATTGAATGGTGATTTAAATATTTTATTAAATTAATTAAAATGAGACCTTTTAGAATAAATTATTTAATTGAAATGATATTTAAATATAAGAATTTAAAAAAATATTATATTCTTTGTTTGGCAATTGTTATTTAATTATGTGCAACATGATTCGACTTGCACAGAGCATCGTTATTTTTTATTAATATCACATAATAAAAATGAATCTTTTAAACATAATAAATAAAAAAGACATTTTAATAAATTTAAAAAATATACCCAATTTAAAAATGTCAAAAATTTAAAACAACTTTATATCATCATATTTTAATTTTTATATAATATATATATATATTTAGTAATTAATAATAGAGTAATTAAATTAAAATAAAAAACAAAGATAATATAATTCAGTCATTTTAATTCAGGTTAAATAATATTTTTTTTTATTATTCAATGATAAAATTTATATATTATTATATATATATTATAGAAAAGAAGAAATATTCAATTAAATAAAAAATAATTTAAGATAAAAATATGATCTAATAAATATTTTAATTAAATTGAGAACTTTTAGAATAAATTATCTAATTGAATTGATATTTGTATATTAGAATTTAAAATAAAAAGGGAAATATTATAATAATTCTTCTATTGGGAATCGCTATGATAATTCATTGTTTGAAATGATTCCGCTAGGCCGACAGTGAGCCGCGAGCTGCTCTTGAATGAACAACACGGAGAATTATATAAACTTTAAAAAATTAATTTCTGCGGTTATTGATAAGATATTAATAAAATGTATAGCCTATGTTACTCTAGAGGTATATAAGAATATTGTGATGTAATTTCAAAGAAATCGGTTCAGCCAATTCTGAGTCTATAAAATAGTAATTTTCCGGACAGACAGACAGACAGACAGACAGACAGACAGACAGACAGACAGACAGACAGACAGACAGACAGACAGACAGACAGACAGACAGACAGACGTGAAAAATTCTAAAGTCACTTTTGGATTCTAGAGGTCATGAAACGCGAAGATATGCAAAAATTTTTAAATTCTGAGCAATGTGCAGACAAAAACCTTTTTTTATATATATAGATTATTATTTAAAGGAAATTTAAAATTTAGTTATTTCACCAAGTTTTAAAAACTTTGTTGTAAAATGTATCCGATCTATCCCAGCTTATTTTTTTTTTTGCCTTCGGAATATATCTCCATTTTAGCCAGCCTTCACAGATTGGTTTATTATTTATATTTATATTTATTTGAGCCCTCGAACTCGAGTCGGCGGACCGGTTACTATAACCTCGCGGCTAAGCTTCCGGTCCTATCCCAACTTATTACAATAGCAATAGTAGAACTATTGCATGCGGGGCTTACGACTTATTATTAATATCATTAGGTATTTTAATCGCGCACGTATTCGTAATTTGTGCTTCTGCGACTACAAACTCCCCCCTCCCCCAAAAAAAAAATTCCGATTTGGCTTTTACACATTTTGGATTTTTCAATATGGTTCTAAGTATCACCAAGTGTGGCCACCCCTGGTATATTATGTATTGTGACGGAAAAATGTTTTCGCCATGGGGCGCTTTTGGCAGGCAATGACCACCGGTTTATTGCTTGACAACAACGGTGATAACATTTTTCACTACACTACTATAAATATATGCCGTTCATTATAGTTTTCCAAATTCAAAAAATAACAAAACCAGTCGTCATATTGGTTGAAAAAGAAATTAGAGAATTTCATTTCTAAACCTGCTGTTTTATTCCTTTTTTTAGCTATCCGCTTACTCCTACCATTATACATTAAAAAATATTAAATTATAATTTTTGTAAACTTGAGAGATTCGCCCTTAAATTCAGAAGCTCAACATTTTTCCACCGAAACTATATAATTGAATTTACAGTGATATTTTTTTATTTAGTACATTTACAAAACTCTGGAACCAATAAAATAAAATTTTATTTTTTCAAGTTTATTTGCATATACTTTTACCTAAACTTTAGTTTTTCCAATCAAATTATCTTCTTTATTATAATTTTCATTTTTAAACATTGGAAAGGGTATTTCAGTGCTGAAATTACAATTGGTGTTATATTATTATTCTTAAATATTGAAAAAGCGTATAAAAATGTTTTTTTTTTACTATTTTTATCAACTCTTTTAGTGTCTTTTAAAAAAGAAGGGATATTTTTTTTGTTTTGTTTTATTTTTTTTAATCCATGATGGCAATTCAAAGCAAATTTTTTTTTTGTTTAATATATATGATATATATATATATATATTCTCATGAGATTCCTTTCATGATTAATGCATCCATGTTATGAATGAAAGCCTTTTTGAAAATGTTTTCCCGTAGTTGGCCTCGTCCAAAGTGGAGGTTAAAAGGGCAGTAAGAAAAAGCCATTTCATTCCCTTTCTATTTAAAGAGAAAGAGATAGATAGAAACGAGAAATGGGAGTGAGAGAGTAACAGGGAGAGAGAGAGAGAGAGTCCAACTCTCGAAATGATATCATCCAAGTGCAAAGACTAATAAGGGCACAAAATTCTATTGAACTCCCCCGGCACCCCCCTTTTACTGCGGGTTGATCTCGCTTTTGGTCTGTTCTTATGATTTACGATTCAAATGGACTGGATGAATTTTTATTTCACATATTGAAAATTCTCATAAAAATAAATTAGCTGGAGTGTCTCCACTCGACTATCTCGCAATTTGAATTGGATTAAATAACATAATATATTATATTTAAATTAAATTTAATTAATTATAAATTATAAATAATAAATAATAAATATTAAACCAGCGCATGTTTGGCTTTTTGTTGATGGCACCACGTCACGTGTTGACGCGTGAGATTTTCAGTGTTAAAAAATTAATTCTGGTAATTTCAGCGAATCAATCAAGCTGAAATTCTATATATAGCAGTTTTATATAATTATTAATCATGTGAAAAATTATCAAACATATATCTTTATTTTTACGGTCACTTTAGAGGAAAAAAAATCAAAACGTTGTAGGTAATGACCCTCTTCCGGTTGAGCTACATTTCTCAAAAGTTGATAGAAAACTATGAATTTTGAATAATGTCCATGTACCAAATTTCATCATTCTAGCTCAAACCGTTTTTGCGTAATCTTGCCTACATACATACACACATACACACATACACACATACACACACACATACACACACACAGACATTTTTCTCAACCTTAGTGAAAATGATTCAGGAACCTTCAAAACGTATAAAAACATCAAAATCTCAACATCGAAAATTTTCATGATCGCAATACTATCTCTGGCGAGATAGTAAAAAGAAGAATAAAAACGGAGAAGTTGAAAATAAATATATATATATATATATATATATATACTACATAGAATGCACTTTCGGTTTTAGTCGTTCTACTCTTTTATTAGAAAAATCAATTTAGAATTTAAGTATATACCTATCTACTTAAATATTTGAAAATATGTAAGTTGCCTTGCTGCAAATTTTATGTTTTATTTACGTATATAAAACCCTAAAGAGTAGTTGGAAAATATAAAAACTAATACATTTGATTTAGATAAATATAAAAAACAAATATTTTATCAAATGAATTATTCACAAAAGAATTTATTTATTTTATTAATATATGAATAAATATTTAAAAAAAACTCTATCTTCCATAAAAACTAAATGTAAAAAAAAATAAAATTAAAACAATTAAAAAGAATATATTAAATAGATCTAGAGATGTTCAAAATTTTAAAAGTTTAAAGTTTAAAATTTCTCATAAATGTCTCTTTTGATTTTTGGTTTTCGGTCGAACGTGCCACATTCTGCTGCAATGGTCTCCATAAATTCTTTTAACATTACAGGGTTAGAAAAGAAAGTAACATCCATTGAAACGCATATCAAGTTGGTGGAGTTGTATGATCAGTACAAATTTTTCTCTCAATCTGAAACTTGTTAGAAAATTAAAATTAAATATGATTTTTAGAATGATCATTTATTGAAGTATTATTAATTTTATTGACTGAAAAATCTGTACTAAAAAGCACTAATATTATTAAATTTCTAATATATTTATATTTATTCTTAAAGTTGATATTAGCAATTGTAAATTTATATACATATCAATTTAAATTATTAAAGTTTTGGTGGTTGTATTTATTTATAAGGGAATTTTGTAAATATATATAAAACCACATATTGATAAGTTATTCAATAAATACAACAAATTTGAATAAATATACAATAACCAATATTAATATGTGGTTTTATTTACAAAATTCCCTTATACATATCAATTATTCTTTGATTTTATAAACTTTATTGATTGTCTAAGAATGTGTCTTTGAATGTGTTCAGTATAAAAATTAAAATTAATAAATTTTTCAATTTATTACTTTATTTGTTATCATAAATTTAAGAAACTTACATTAAGCAACCAATATACCTATATAGATCAATTCAATCAGTAATAAAAAGGAGAAGAAAAAATTCACCCCATCATTCAAAATCATCTTCCACAAAAGCACCGAACCATAAAATAAAAATAAAATAAATAAAATGGAATATATAATATATAAATAAATTATTTAAATTGAATTCGAACATTAATAATAATAAATACTATCCTCAGAGTCATTAAAGGGTTGGAAATGGTGCAGTCTTTTATTTATTTCCTTGTCTCTTCTCCGAAAGTTATGGCACAATATTTTCTAAACAAAATATATTATTAAATTATTAATTAATATTAAGCCATATTCATCATTATCACTTATAAATTAATAATGAAGAAGAAAATTAATGTAATAAGTATTTAGTATTCTCACTAAAGAATAATTTTTAATTAAATTAGTTATAATGTTATTTCTTGAATCAAAAATATAAATAATTATGTAAATCAAATTTAATATAATTATCAATCACCAAATGTTGTGGTTATTGTTGTGTATTCGTTGGGTACTCCGTCAAGATTGAGTGACACCTAAGAACGGCTTAACTGAGTAAATTAAGTAGGGGTAGTAATACTGCTATATAAATTCCTTAGGAAATCATTTAAAGAAGACCATCCATTCTAACATTAGGATTTTTAATAATAAATTTTTAAAATTAATAAAAATTAGATGCAAGTGTTGATAGAAATCCAAATTTATATTTATAATATGCTTGTATATTTATCAAAAGTCAAATTTCATTTCTAATAGATAGAATTTAAATACTTCTTTATAAAAAAATTTCTATATATATATATATATATTAATTCTACACTAGTCCGTGTCGGTCGCTGTTATATTTATAAAGAAAAATCGATGTGTATTGGTTTCAGCCTCGGGAAAAATAATCTTTGTTAGTTTTTTCTTAATTTAAAATAGGAATTTTAATAATAGAAAATGGCGCCGGGCGATGCCGGTCAGCGCTTCCTTAACTACAAAATATTATAAATAAAATAAAATTATAAAAATATTTATTTTAATAATATTTTATAATCAAATTACGAAATATATATTATGTTATATCCACAGGCCATACTTTTCCATCTTTCAGTGCATTAATAGGTACATTTAAGGGCTGTATTTTTTATTAATTTATGTTCTTTAAATTATTTGACTACAAAATATTATAAATAAAATAAAATTATAAAAATATTTATTTTTATAATATTTTATAATCAAATTACGAAATATATATTATGTTATATCCACAGGCCATACTTTTCCATCTTTCAGTGCATTAATAGGTACATTTAAGGGCTGTATTTTTTATTAATTTATGTTCTTTAAATTATTTGACTACAAAATATTATAAATAAAATAAAATTATAAAAATATTTATTTTTATAATATTTTATAATCAAATTACGAAATATATATTATGTTATATCCACAGGCCATACTTTTCCATCTTTCAGTGCATTAATACGTACATTTAAGGGCTGTATTTTTTATTAATTTATGTTCTTTAAATTATTTGACTACAAAATATTATAAATAAAATAAAATTATAAAAATATTTATTTTTATAATATTTTATAATCAAATTACGAAATATATATTATGTTATATCCACAGGCCATACTTTTCCATCTTTCAGTGCATTAATACGTACATTTAAGGGCTGTATTTATTATTAATTTATGTTCTTTAAATTATTTGAAATTGTTTCATATATTTTGTCGTTTATTTATTTTAAATAATAATCTTAGAATATACTTAGTTCATAAGGAATATTTTTTTTAAAGTTCCGAACGGCGGCTCGGTGATCCAGATACTAAACCTATTAAGATAGCAACATTTTATTTTATATTATATTACTAAAATTTTATTATTAAATAAATTTTAATTATCTAGAATCTTGTATAAAAACAACAAATATAAATCATTAAATAAATATTTTCAACATTTCTTATAACATTATTCCTTTTAAGGTGTGAATGTTTTATTTTTTTAAGTAAGTAAAATTCCCATCTACAATTCAAACCTAAAAACACTCTTCAATGCTAGAGAATAGTGTTTATAGTACTAATACATTTTTTAATAACAATTTGATTTATTGTCAACTCGATATGTAAAAAAAAAAATGAAAATGATATTCATGCACATTCCTATTAGATTAATTCTATGATCGATTTTTTTGTTATTTTCTATAATGAGTTCACACGAATATGGATTAAATTTCACTCAATATGTTCATAGGACGCATCATTTTGTCTGTTTGGTTTTGAAGAATAATTATCAATTCATAATTTCTGTACTGTTGATGAAATGCAATTAAGTATGTAGGATTAGCTCCATTATATTCCCATCCCACTAATCTCTTACCATTTACCAATTTCTGTATTTGTACGTGTATGTGTTTGTGTGTGTGTATTCCAATATCAACTAACGAAGTCAGTGTCAATGTAATGGACGCATTTGCAATGGAATATCGTATCGTCACTCAACCCAGAGGGGCAGAGATCAAAACCAAATAAGTGTCATATGATATCAAAATCATAATCTGATTGGAAATGAAATATTCTTTTTATTCTGGAATATTTTTGTTTTTATGAATACATTCATCATTATATATTTATATTGTCTCGTACTTGTAAACAATCCAATTATTATTCTATTCTTACTATTTACCCTCTAAAAGTTAATTTTTAATTTAAATTTAATAAATTAATATTTAATAAGTTACTTATTTCTTATAATTAAAAAAAAAATAAAATTTATATTTTTTTTTAAATTTGGTTACGATATTCAAAAATCTTTGCTGAATGTAATTATATTTCTGTTGCTTTCTTGTAAAATGATGAGATCCATTGAGGCATCCAAGGCAATTATTCGTTATAAATACTCTTATATTTTCCAATCTTAGCACAATTTAAAATAAAAAAATAACATTGACTGCCACGACCATTCTCAGAATTCCGGTCTAAAAAGCCAATTGCATTTAATCATTTTATATTATTAAAGACTATAATTATATTACATAGTATTACATAGTAATCATCAAAAAGCATAGAAAATGTATTTTTTAAAAAAAAATAG
The DNA here is from genome assembly GCA_963082975.1 of Labia minor. NCBI lineage: Eukaryota > Metazoa > Arthropoda > Insecta > Dermaptera > Spongiphoridae > Labia > Labia minor. The sequence goes on along the minus strand of OY720350.1, from coordinate 32,890,575 downwards.
GCCTACGAATTAACTCGTAGTCGTAACGGAATATACGAGTTATCTCGTAGTTGGCAGTCAACGTGTTAATTATTAAATGTAATAAACACAGCAAAGTTTGAAAATTTTATTAATTTAAATAAAAATAAATCTGGAGCGTCTCCACTCGACTATCTCGCAAATTTGAATTGGAATAATTAACACATTTATTATAAACAAAAAAAAACCTCTTGACTTTTGTAAGTTCTACGCAAGGACAACGCCTATCAAGTCGGTTTTAACAATGAGGTGTCCTATGATCAGTAGAACGGGTCCTCTCAACCTTTACCTTGATTTTCTTGATCGGAGGCGCTACTTTTTATCAAATGGCAATTCCCCAATGTTGATCCCGGAGGCTGGGTTGACTCCATCCCATAGACCCCAGCTAGAGTTATTCCCTTGCCAGGCCCGGGACTTGATCCCGGGACCATGTGAATGTGAGACAGCGAGGCTAGCCCCTCTCCCAATGGCGTTTTCACATATATTATATTTAAATTAAATTTAATTAATTAAATTATAAATTAAAATTTTTAAATATATATTAAACCAGCGCGTTTTTGGCTCTTTGTTGATGGTATCACGTCGCGTGCTGGCGCGTGATTGCCATTCAACCTGTTAAAAAATCAATTCCGGTACTCACAGCGATTCAATCAAGCTGAAATTCTCTATATAGCAGTTTTATACAATTTTTAATCATGTGAAAAACTATCAAACGGTCAGTTTAGAGTTTAGAGGAAAAAAAATGAAAACAGGGTAGGTAATGACCCTCTTCCGCATGAGCTACATTTCTCAAAAGTTGATAGAAAACTAGGAATTTTGAATAATGCCCGTATACCAAATTTCATTATTCTAGCTCATACCGTTTTTGCGTAATTTTGTCTACACACACACACACACACACACTGACGAGATAGTAATGATTTAAAAAGTATCTTAAAAAATATCTATCTAATATAATATAAATTATTTATTTCTTTTAAAACAGAATTAAAATTCCTTTTTAAATTAAAAATCTTTTATATCTTTTTATTCACATTTTAATGTTAAACTCAAGCATATCATTGATTTTTGTATTATTATTATTTTTATTATTATTGATTTAATTATATATTATATTATTTGTATTATATATAAGCAAACAATCCATTTGAGAGAATGTAAATATTGAACATTCCAAAATAAAATATTAATATTAATATATTGTTTATCAGAAATATGTTTAATGAAATTTTCAGTATAATTTTTTAATATTTTATAATTTATTATGAATGATTTATAATACAAAATTCAATATCTTTTATATAATATGATATTTTATGTATTTTATATTATATAAATACACACGAATATATGACTTTATAAAGATTTCTATAAATATCATTGTGTCTCTCATAATTAAATATTATATATATTATTCTCTAAAAGTCAAATAAGATTTGTAGCTAACTAATGACGAAGAATAAAGTAATGTTATCAATAATTATTTATTAATTTCCTAAAAGAATGTTATTTATTAACGTTTATTATAAATAAAAAAATTGACATCATGTGCATAGCTCGGTGATAAAATGCTACATTACTCAATTTGAGGTCGTGGGTTCGAATCTTTCAGAATAATTTATAATATATTTAATTTTTACCGACCGACGATAGTAAGGGAGGTATTGTTTTCACACCAAATTTCACATGTGGAGATTTTTACATATCTCCACAAATCATGCATTTTCTTAACAGAAAAAAGTATTTTTAGCATGATGTTTGTCCGTCCGTCCGTCCGTCTGTCCGTCTGTCCGTCCGTCCGTATAGATGTGTACAGCCTGAACGGCTCAACGGATTTTGATGAAATTTGCTATATTTACTTAATGCATCAGTGGGATGAATTGATCAACTTTTGGTGCAAATCCGGAAACCGGAAGTGGTAGTATTAGCGATCGACGTTAGGAAGGTAAGGGTTATTTTCGCACCAAATTTCACATAAGGAGATTTTTACCGACCGACGATAGTAAGGGAGGTATTGTTTACATATCACCACGAATTTGTATTGGTTTTATTCTCGAGAAAAATCATTTTTATTAGTTTTTTTCTTAATTTAAAATTATATGACGTCATCCAGCCATTCATGACGTCACAGCCTGGTCTTACATATATATTATAAATAAAATAAAATTAAAAATATTTATGTTATATCCATATCTGGAAATGAAAAATGGAATGTCCATATAACAAAATATACCTATATAATATAAAAAAGTTTTTCCAACAAGTCTTCGGCATAAAAAATAACTCTGTAAAAATACATTTCAGCCTATAAAAAAATATTATAAATAAATATGAAAATGTGCTATCTTAAAATAAGTGATTTTTAGAAATTTAAGAAAACTTTCAAACGTCCGTATGAGAAAAATTTTTCTGTTTAATTAAAAATGAAATTATTTTTTTAAAATTCACATAAATTAACCAATTTGAAAGTAAGTTAATTTGATTTATTTTAATAGAATTTAAAATATTAAAGATATGTATTATACGAGGGTGATTTAAAATCTCCGAATAGAGATGGCCCTGGTGTGTATCGAAGTTATTTTCAGTTAGTAGCATTTCTTTGAAGAACACACTCCAAATTTTATCCAGATCGGTTTGGCATTCGTTTGAATCGAAGAGGTCAAGAAATTTTCAAAACATGGACGAACTACTGTTTAGACTGTTCTTTGGTCACAGTAGTCGTTTATAATTAATTCATCCACAAAAATTGTTGTTTCGTTTTGAGTCATAAAACTTGATATGTGTTCTTCCAATCGATGCTACTAACTGAAAATATCTCCAGTAAGCACCAGTGTCCTCTCTTTGACTTGGCATGGACTTTTCGAACCACCCTCGTAAAAAATAATATATCTATTAATTATTTTAAAGTTCATTTGACATATAAAATAATTGCAAAATGGATTATAAAATAATTGTCAAGTTGTAAGTGATAACATTTAAAAAGCGATATAAATAATTGATCTCATATGACAAATTATAGGCGAAAAGCCGGATCATTGGTATATTTTAGACAAACTGATCAATATTTCTAATCCATTTGACCTGTTGATATGAATACAAATAGAGAAAGAATAAAATTACAATGAAATATAAAATATTATTCATAATGATTTATAATGGATTGAAATAGGATTTAAAAATGTGCTTAAAAAAACGATGAGATTGGAATTTTGTCATTTTTTTTTTTTTATAATTGTCCAGCTATCTAATATAATAAAGTTGTTGTATGTTGGCGATTAGAAATAAAGATCATTTATCATACTTAAAATGGATTAATCTTACACTCTCTTTATTTGAAAGCATATCTGACGTTTTTATAAGCTCTTTTTTTTGTTAGTACATATTCATTGGAAAAAAAGAAAATGAGAACGCCGTGAATCAACCACCAAATCCTGACATTTTTGGTGAATGTCCAAAATTTAGTCTTTCTATAAGATTGTAATTAAAATTATTTTATTTAAAATGATATTTCGAAAAATCAAATGTCTATATATATAGCAACGGAAAAATGTAAACGCCATGGGGGCGCTGTTGTCGGGCAATCATCCGGTTGAGAAAGGCCATTGTTAGTACCCAAAATTTAATGTTTGTTCCTAAAAAAAAATACTTGATTAAATAATCATTAATAATAATTAATAATTATTATTTTGTTATAGTGTTAGTAATAATAGTATACACACACATATCGGTTAAAATTATATATATATTACTTATTAGTAGGATATAAATGAAATAAAAAATATATAACAATTGTTATTAAAAATTTAAATTCTTTTAAATTAGAACTATTTAGTTTGTAAAATTATAAAATTAAATAAAAGGTATCAAGGTAATTTTAGCAAATTAATTAGTTCTTTAATCAATAAAATGAAAACTGACTATACATAATCATTTTCTTACACACTATCGTTATTTTTATTTAAATATATTTAATTTATTAAAATGATATTCAACATAATTAATTAATTTTTATTTTATATTTATATAATAATATAAATCTATACATATTAAGCCAATTTTTTCATTTATAATTATGATAAATCTAGCTTTTGGTGAGATTTGAAACCGCGTCCTCAAATGCCAAATCTCAAATCTATATTTTGGAATAGATTAATAATTGTAATAGAAATTTGTAGTTAGAACCTATGAAATTGAATTTATAATATTTCATTACATAGAAATCATCAATTTATTTTATAAAATTAATTTAAGAAATATATACTTAGAATAATTAAAATAATCAAGCCTAATTGGAACTTAATTATGAAATTTAGTAATATTTTAGTTTTAATTATAGTAATAATAAAATAATAATAATAAGTAAAGCTAATATTTCAATTACTAAACGACTTTTTAATCTTTCTATATTATTATTCAAACCTCTGCCTCCGTCCTTTATTATTATGTTTTCCCCTTCCCATTTTCTCTCTTATTAACTTTTGATCCTTACAACCCTCATTTCAAACAAATGTGTTACATACAAGGCTTATAACGAATAAAAAAAATCATAATAATAATAATAATAATAATAATACAAGAAAAAAAAACAAATGAAGAAAAGGAAAGAAAAGAATGAAAATGTTTATAATCGTCGTCAACGCCGTTGTCGTTGTTTGTTATTGTTGTTGTTTTTGAGTAGAATATCTCAAACTCTTTTAAAAACTTTTTGTAAGTCTCATTATTGTAATGTTTTGTAATTGGAATTCTGTTTGTTTTTATACATATATAAATATATTTAATTCACTAATGACAAAAAACTTATATATATACATATATACTCGTATGATAAAAGAGAGATATACCTTAATTGTATCTAAATTCCAAAACGAAAAATAATTAAACATTATATAATTATTAAAGGAATTTTTATTTAAAGACCACATTGTTTGTATAGATTATTTATTAAATTAAATAACTGTACGACGTTTCGACTGCTTATTCTGCAGTCGTTTTTAAGTACCGTACGCTTTCTCCGATTCATTCAAGCTGACTGAAAACGACTACAGAATAAGCAGTCGAAACGTTGTACAGTTATTTTAATTTAATAAATAATTTATACGAACAATGTGGTCTTTAAATAAAAATTCCCTTAATAATTATCAAAATAATCACAAAAGCTTTAATAAAAACATTATATACTTATATAAAATATAAAATTTAAATTACTTATCCAACCAGGTACCTTTAAATAATTATTTTAAATATAAAAAACATCAAAAATCTAGAAAAATCAAAAAAAAAAAAAAAAAAAAAAAATAGTATTTATTTTTTTGATGTTTTGAACCTTATCTTTGATAAAATTGAATTATGAACAACAAGGACAAAATTATTATATATTTTATATCAATTTTATTTAATTATTTATTTTATCTAAACTAAAAATATAAAAAAATATAATTTTATGATTATTATATTTTTTTATTAATATAAATTATATATATATATATATATATATATATTATTCGCTTTTATATTTATTCTAATAATATATTATAGATGAATTATAAAATTTAATGAAATTTTTTCTCTCTTATTGTGTTTTATTCGCCCCAATATTAAATTTAATATAATTTAGTATGAATAACATGAAGGGAGACAGTGATAGGATTCGGGAGTAGGGGGTTGGAAGTGATTTTGTTTACAAAGCATAATTAAATTTAATACATAAATATATGCATGTGTATTCGCAATTATAGTCAATTCTAATTGAATTAATCAACGATTTTCAAGTTACATCCATTTGTATTAACTGAGATTGTTTTTGCTTATTGAGTTTGGTATAATAAGCAAATATAAGTTCATATTTATCATAATCAATTTTATTTTTAATATATTTATGTATATTTAATTAATTTTTATACTACTCTGGGTTATTAAACTATACTCATGATTTAGGATTATAATTTTGGTTTTAAAAAAATGATAGTATTATATTATAATGAAATATTATCATAATGCAATATAGTAATATAGTAAGCCAAATTATCTCTTTGTCTTGCGAAAGTTTTTGTTACTAGATGCCTCCACTTATCCATCTCCATCCATTTGCCACCATCTCCTAATTCCTTCACATTTACCAAGGGTCGTTTCCCATAACAAACTTCTTCACAATAGCCTTTCTTACTAAACCATTTGAGTCATATTAAATTTTCCAAAAAATTTATAAAAAGATAAATATAATAAAATAAAAAACAAAAAATATAAGGAAAAATTATAACCTAGTTTCTTTCCTCTTGATTGAGTAGAATATCAAGTTATATTAATAATTATTATAATAATATAATAATATTCTCTTTTTACTATCTCGTAAGAGATAGTATTGCGATCACGAAAATTTTCGATGTTGAGATTTTGATGTTTTTATACGTATTGAAGGTTCCTGAATCATTTTCACTAAGGTTGAGAAAAATGTCTCTGTGTGTATGTGTGTGTGTGTATATATATATGTATGTAACCAAGATTACGCAAAAACGGTTTGAGCTAGAATGATGAAATTTGGTACATGAGCATTATTCAAAATTCGTAATTTTCTATCAACTTTTGAGAAATGTAGCTTAACTGAAAGAGGGTCATTACTTACAACGTTTTGATTTTTTTTCCTCTAAAGTGACCGTAAAAATAATGATATATGTTTGATAATTTTTCACATGATCAATAATTGTATAAAACTGCTATATATAGAATTTCAGCTTGATTGAATCGCTGAAAGTACCAGAATTAATTTTTTAACACTGCAAATCTCACGCGCCAACACGTGACGTGGTGCCATTAACAAAGAGCCAATCATGCGCTGGTTTAATAAATATTATTTATTAATTTTAATTTATAATTTATAATTAATTAAATTTAATTTAAATATATATTATGTTATTTAATCCAATTCAAATTGCGAGATAGTCGAGTGGAGACACTCCAGCTAATTTTTTAAAATTGAATGTTTTTAAATTTATTAAATAAATAATACTTATTGATTTCATAGACAGTTATTGTAAGCAAAATAAAATTTCTAATTTTTGTCCTAATGATAAATAAAATGATTTTAAAATATTATTATTATTATATTATTTTATCTTAGGGAATATTATGTAAAAAAAAAAGTATAGGATTCTTGTTCATAATTATATTTTATTTTATTAGAATATTTAATTTTTTTTTTTTTTTTGTTATTTTTCCAGGGGTATGCGTTATGTGTTTTGGACTACGAGTTCCAAATCCTGGACAACGCCTTCCTTGTCCATAAGCCTGGGATTAAAACCCTAAAGAAGGACAATGCGAGGGCGATGTTGGCGGCTAAAACCAACGCCCTTATCCGTAAGGTGATCACCCCGGAGCTCAAAGTTCTTTACGGGACAAGAAGGGGCTGCGCCGTCTGACCGCCGCCACGGCGCGCGCCCCGTCCGCCCGCGCCGCACCCCATCCATCCCCGGACACCAACAGGTAAACACTTGGAAACAAATTACAATCATTTTCTGTGTAAATAAATAAATAAAAACAAATGGAAAAAATTTTTCTTGTTTAATAAATCTAAATAGTATTCTTATTTATTCTCTTGAAAAAAAAATTTTTCTTATAAAATAAACTAAATATTTAATTGATTATTTTTATATTTATATTTTTTATTTTATTATTTCTTTTTATTTGACAACCTTTTATGTTGTACATGGTAAACAATTTTATAAAATCAAACAATATTTAGGGGAAAGAGAGGAAAGAAAATCATTGCAAATGTGATCAGGAAAATTAGACAAGAAGTAAGATATAATATATTTATTTATTAAAAATAAAAATATATGTTTGATAATTTTTCCCATGATTAAAAATTGTATAAAACTGCTATATATATAATTTCAGCTTGACTGAAAGTAACGGAAAAATTTTTTTAACACTGCAAATCACGCGCCAGCATGTAACGTGGTGCCATCAATAAAGAACCAAACACGCGCTGGTTTAATAAATATTATTTATTAGTTTTAATTTATAATTTAAAATTAATTTTTTTTAATTTAAATATAATATATTATGTTATTTAATCCAATTCAAATTGCAAGATAGTCGAGTGGAGACACTCCAGATTTTTACATTCTATGTATGGATGTATGGATGTATGTAATGTTTGTCAAGTAAAGTACCAGTTTGCTTCGAGATACTTGCTTCCTATTTTGTATATAGATTTAAAAATATGTCAAAAATTCAGATATCAAATTTCATCATGATCTGACTACCGGAAGTGACATTTTACCTATACAAGTAGCGTTAGGTGTAAATTATAAATATATATAATAGTGTTAAACCGTTTTACTTTCTAATTTAAATTAATTAGTTTGTTTATTTTATGCGGGAAAGTCTAGGGGAGGACACTCCCGATTTTTTAATTTTATTTTTGTTGATTTTCCATTCATTAATCAACTTACTTGATTCATTATTTTATTTAAATAGATCAAATTATGTATTATAAATTTATAAGTAAATTATCAGGTGAGTTTTTTTAAAAAAAAATACATTTTGATTTAATATAATTATTCAAACTAGAATAAATTATTAATATATATATATATATATATCTATATATATAAAGGAGACTGTTTGTATGTATGTATGTAATTCGTTTACTTTTTTGCTGTCATAGTTTAATATGTTAAAATGTAAGTTATTTACATTTTAACATAAAATAGAAAATATATTATTTAAGGATTAAAGATTAAAAATAGAAAGTAAATTAGTGAATATTTTAAAAATTAGACAATTTGTGGAAATTGAAATAACTAAGAAATGAGAGGTGGAGGGGATGAGGAGAGAGGTGAGAGTGTGTGTGAGCGTGAGAGAGAGAGATTTAAAGTTTATATATAGTTCTCCGTGTTGTTCATTCAAGAGCCAGGCGTGGCCCACTGACTGGCGGACTCATTTTACACAATGTATATAACTAGCAATCAAAGAATTATTATAAATTTTAACTTTTTATTTTAAATTCTAATATTCAAATATCATTTCAATTAAATAATTTATTCTAAAAGTTCTCATTTTAATTAATATAATAAAATATTTAAATCATATTTAACTTAAATTATTTTGTATTTATTCTTTCCATATTTGAATAGGTACTTCTTTTATTTTAAGGGAGGGAATTAACTATGATCTAAAAAAATTAATAAATGAACTTAATAATAAAAAATCAAATAAATCCATTAATTTAAATTAATACTATTAATGAATGTATATATTGTTAATTTATCTTTAGTTTTATCAATACTTTTATACCGTTAATTTTTATAAATTAATTTTTATAAATTGTCTCAAGTCTCTAACTTTGCATTTTCTCTAATTTTATTATAATTAAAAATATTCAATAAAAATCAAACAATGAAATTAAAATATCGAAATGAAATGATCAAGAAATATTATACTCTATTATAACATATACAATACTTATAAACTATAGGCGGAGGAAATATTAGACGATATCATTGCGGGTTCATGCCAAATCGATCAACATTAATTAAGATATTTTCATTATGACAGATATTAAAAAAACCGCGAATTCAATATCTCTGTTCACTAATTATTTGTAGACTTTAGTAAAACCTACGCATGACTCAATAGATCCGGATAAACTTTTTCAAATTTTGATCTTAAAATTTATCTTGAAGGTAGTAAAGAAAGAGTAAGATGTGGAAATCAATTGTAAAATATTAGGTGACCCAGACGACTTAAATATAATAGGAGATTCGGCAATTGCAATTACAGATAGCGAGGAAAAATTAATCGAGGTAGGAAAAGAGATGAGGTTTGAAATTAATAATGATAAATAAATATATTTAGAAACAAACAGGAGCAGTATTAACATACAAAATGTAGAATTTGAATATGTAGAAAAATTGAATGTAATCACGAAGGATAATAATATTTGAGAAGAATTGAAATCGAAGTTGCAATCGGAAAACGCCTGTTATCATGCAGTAAAGAGGCTTATCTCATCAAAATTATTATAAAAGGGAATGAAAATTAAAATATATAAAACAATTATTTTGTCTGTTGTATTATATGAGTGTTAGACATGGTCTATGATCTTAGTAGATGAGAGTGGATTCAGAGTATTTGAGAATAGGATTGGGCCAAAGATGAGGACACCAGGGAATGACGTAAGAAAGATGGAACAGAGGCTCAGGATAAGGACACTTGGAGAAATGTGGTTGTAGCTGCCAAGAACTTTCGAGTACCGTTGAGCCACGCATGGTCTATGACCCTGGGAGATGAGAGTAGATTCAGATTATTCTTTCCAGCATTTATTGGCCAAAGAAAGATGAGGTCACCGGGGACACTTGGAGAAATGTGGTTGTAGCTGCCAAGAACTTTCGAGTAGATAGATATAACATATTCAATAATAATATATATAATTAATTTACTAAATAAATTAAAATATATTTTAAATAATCACACAATAAGAAATGAATGTTTTATGTTATACATTGTTTGAAACAAAATGGATGAAAACCTTTTACTACTTTCAACCAAATACTATGTACCACTCGGGGGTACAGGGGGCGGAGCCCCCGTCTAGATGTGAAGAGCGACGAAGGAGCTCTGAGCAGCTAGTATATATATATATTTAAAATATAAAATAAAATAAAAAAAAAATGATATATAATCGTGAATTTAGAATAGTATTATAATTTTTTTGTCTAAAACCGCCTATTTTGAAATTAAATTGGTTTTTATAATAATAAAATAGACATTGAGGATATGTATGGAGCAAAATATCCATTCGAGAAATGGATCTTTGAGAAAAAGCAAGTGAATGGGTAATTTTCGAACAAAATCATCTTCTCTAATCTTCTAACTTGATGGGAATGTCAATAAGCAGAACTATCGCATTTGGGGAGCTAAGACTCCAAGAGTGATCCTTCAACATCCGATTCCTCCACCTATTTGTGTTTATTTTGGGCTTTCTTAGTGATTGTACACTTTACATTGTGGAAAATTCAGTCACCATCAATGGTATTTGTTACCGATGAGATAAGAGTGAACTTCTGAACTTGTTGCAAAAGCTCTCACAGACTTCTGATTTCAACAGAATGGAGAATATTCAAGGAAGAATTATTTGCTCGTGGAGTTTATATGATTTGTCGACCAGGATTTGATGCCGTTGAATTTATTTCTTTTGGCATTTTTAAAAGGAAGTGTTTATGCCAATAACTAAAAAATAATTGTCTAAAATATGAAATTCAATACATTATTTATGAAATTGAACCGTCACTATGCCAAAATTTTTGTCAAATTTTTACTATCTCGTAAGAGATAGTATTGCGATCACGAAAATTTTCGATGTTGAGATTTTAATGTTTTTATACGTTTTGAAGGTTCCTGAATCATTTTCACTAAGGTTGAGAAAAATGTCTGTGTGTGTGTATGTATGTAACCAAGATTACGCAAAAACGGCTTGAGATAGAATGATGAAATTTGGTACATGGGCATTATTCAAAATTTGTAGTTTTCTATCAACTTTTGAGAAATGTTGCTCAACCGGAAGAGGGTCATTATTTACAACGTTTTGATTTTTTTTCCTCTAAAGTGACCTTAAAAATAAAGATATATGTTTGATAGTTTTTCTCACGATTAAAAATTGTATAAAATTGCTATATATAGAATTCCAGCTTGATTGAATCGCTGAAAGTACCAGAATTAATTTTTTAACACTGCAAATCACGCGTCAACACGTGACGTGGTGCCATCAACAAAGAGCCAAACATGCACTGGTTTAATATTTATTATTTATAATTTATAATTAATTAAATTTAATTTAAATATAATATATTATGTTATTTAAATTCAAATTGCGAGATAGACTCCAGATTTTTTACATACATAACCTCAAAGCTCTTTATTGTAATAAAAACATCAAATTTTATTTATATTTTATATTATGCTGTTTTAATGAGAGACCCTTTATAATATGAACCATATTGATATTTCTTATGAAAAAGATCTGTTTTTTTCATTATTATTACTATTAATTAAAAAGTATAATTCCAATGTGTTAGATTAATTTAAGAGTCCAAAATATTAATTATTAGACAATATTTTAGACAACAATTTTGAAATTTGATATTTACATTATTTTTATATTCGATTTTTATTTTATGTCATATATTTTTGTGGATAATGTAAAAATTCTCAATGAAAAAATAATATATATACGAGTAAAATTGTTTCATTTAGTAAATGTATGTTGAATAAAAGGACGAGAATGATAAACGTTTTAACGTCTAAGCAAATGGTGAATGTCATTAACGTCAATCGTTCTAATAGAAAGGTAAAACTCGGGAGGGGGTGCTTTAATAGACTTTCAAATGGACTCGGTTGAATGTTCTGCGCAATGGCCGAGTTTATAAATGTAGCCACTGGCTTTAATCAGAGGCCAGTCGCTTTAAATGCAAAGAGAATCAGTATTTTCAACACCCGAGCTCTTATCAAAGCATGAACTAGTATATTGACAAATGCATTTCACATGCATAGTACTTTATTAACAGATGCTATATATATATATATACACCAATTAATCAATTCTATTCAAAAAGTGTAAAAATTGTGAACGTTCATTTTTGTGTTTTATTTATTTATTTTTCTACTTATTTATTTATTTGTTTTTTCATTAAAATAAAATATGCTCTCTAATTTATATATAATAAGATTATATTATATTATTATATATATTAATTATAATATATAAATCTAATTTTAAAAAACTCATTTACTTTTATTGGAAAAAAAAATCTAGAGGGTCTCCTTTCGACTATCTCACAATTTGAATTGGATTAAATGACACATAATTAATTAAATTATAAATTAAAATTAATAAATAATATTTATTAAACCAGCGCATGTTTGGCTCTTTGTTGATGGCACCACGTCACGTGTTGGCGCGTGATTTGCAGTGTTAAAAAATTAATTCCGTTACTTTTAGAAATTCAATTAAGCTGAAATTCTATATATAGCAGTTTTATACAATTTTTAATCATGTGAAAAATTATCAAAAATAGATCTTTATTTTTACGGTCACTTTATAGGAAAAAAAATTAAAACGTGGTAGGTAATGACCCTCTTCAGGATTAGCTACATTTCTCAAAAGTTGATAGAAAACTACGAATTTTGAATACTGCCCATGTACCAAATCTCATCATTCTTGCTCAAACCGTTTTTGCGTAATCTTCTCTACATATACACATACACAAACACAGATATTTTTCTCAACCTTAATGAAAATGACTCAGAGGCCTTCAAAACGTAAACAAACATTAAAATCTCGACATCGAAAATTTACGTGATCTCAGTACTATCTCTGGAAAAAAAAACAAGTCAATAAATGTGTATATAAAATAAATTAAATAATTAAATCACTCAATTCAAAAAATATAAAAAATTTTAACGTTCATTATTATGTCTTTTATATATATTATATACATATATATTGTATGGAAAACTTTGAAAAAAATTTGTTGGATTGAATGATCGAGGACAAGAATTGAATGGATGCAGAAACGGGTTGATATCAAGTTTTAAAAGCAATTCGAAAAGATAACGCTATTAGAAAGTTATGTAATTGAACTTTTAGCGAGTAATTCAACATCTTATAAGTTAATTTGAAAACGTTCTCTATCCCCTCGAATTTTTTTTTTTGAAGTGAAACTTCTTTAGCGGCGTCCTGACATTTGGTTGAGAATGGAGAGTGAATTGAAAAATTGAAATTTCGTAACGCGTTACGAAACGCAAGAGAGAAAAAAGATATAGATATAACGAGTGAGAATGAGATAGCCTCTATCTCCGACTCTCTTTTGTGCGGTGTTTCGTTCTTGAGAGAGAGGCTATCTGGGTCTTTCTTTTGTCCGGTCTTTCGTCTTTGAGAAAGAGGCTATCTGCCTCTTCGTTTTGTGCTGTCTTTCGTTCTACTACGCTCTCGCTAGGTCCAAAGTCCACGGCGCGCATGCGCGCTAGTACGTTGACGCGGAATAATATTTCTCAGCTTCTACTGGGTCAAAGAATAAAAATTAGTATGACTTATGATCAAAAGAGGGCGAGATCTCCACCTTGTCCAGTAGATATCGCAATTAAATACAATTTGAATTTAAATATATATTAATTTCAAAATTTGCCTAAACATTTATAAAAATAAATATACATATGAAATTTGTTATTTTTTTTTAATATTAAAAAATATTTAATTTGAGATTAATTATATGTAAAAAGATCAACTATCAAATAGATTCAAACTTTTATTTTCTTTGATTAGATTATAATCAGTGGCGTACCTAGGGAGGTGCGGTGGGTGCGGGCCGCACCGGGCGGCACTTATCTGGGGGCGGCATTTTTTATATTTAGTTATAGTTGTAAAAAGCAACTTATTCATTTCATATTTATTTTTTTTCTTTCTTGAATAATCTTATAAATGATTATTATAAGTTAACTATTTATAGTTTATAATATTTTAATTTATTAAATCAAACTAAATATTATTTTTTATTTCAATATTTTTAATGTTAATACAATAATTTTTATTTTATAATCTATAAAATAATTTAATTATTTTAAAAAACTGCGGTCTTCTTTACAATTTTTTTTACTCTCATTGACTGTGAATCCCTCTGATCCCTCCTCATGCTTCTCATCTTGATAATAGTGTCGAATAGAAATAGATGATATTACTTGGAATAATTTTTAAGATAATTAATAATTTAATTTTATCAAATAAATATCTAATTATTTTCAGGTAATTTTATATATATTTTAATATTATTGTTATAGTTTTAATTTTTTTAAGTAATTTCTTTTTATTTTAATTTTTATATTTTAGCAAAATATTATTTAATATTTTTTAAATTTATTAATTTAATTAAATACATTTGTTTAAAATTGTTTTTCATAATATCAATTAATTTGAATTTCTATTTAAAACGTTTTATTTATTTAATTTAATTTTATTTATTTTTTGATCATTTTATTTGCATTTTTATATTAATAATTGTTTTTTTTTAGATAATTTAAAACATTTCAATTGCCTTTTTTACTTGATTAATTTTGAATTTTGATTTAATTATATTTTTATTTTTTCATAATTTATTTATTTACTCAAAAATTTAATTTTATTACATAAATATCTAATTATTTTCAGGTAAGTTTATATATTTTTTAATATCTAATCTTATTATGCTATCTAAAATTGTTTGTTTGTATTTTTGAGGACCCCAGTTCAATTCATTTTAATCAGATTGATGCAATGATGCAAAATATTTAATAATTGTAATAAATTTCTATCTTGAAAATTGTTACATATTATTTAGGATATTATAAAAACAATTTCTTTCTTTAATTAATATTCATTTAAAATGATAATTAAAGAATATCTTATTCAAAATAAACTATTGAATAAATATGATCTAATATTATTAAATAGAAATATTTTTCTATTTCTAAGTCAGATATATTTCCAAATATTAAATAATTTTTTAATTCCGAAAAGCTGTCTTTAGTTTGTTTTATAACTAATTGGGGCGCTAAACAGTTTTTCAAAAAAACACTATAGGAAAAAAAATATATGTATATATTATATATTTATGTATTATTGAGGAGCACAAGTTCATTCATTTTAATCAGATTGATGCAAATGTGTAACATTTAATAATTGTAATAAATAATTAAAAAATTGTATATCAATATTTTTTAAATGGTAGATCGAGAGCTCGGTGTCCCAGGTATTAATATTACCAGCCAAATCCAATAATAATGAATCATTTTTTTAACTTAAGTATCGAGCCGAGGCTCGGGGTCCCGGTACTATAAATTATGATTAACTATATGATTTCGAATATTATTCCTCGGTGTATATAAATGCATTTTAGTGTTAATTTTGAATTCTAATTCCAAGAACAGGATAATAATTTTAGTTTATTGTATTCATTAAAATTCGTTGAATTCGTAAACGCATCTTTACGATTTTGTTCGGCAATTTTTCCTAACTAAAATTTTTTGATATCAGTTTATAAATGTCATTTCTTTTGAAAAGTTTATATGATTACTTTGAAGTGATATACCAATATTTTTTTAAATCATCGATTTTTCTTTTGAAAAGCAGGGCCGGCGGAAGGCGGTCTGCTAGTGTTAAAGCCTCTCCCTGATTTAGATTTATTTATTTTAATATAAATTTATTTTTATATAATTTTTTATAAGTTATAAACGAGACAAAACAAAAATACTGACGAAGTTACAATTTCGGGAATCGCAAATAGATAAATATACTCAGTCCGTTTTGAAGAATTGTATTTGGAATGATAAATTGCTTATAAACCATTTTGTTCATTCGCGATTCAATCTTTTAACAGTAAAGAGTGAAACAAATTATTGGGGTTTCAGTGCATTTGGAGACTTTATTATAGGTAAGTATATTATATTACGTATTATAGAAATAGATGTTATTCTAAATGCTATTCAGAGTAGTAAAATGACTTTGCCCTTTTCTATACTTAATATACTATTTATTTCGACAAGTTATATTTTTATTATATATCCCTAGGATGAAACGAGTAAAAGAAAGTGGTGCGACATTTAGAAAGAAAAGGAAGAGAAGGGAGGAAATACAGACTAAAAATACTGGAGCACTACTCAAATATATCTCCCATGAGTCTTCTAGTTCTTTTATTATTGTTGCCTCAAGTACTGGCGAAGAAGCACCCCTCGAAGGCGAAAAAATATTTTCCAATGTTGTTGAAGAGGAAAGACCTGCTTCACATACTGGCGAAGAAGTAGAAAGTTCATCAAGTTCTGATGAAGAATCTGCTGCACAAATTATTCCGTCTATTTCTATGAAAGATATTGGATTATGGCCTAACAAAATTGAAGACAATACAAGAGTATTTCTGGTACGTCAAGGTCCCTTTGCAATTCAAAATTTGGACGCCGACTTCAGCGAAGGAGCAAAACGTCCTGGTAATACAATTAAAGCCAAAGGTGAAACAAGAAAACTGAGTCAGCACTGGTTTTTTCAAATTTTGCCTAATGGCGAAAAGCTCTTAAGATCGTGGATGGTATATTCACCATCGAAGAAAAGTATATATTGTTTCTGCTGCAAACTGTTTGATAATCTTTGTCAAACAGATTTTAATACGGAAAATGGTTTTAACAAATGGTGGAAACTTAATCCCAAAATTAGTCAACACGAGGTGAACCAACTGCACATTCGATCATATTCCAAATGGAAGGAATTAGAAATAAGACTTGGACGTGGCGCAACTATTGACAAACTACAACAACAGAATATTGATAAAGAAATAAAAAAAATGGAAGGAAATTCTAACAAGAATACTTGATATAATTAGATTCTTAGCAAAACAAAATTTGGCGTTTCGAGGACATCGTGAAAGTGTTCATCAGGAAAACATCGATTCAATGGAAAATAGAGGAAATTTTCTTGAGCTTGTTGACTTATTGGCTAAGTACGATCCAGTATTACGAGAACACGTAGTAAAAATTAAGATGGGTAATAAATTTAGTTTCTCTTATTTGTCGCCGAAGATTCAGAACGAATTCATAGAGCTATTGGGAGGCGCAGTCAGAAAAACAATTATGGATCAAATAAAGCAGGCTAAATACTTTTGTATTATATTTGACAGCACTCCTGACATTTCACACAAAGATCAAACCAGTCAAATTATTAGATATGTAGTTATTGATAGCAGCGAAGTTAAAGTTGTAGAATCATTTATTGACTTTGTAGAAACTAAAGGAAAAACTGCTGAGGAAATCACAGATATGATTTTAACGAAATTAGAAAATGACGGTTTAGATATAAAAAATTGCAGAGGACAGGCTTACGATAATGCTCCCGTCATGGCAGGAAAGCACAGTGGTGTTCAAACTCGTATTAAAGAAATAAATCCAAATGCAGAATTTGTAGCATGTACAAATCATTCTTTAAACTTGGCATGTTTACACGCAGCTTCTACAGCTATCAATTCCATCACATTTTTTGGAACTATCGAACAGTTGTTTTCGTTGTTTTCTTCTTCCACTCATAGATGGAATGTTTTACTTTCTGTCACTGGTCAAGGTGTTAAACGCAGTGTAGAAACTCGCTGGAGCGCTAGAGCTGCAGCGGTAACTATAGTAAAAAAACATTTTTTTTACATTTTAAGCGCTTTGGAAAAATTGACATCTGAAGAAGAAAATAGTAAAACGAGATCAGATGCTGGAATATTACTCAATTCTATGCAATCTTTTTCTTTTCTTTGTTACCTTCATTTATGGGAACCCGTCCTTTTGGAAATTAATGACGCTCAAAAATACCTGCAAATAAAAGGGTTAAATGTCCACCAATGCCATATAAAACTAAATTCTTTGCAAACACATTTCATGGAACAAAGAGATACGCTGTTATAGCAGCCAAAATAATTTGTGAAGAGTTGGAGATATCGACTGAGCGTCGAGTTAGAAGGAGAAAAAATATGAGTGGGGAAAATTCGCGAGACGTGGTGCTATCCTTAGAAGAAGAAGTACGAAGAGAAATGTTTTCATCTATGGACAGAATTAAAAAGGAAATAAAAGAACGCTTCGATCAGGTGCATGGCCTTGCAAGAAAATATGCGTGTATAATACCGTGTAACCTACTAAATGAAGAATTTGAATGTCAAATAAATGACTTGATTGACATTGATAAAGAACAGTTCCATATTGAAAGAAAAAGGTTCCAGGTTTTTATGGCTGTACCTACACTAAAAGAAGAGGCAAAACATTGGAAAAACGGGGAGAAGGGCCCTCTTGATCTGCTAAAATTTATTCAGCAGTATAGGTTGGAAAATTCTGTTCCCAACATTGTCATTTTGTTAAGAATTTTTTTAACAATTTCAATCAGTGTCGCTAGTTGCGAAAGAAGCTTCTCAAAATTGAAGTTGATAAAAAATTATCTTCGTTCTACAATGAGTCAAATAAGACTACAAAATCTTGCAATATTATCAATAGAA
The DNA here is from genome assembly GCA_963082975.1 of Labia minor. NCBI lineage: Eukaryota > Metazoa > Arthropoda > Insecta > Dermaptera > Spongiphoridae > Labia > Labia minor. Next base: position 32,871,517 of record OY720350.1, on the reverse strand, counting down.
CAAGAAATTACAAATAATATAAATTTTGAGAGCATTATACACGATTTTTCTAGTATGAAAGCTAGAAAATTAAATATTATATAAATATGTGTAAAAAAATTTACTCTGTGAATTAATTAATATTGATTAAATAACTTAATAATTTATTTATGTGTATTAATTTATAAAAACCACTATTTGATTGACTTATAATAGAAAGGGCGGCAAACTGGAGACCGCACCGGGCGGCAAAAGTTCTAGGTACGCCACTGATTATAATTAAATATTATTTATATTATTTAAAAATTATTATTAAATTTAATTAATTATAAATTATAAATAATAAATAATAAATATTAAACCAGCGCATGTTTGGCTTTTTGTTGATGGCACCACGTCACGTGTTGGCGCGTGAGATTTGCAGTGTTAAAAAATTAATTCTGGTAATTTCAGCTAATCAATCAAGCTGAAATTCTATATATAGCAGTTTTATACAATTATTAATCATGTGAAAAATTATCAAACATATATCTTTATTTTTACGGTCACTTTAGAGGAAAAAAAATCAAAACGTTGTAGGTAATGACCCTCTTCCGGTTGAGCTACATTTCTCAAAAGTTGATAGAAAACTATGAATTTTGAATAATGTCCATGTACCAAATTTCATCATTCTAGCTCAAACCGTTTTTGCGTAATCTTGCCTACATACACACACACACACACACAGACATTTTTCTCAACCTTAGTGAAAATGATTCAGGAACCTTCAAAAAGTATAAAAACATCAAAATCTCAACATCGAAAATTTTCGTGATCGCAATACTATCTCTGGCGAGATAGTAAAAAATGATTCATTATTATTGGATTTGGCTGGTAATATTAATACCTGAGACACCGAGCTCGCTCTACCCTTTAAAAAATATTGATATACAATTCTTTAATTATTTATTACAATTATTAAATGTATTAAATAATATTTTATTGAAAAAATATTAAAAATTATAAAACTATCTAAAACTTAATTAATAAAAGAACAATGAATAAATAAATCACGAAAATAGATAAAAAAAAAATGCACGCGGCGAGTTTCGATCCTTCGAACTCGGGGAGTAAAAACAATTGTTCTTACTGCTGGTCTATGATATTTTGATAATTACAAAGATATTTTTACCATCTTTCAAAGACATTTATTTGTTTTGTTGTTTTTTTTTGAGAGAGATTAATAAATATATATATATTTTATTAAAAATAAATATTTTTAATTTTATTTCGAAATTAAATAATGAATTTTAAAATATTTTAAATATAAAAAAATGTTAATACAATATCATTTAAAAAAAAGCGGGATTAATAAATATATATATATATTTTATTAAAAATAAATATTTTTAATTTTATTTCGAAATTAAATAATAAATTTTAAAATATTTTAAATATAAAATTTCGAAATTAAATAATGAATTTTGTAAGGGGAGCCCCACGTTGGGTGCCAATTTGTAAGGGGAGCCCCACGTTGGGTGCCAATTTGTAAGGGGGGGAGGCCCACAGTGGATGCCAACAGGCCCCTTACAAGGAGGAGGGAAGAAGGGGGAGAGAAGGGAGGGAAAATGTGATAGAAGAGAGAAGAGCGGAAATGGGAGAGGGAAAAAAATGGATCTTATGTGGAGAGGGAAAAAAAGGAGTTTAAGGTCTCCACAGGTAAACAGGTGGATATCTTCTTGAAGGGGGAAAATATTACCCGCAGCTGCAGAGAACAAACTACCTTTCCTCCAATGGTCCAGCAGAGATGAAGGTTAAATGGGCGCCATGCTATACTCAGAGGTAAAGCAGATTTTAATGAGACTGGTCAATAAGGATGTAGTTTAAGTTAAATTGAAAAACGGTTGTTTAAAAGAAAATGTATAATTATAAGAAATATTATATTACTTCTCCACCATGGGAGTCAAAGAAAATGTATAATTATAAGAAATGTTATATTACTTCTCCACCATGGGAGTCAAAGAAAATGTATAATTATAAGAAATATTATATTACTTCTCCACCATGGGAGTCACAAAGGATCCATCCAACATGGAGGATCATCAAAACACGTCTTTACACAAAGAACGCGGAGACAGGATAACACGTCTTTACACAAAGAAGGTTAGCATCTGACTAACTATATAATGCCAAGTCACCAACCACGCGGAGGGCAGTTGGACTCCCCCAGACGTTGCCATTCAGTCATGCAACAGCGCCTGGGGTGACTTTGTCATATTTATATATAACAAATATACATTCGTTACATCCTCCCCCTCTGACTCCTGAAGAAGTCCCAACGAAGGAGTCAGAAAAAGAGAAAAGCGAAAAACAATATTTAATAATACAACAAAAAAAAAATTCATAAAGATTAAAGACAAAGATATAATAATTCTTAATACTTAACTAAAAAAATGGATAATACATAAGTTCACAAAAATTTAAGAAAAACACATAATAATCTTAATACTTAATTAAACAATTAATAATATAAAAAAAGTTCACAAAAATCAAATAAAAATATACAATAGTTCTTAATAATTAATTAAACAATTAATAATATAAAAAAGTTCACAAAAATCAAAGAAAAATATACAATAGTTCTTAATAATTAATTAGAGTCACCCTTTCGAGGTCGACCTCTCTTTTTAGGAATATATCTCCTATACCAAGAGCAAGTTTGTATAGGAAATGACAATTGTTGAAGATTTTTATCATTGCAATTCTTATTTTTTAATTGCTTAGATTCGATTCTTTCATTTATAACTTTCAAATTATTTGCGAATCTCTTTAGATAAGGGGTGATTTCTGGGACGAAGTTGTCATTGTAAATCACCTGTCCATTTATGTGCTCACCAAAAGGTGCAGGCTCTCCCCCTGCAGTAAAGATATTATTGGATTCCTTCAATAAGGGATTCGATTTCTGCTTTTGGGAGACGTTTAACATTTTGTTAGTAATTAAAATATTCGATAAATAATGAATTTTAAGAGGTTCAGAGGTGAAAAGGGGTTCCTCTTTCTCAAAGGGGTATTTTAATTTCATTCTATTATTAAAATACCATTGGTTTGAACAAAGATCAATAATTAATCTTGCTTGTTTTAAAAAATCATTTCCCAATAAGGTTCTGGGGATTTTTTGATTTTGAAAAAACATCAGCCTGGTGGGCACTATTTTATTTTTAATATTTATAGGTAATTCAATTAAATCTACTTGATGCTCTTGGCTAGAGCCATCAGCTAAACTAATAGTTACTGATTTATTATAAAATGTAACATTTTTATTTTTTAAAATATTATATAATTTTTCACTCCCTATGGAATGAGAGGCACCAGAGTCAGCACATGCCGTACCCGTGGCATCGCCTATTTGAATGGGGAGGAGAGGGAGAAATCCTTTTTGTTCATTTGAAGATATTTTGATAGTATTACTAAAATTAAAAGTAGGATCTACTTTATTAGTTTTTAATTGGGGATTGCAATCAGTGCATTTGGGCTTAATAGTACCTATTTTCCCACATCCATAACATTTTTTTTCATTTTTAAAAGGTTTCTCCATAGAAACGGTATCAGTGCCACGGGGGGCTACTTTATTTACAATTTTGCCATCCGTATTTCGGAGGTTGTCATAATTTTCAAGTTTTTTTATTAATTCAAGAGGCTTATTTAATGTTTCCCATTCATCTAAAAAGTGCTCACGACATTGTGATGACACGTGAGTTTTTAATTGATTTGTAATAATTAAATCCTTTAATGCCTCGAAGTTATTGATATTCAATTCCTTTATCCATGATTCAAAATGAACCAATAAGCTATGATAGAAATCAGTCCACGTGTGAGTGGGACATTTTTTACTGTTGTAAAATAATTGACGCATCTTTTCTTTAGTGATTTTAAATCTTTGCATCAAAAGGGTTTTAATATAATTAAAATCCATTAAATTTTTATCCGATTCTCTATATAACAACCTTACTAGGTCTAAAGGGAGGGTTGTAGATAAATAAGATACCCAATTTTCTTGAGGTATTTTAAAAAAATTCATCTGTCTTTCAAAGACCATTAAGTATGAATTAATATCATCATTTTTATTAAGTTTTGGGAGGCGATTGGCTAAATCTATTTGGGGAATGGGGGCTCCTACAGGTGGAGGGTTGTGATGAGGTGAGTTAAGTCTAATTTTTTCTAACTCTAGCCTTTCAACTCTCTGTTCTACAATAGAATTGAGGATACCCTGAGCTATCTCATCATCAAAATCATCATGTGCTAATATAGCATCTTTAATTTGAATAATTTTCATTGAATTATTAATTTCAATGCCCAATTCATCAGCCAAAACTATTAAATCCTCCTTACGTGCTCTAGTGAGGAAAGCCATCTCTTAACAATAAATTATATACTATATTTTACTACTAATTATAATAATTAATTAATTGTATGTAAAAAAACTATAATATAAAAATAAAAATATATAAATTGAATATTAAATTAAATATAAATCCTAATAACTAAATAATAAATAAATACAATGAAAGTAAAAATAAAAAATAATAATAATAATACAATATCAATGTAACTGAGAAAGAGAGAGAGAAAAAAAAAAAAATTCAATTCTCAAACAAAGTATAAATAATAGAAAGAAAGAAAGTTTTTTTTTTTTTTTTTTTGAAAATAAAAAAAAAAATCGTAGGTTTTAAAACCAAAAGAAAAAAAAATATATATAAATGTACTTAAGTGTGGTTGTTCCTTAGGGCGAGTGTCACCATATGGTTGATTAATATTCACAAATTATTTGCACTAATATCACTTATTGCCTTCACAGGGGTGGGGAAAACAGGCCTCGACGTTGGGCGTCAATTTGTAAGGGGAGCCCCACGTTGGGTGCCAATTTGTAAGGGGAGCCCCACGTTGGGTGCCAATTTGTAAGGGGGGGAGGCCCACAGTGGATGCCAACAGGCCCCTTACAAGGAGGAGGGAAGAAGGGGGAGAGAAGGGAGGGAAAATGTGATAGAAGAGAGAAGAGCGGAAATGGGAGAGGGAAAAAAATGGATCTTATGTGGAGAGGGAAAAAAAGGAGTTTAAGGTCTCCACAGGTAAACAGGTGGATATCTTCTTGAAGGGGGAAAATATTACCCGCAGCTGCAGAGAACAAACTACCTTTCCTCCAATGGTCCAGCAGAGATGAAGGTTAAATGGGCGCCATGCTATACTCAGAGGTAAAGCAGATTTTAATGAGACTGGTCAATAAGGATGTAGTTTAAGTTAAATTGAAAAACGGTTGTTTAAAAGAAAATGTATAATTATAAGAAATATTATATTACTTCTCCACCATGGGAGTCAAAGAAAATGTATAATTATAAGAAATGTTATATTACTTCTCCACCATGGGAGTCAAAGAAAATGTATAATTATAAGAAATATTATATTACTTCTCCACCATGGGAGTCACAAAGGATCCATCCAACATGGAGGATCATCAAAACACGTCTTTACACAAAGAACGCGGAGACAGGATAACACGTCTTTACACAAAGAAGGTTAGCATCTGACTAACTATATAATGCCAAGTCACCAACCACGCGGAGGGCAGTTGGACTCCCCCAGACGTTGCCATTCAGTCATGCAACAGCGCCTGGGGTGACTTTGTCATATTTATATATAACAAATATACATTCGTTACAATTTTAAAATATTTTAAATATAATAAAATGTTAATACAATATCATTTAAAAAAAAAGCGGGATTAATAAATATATATATATATTTTATTAAAAATAAATATTTTTAATTTTATTTCGAAATTAAATTATAAATTTTAAAATATTTTAAATATAAAAAAAATATTAATACAAAATTAAAAAAAGGCGGGAGTAAAATTTCAAAATGGATGCCATTTACGTCACCCATATATAATTTTCAATTAAGAAATTAATAATGAAGCTGTAAGTTTCAAGAGATGTAATCAATAAAACTCAATTTTTCTTTATAAATACTATATCTAGTGTGAATTTGAAAAAAATCGTTAGAGCGGTTTTTGAGAACCAATGGTTATAGATAAATAGATAGATATATACAATTTTAGCTAGCATAATAAGATAAGATATATATCGTGAAATAATTAAAATTCTCAAGTCAAATATACAGCGTGCACGCATACCGACGCATGTAATTGTGTGTGTGAACATTTAGACGATATTATTTATTTCAAACACCTTTCACTACTGGTTTATAGCCACACAGGTGCTAATGCACTTGAACGAGGCGAAGATAAAATCCCTCTAATTCTCGGGGGAGATTTTAATGTAAATTTTGGATCTGATGATTCGTTGCCGTTGATCAACTTTCTTCGAGAAACATTTGGTCTGCTTATAAATAACGATCCCAAGGAATCAACAACAAAATCTGGAACTACAATAGATGCTGTTTTTACACGTTATATAGAAAATATCGAATCACGAACATATATATCTTATTTTAGTTATCACAAGCCATTAATATCAGTATTACCAATTGAAGCACCAACCGACAATAGTACAGGCAATGTAGATATGATGATAGAGTAGATAATAATAATAATAAAGCGAATATTTGTTACGAAAATTTTATACTGTTATATGTCTTTCGAAATGATCCCTTTATTTTTCTCTATTTCTCTCTCACTCACACTCTCAACTAAAATTTATCTTATTCTCTAGATTGTAAGAAGTTTCACTTCCGCCACGTGTACGATGCTGCACATTTTGCTTTTTTTTTATATATATTATTCTTTTCTTTATTTCTTGTTGAATTCTTATTCTTTGAATAAAGAAAAGAAAGGTAGAAGTGGAGGAGGAGAGAAACTGGTACAGAGTTGGATGAGGGAAGAAAAGAGAGGAATGAAAAGTGAACCAAAAATTGGGTAAAGGAAGGAGGGAGGGGGGTTAAAAGTTAGATGGGAGGAGAGAAAAAAAAAGGCTGTTGGTTGTGGAGAACAAATGAGTGAGAGAATTTAAAAGCGAACAAATTATTTTCAATTGATAAAAATGAAATAAATGTTCACTCGGACTTGGTTCCTTTTCATTTTTTTTTTTGTTGAACGTTTCTTATATATATATAACTTCGCTTGGGGAATTTAATCATCGACGAGAAGGTTCAATTGAATTACTTTAGGTTATTTATTTTCTAAAAATTAAAAAAAAAATTATTCTTTCGTTTAAAAACTTTTTTTTTTACTGATTTTTTTAAATTAATCACTTATTTTTTTATAAAAAAAAATTTTAAATCTTAAATCTCTAAAATTAATAAAATGATTAAATATTACATACAATGAACAATAATTTTTGAGCTCAGTTGTTGTTTAAGTATAATATATTTATTCCATTTATTTTATTTGAACTGATGCTTCCATTTATGCTTCATTTTGCTAACTTTGGAAATGACCTTTGTCTATATTTGTTTAATTTTCTAAAAATTAAATTTATTAATATATTAGTTGATATAATAAATAGATAAATAAATATCAGATTAATATAGAATTCTGATTTATGTTATAATTTATGTTAAGTTTTGAGTTCGAAAATTATCATCTATATTTAAATGTGTCATTTAAAAATAAATTTTGTTTATTTCTGTTAGACAATGTAATTCAATAGACATAGATATTTATATATACAAAAGTGAAACAAAATAGAGTGGTTGAAATAAAATAATATAAAATTATAATTAATAATATTATATATTTCTATTTTTTAAACTAAATCTCTCTAAGGATTTTTTTGGAATAATATTTATAAATAAAAATCGATCTGTATTCGTTTCAGCCTCGGGAAAAACCATCTTTGTTAGTTTTTTCTTAATTTAAAATAATAAATTTAAATGACGTCAGCAACTACGTCAGCCCCCTCCAGACAGCGCTTCCTTAAATACAAAATATTATAAATAAAATAAAATATTTATTTTAATAATATTTTGTTATCAAATTACGAAATATAAATTATGTATATCCACAGACCACACATACGTTTCTGTCTTTCAGTGCATTAATACGTACATTTAAGGACTGTATGACTGTATTTTTGTTTTAATTTATGTTCTTTTAAATTATTTGAAATTATTTCATATATTTTGTCATTTATTTATTTTAAATAATAATTTTAATCTTAAATATCCATAGTTCATAAGTAATAATTTTTTTAATGACCGATCGGCGGCTCGGAGAACCAGGTTCTATATATAAGCCTTGCATGATCCTCAGTGGCTCAAATCCCAATTAATAATAATATAATATACCAAATAATATTCATGATATCTATAATTAAACTACTTATATATATAAATACCATGTATATACTCGAAATATATATATACCTTAATTAGTGTGAATTAATCTTGCATTAGTTTCTTTATTGGTGTTTGGAGGATTAGATAAAGATCCATACCAATATCATTGACCTGTCACCCCGTTATTTAAATTCAACAAAATTGTATAAAATTCTTATACGAATAATAATAAAGGCCTTAAAAATTATTAATACTAAATATATAAATCTGAAAACTATCGAATCCCCTTCACTATTTATAAATTTACTTAAATAGTGATTTATAATTATTCTGCACATTATTAACTTACTTTAATTCTTTTAAATAATTATATATATATATATATATCAGATCAATAAAAGATTGAATCTAGAATCTAGAATGAAGACATTATTATATTAATTTTTAAAATAAGTTATAATTACCGTTAGCTGATGAAATATTTTGATAAAAATCGTGTCAGAGCAATAATTTAAAATTAATTTCCCTCATAAAAGCAAAATACAATAAATGTTGCATTAGTTTTTTTCTCTGTCCTTTCACTCCATTTCTTCATTCTTTATTTTAAAAGTAAGTATTTATCAAAAACAGAATCAAACAACAGATTAATACTTATTTAATACGAATTTTTATAAAATTTACATTTTTTTTTCTCATTACCATAATTGTGATTGAAATTTCTTAAAATTTAGTTTATATTTTAAAATACACTTAATCTTACATATACCTATATTTTAAAAGAGGGTATTATTAGAGATAATTGAAAATTGTATATTTGTATTTTCAAATACAACAAAGGTATATATAAAATATAAAATAAATATTTTTATTTTTTTTTTCAAATCAGGAAATCATAAATTATGCATATTAGTTGAACTGATTTTGGATAGATTATTTAACATTCATTTACATACAATATTTAGATACTAATTAATTATCCAAATAAAGATTATAAAGAAAAGTGAAAGGGTGGCACCTATCAGAATAGATAAGATAGAAGTGTTGTATGATCCGTACACTGGATTTTTAGAACCCTGATCTTGATTTTCTTGATCAGAGGCTACTTCTTCTTATTTCAAGTAGCTTTCCAATTTTGTTCAGTTCTCAGAAAAAAAATAATTCCCTTGGTAGGCCTTGGGATCCAGCCTAAATTCAAGAGCTTAGCAGAAAACTTGCCGTCCACCAGGATACCGTAGTGCCTTACTAAAGAATATAACTAAATTATAATATAAAATACTATTGGATTTTAGAGAGTTTTACTAATTATTTTTTATTCTTTCAAAAGGCTAAGACAGATTCTCAGACAAATCCTATTAATTTCTTCGAATCTATTCCAATGAAGTTCTAACGAAATTACTAGAAATGAAAATGTTTAACCATAATAAATGGGTGTTTAACCATAATAAATGGGTAACATCAAAGTATTTTTTAATAATAATCATAATAGTAAAGCACAAAGTGAATTTATGTCTTTTTAAATAAAACTTAATATTTTAATTATAATTAATTTTCACTTAATTATTCATAGATTTTATTTAGGTCAAGACGATCTTCGTGTTTGTAATAAAATTATTATTAAACTTAAGTATAATAGTACGGTTTTTATTTTACTTTGGTATGTTTTCAAGTGTCCATTTGGATGCAGTTCAACTCATTCAATTTGTTTTTTTTTTTTAATTAATTTATAAAATAAAATAATTTAGAGAATATTTTTTTTTTATTTTCTTTACATTCATTCATGACGGTCTCGGTAGGAATTTTTAATTAAATTTTTATATTATAAAGATGAATTAAATATTTTTTTCCTTTAGAATTTCTATACATGAATCATCATATCCTAAAGTGTTTAATGTTTAATTTTGTTTATATGTATATTATATGTATATAAATAAATATTTGTTGGAATGATAAATGTCTGCTTGATGAAAATCTAAATGCGTAGAAAAATGTTCCAAAAAAAAAAATATTTTTAAAAATTTAAATAAATATTGAAATACGTATGTATATATAAATAAAATTTTTATATTTACTTAAAATTGGAGATTGTAGAATTGTGTATACTCGTACTTATAAAGGAAAATTATACATTTCTTTCTAAAATAAAGCCTATCGGAGGTTGAAAAAAAAATGAGCCTCGTATAATTTTTTTAATACTTAGAAAATAAGTTAAAAAACAATTCAATTAATTTTTATTTCATCAATTACTAATAACTTATTATTAAGCATATTGTATAGTGATGGAAAAAAGTAAACACCAGGGTTGCGCTGTTGTCATGTCATAGCGCTTTCTTAACTTATTTTTATGCCCGACAACAGCGTCACCCTGGCATTTACTTTTTACCGACCGACGATAGTAAGGGAGGTATTGTTTTCACACCAAATTTCACATGTGGAGATTTTTACATATCTCCACGAATCATGCATTTTCTAAACAGAAAAAAGTATTTTTAGCATGATGTCTGTCCGTCCGTCCGTTTAGATGTGTACAGCCTGAACGGCTCAACGGATTTTGATGAAATTTGGTATATTTACTTAATGCATCAGTAGGATGAATTGATCAACTTTTGGTGCAAATCCGGAAACCGAAAGTGGTAGTATTAGCGATCGACGATATGAAGGGAAGGGTTATTTTCACACCAAATTTCACATGAGTACATTTTTTTATATATCACCACGAATCATGCACTTTGTATTGATTTTATCCACGAGAAAAATCATATTTATCAGTTTTTTCTTAATTTAAAATTATATGACGTCATCCAGCCATTCATGGTCTTATATATTATAAATAAAATAAAATTAAAAATATTTATGTTATATCCATATCTGTTTTTTATTACATTAATAGATATATTAAAATTTTTTGAAATTGTTTCTGTAGCTGGAAATTAATTTACTTCAAACCGTCGGACCTGGCCACAGGTCAACTTATTTAAATCACTGTACATCCTCATTCCCTGGCAATTTTTCACCTATCCATTATTATTAAAAAATTTTTGAGGTCCGGATTCATTACATTTTTATTAGACAATTTTATTTTATTATATATACACTTATTTTTATTTAATATATCAATTTTACAATTTTTGAAGTTAGTTAGGTTTGAACCCTCATCCGTAAGCTATACCATTTGTGTTTCAATTGGATTTAAATAATATTGAATTATTATGATTAGTTTATTATTCATGAATTTATTTATCGTAGTTTTGAAATTATAACTATAAATAAACATAATACATTTATATTACAATCAGAGAAATAAATAAATAATTCTATTTTCAAAATTATTTCTTTAATCTATTTCATAAATAGGCTGTCATTATTTAGTATTTTTATTTTTCAAAAAAAAAAGATAAATAATTTTGGAATAATTTAAGTGTAATTCTCTAATAATTTAAAGATGGAAGGAAAATCTTATATTTCCAGGTGTAAGTTTACACATCTTTTTTGAGGTAATATTTTACGTCCACTCAACTTCTCAAATAATTCAAAGCCAAATTCGTTCTAGTCTTGAATTTATATTATTCACAATTGTAGAGATAAGATTTCTTGTCACCTTAGATTTAGATTTATCGCAGAGAAAAGATATAAAAATTAAAAAAAAAAGAAACAGAAATGAAAACTTCTGAAATACTTTTTTTTCGTTTTATTTATTTCTTTATAATATTATTATTATTATAATGAACAAAATAAAGTTAATAATTCCATATTTTCCAATAAAAATAATAATAATAATAATAATAATAATAATAATAATGCAAGGCTTCGATAATTAAATGAGAAAAAATAATATATTTTAAATCATTTTCAATTTTAATTAGTAATCTATTAATGATAAACAATTCTAGTGCTGACCCCTTCAATTGATTCCAAATCAAACTATTTTTATTATTAATTTATGAATCCATGATTATTCTTTATTAAAGTTAATCTCAGTGGAATATCTTATCTTATCTTAATGCAAAAATGAAAATTTATTAATTTATTAATTAACCGGTCTAAGGATTTTTTTGAAATTCACACCATAGATAATATTTATAAAGACAAATCGATCTGTACTGGTTTCAGCTTGCAGAAAAATGATCTTCATTAGTTTTTTCTTAATTTAAATTTATATGACGTCACTAACTAGGTCGTCCATAATTGCCTCTTGCCGTCCTTTTTTAATTGATATTGTATTAATATATTTTTTTTATATTTAAAATATTTTAAAATTTTTTATTTAATTTCGAAATAAAATTAAAAATATTTATTTTAGAATCAAACTACAAAATATATTTATTAAGCAAAAAAAAGTCATCGTATTGTCTTGCAAAAATTATAAAACAGTATATTTCTGTTTCTCTATCTTGAAAACATATTATACATATTATTTATAATATTTTAAAAACAATTTCTTTCTTTAATTAATATTCATTTAAAATGATAATTCAAATCTTATTCAAAATAAATTATTGAATAAATATAATCTTATAATATTATATACAAATAGAATAAGTTGACCTGTGGCCAGGTCCGAACCGACCGACGCACAGTGGTCTGAAACGCCCAAATAGCTGGCCAAAAATGAAGATGTTGGTGAAACAGCTTGAAATTTTGTAGGCAATAGTTTTGAGAGTCAGGAAATTTAAATTTGACAAAAAAAAAATATGGCGAATTCAAAATGGCGGACAGATTTTTAGAAAAGTGACGTCAGATTCGCAATTGTATGTTCTCTGGGATTTTTTGAGCCGAAAATTTCGAAATTGAAGTTAGATTGTACGAAAAAAAATGATAAATTTCAAATGATGTGTTGATTTTTCAAAAAATGACGTCATGCAGAGAAAATCCGTAAAGCTCACAACCATCGAAACTTAGGGGTTTTCATGTTAAGATATTGAAATTAGATGATTTTCTCGATAGTAAAAATATGCCAATTGTGAGTGATGGACTCACTTCAAGAGAAAGTGCATTTCTGAAAAATATTTTATTATCAGTAAGACAAATAACTAACAGTTACAGCCCTAGTCTGTTGACGTTCGCGCGCTCGGAAAAAAATTCATAGGAACAAATGGGGCAAAAAGGAGCAATTTTTTCTTCATGATTCTTTATCTATAGACCTTTATCTTTATGATTCAAATGAGATTGTCACCAATGGTCACCAATGTAAAAAATGCGGAATGTTTTTTGAAAAGTTTTTCGTCAGGTTACATTTTCTGACACAAGCGGTTTAAATCAGCCAATATCAATATAATACATGCATTTCTAGCAAACAAAATAAAAAAGTCCATGTACGTACCTCCAGCAACAGTTTCCATGTCGCAAGTTGCAAATGAAACTTTTCTATGAAACGAAACAACAATTTTGACTGAGCTCGAATTTCAGACGTTTTGGGAAATCTCTGGAGAAAGTAAAAACAGCTGACTTTGAGATGTTCGGAAAACTCGTAGAGTCATGGTAGTGCTCTACATTTTCAGCTTTTCGTACATAAATATGTCTTCAACAAAATACCATAAACGACATGCAAAAAAAAAATTTTTCAATTTTCGATTTTTGGCCAGCTTTTTTGGCGTTTCATACCACTGTGCGACGGTTTAAAATAAATTAATTTCTAGCTACAGAAACAATTTCAAATAATTTTAATATATCTATTAATGTAATAAAAAACAGATATGGATATAACATAAATATTTTTAATTTTAATTTATTTATAATATATAGCTGAAGTAGCCGGCGTTGCCGGCGTTACCCGAGGCTGTGACGTCATATAATTTTAAATTAAGAAAAACATAATGAAGATGATTTTCCCGAGGATAAAACCAATACATTCGTGGTGATATGTAAAAAAATCTCCTTATGTGAAATTTGGTGCGAAAATAACCCTTCCCTTCTTATCGTCGATCGCTAATACTACCACTTCCGGTTTCCGGATTTGCACCAAAAGTTGATCAATTCATCCCACTGATGCATTAAGTAAATATACCAAATTTCATCAAAATCCGTTAAGCCGTTCAGGCTGTACACATCTATACGGACGGACAGACGGACAGACGGACGGACAGACGGACAGACGGACAGACGGACGGACAGACATCATGCTAAAAATACTTTTTTCTGTTAAGAAAATGCATGATTCGTGGAGATATGTAAAAATCTCCACATGTAAAATTTGGTGTGAAAACAATACCTCCCTTACTATCGTCGGTCGGTAAAAACATAAATAAATAATTTTTTAATTCCTGTTCCTTTAAAATATTTGAAATTTTTTCATTTATTTTTTTGATTATTAATGAATATTTATTTTATTCATTAGTTAATATACTTTTTAATTATTTTTTTTTTCTCTAAAATTTTTGAAAATTTTTAATCTGTTTTGTCGTTTAATTTTTTGATAATTCTGATAAATTTTTACCGACCGACGATAGTAAGGGAGGTATTGTTTTCACACCAAATTTCACATGTGGAGATTTTTACATATCTCCACGAATCAATCATTTTCTAAACAGAAAAAAGTATTTTTAGCATGAAGTCTGTCCGTCTGTCCCTCCGTCTGTCCGTCCGTATAGATGTGTACAGCCTGAACGGCTCAACCGATTTTGATGAAATTTGGTATATTTACTTAATGCATCAGTGGGATGAATTGATCAACTTTTGGTGCAATTCCGAAAACCGGAAGTGATAGTATTAGCGATCGACGATAGGAAGGAAAGGGTTATTTTCACACCAAAGGAGATTTTTTTATATATCACCACGAATCATGCATTTTGTATTGGTTTTATCCTCGAAAAAAATCATATTTATTAGTTTTTTCTTGATTTAAAATTATATGACGTCATCCAGCCATGCATGACGTCACAGCCTGGTCTTGCATATATATTATAAATAAAATAAAATTAAAAATGTTTATATTTATTATTTATGTATCCATATCTGTTTTTTATTACATTAATAGATATATGAAAATTATTTGAAATTGTTTCTGTAGCTGGAAATTAATTTATTTCAAACCGTCGGTCGGTTCGGACCTGGCCACAGGTCAACTTATTATTAGATAATTTTATATCTTTTTTAATTTATTTTCGTGTTTATTTTTTATTTTACATTTATTTATTTATTTATTGTTCTTTTATTAATTAATTTTTAGATAGTTTTATAATTTTTAATATTTTTTCACTAAAATAATTATTTATTATTATTTAGTTTCATGCAATAAATAATTAAAGAATTGGATATCAATATTTTTTAAAGGGTCGAGCGATAGGTACTAGGCACTATAATTTGTTAAGATATTTAATTTAAAATGTATTTAAATTTATATTTAATTGATCTTAAAATTCACATTTCTTTAGATGAATCAATATTTTTTTTTCAGTAATTTACCTTTTTTCGGTGTTTTTAAAGATAACGTCATTGATAAGTTTTGTTATCACATTCCCATTGAGGCATCCCCATCTATTCCAGGCTTATCACACTAAACGCCCTCCTAACTACATTTTAATGTCGTTGCAGGGTTACGGATGGGCAGCGGATGGGGGAGTCTATCTCTGGCTGCCCAGATTTACTTGTCAATTAAAACGCTTATAAATAGAGACAGAGGAAATTAACAAACATAGCCAACCACCCTGCACCCCTTACCCACCCTCTCACTTTCACCCGTTCGCCTGCAAATTAAACAAGCTATACTTATCCATCGGCCCTTGTTAACGAGCAGTTAATACACGAACGTCTTCACTTAAAACAATCATCCAACTTTCACCTAAATAGTGGGTAAAACATTTTTAAAAATCAAAAAAAAAAACAATTTTATAACTAAGTAATAAAAACAAAAATTGGATTTTTATTATTTTTAATTTTAATTTTTTTATGAAAATTGATAATTCATTACGTATCATGCTGTACAGGGGTGGGCATATTGGGTGATACTTAGAGGCATATTGAAAAATCGAAAATGTTTAAGAGCCAAATCGGAAAAAAAATTTACCTTTTTTTTTGTGTCATAACTTTAAATATTTTTTTAATTGGCTCTAGTAGATTTAATTAATTTTTAAATTTAAATTTAAAAAAAAATTGAATACAAAGAAATTTTGGTTAAATGTATTACTCTTTGGTAGTAAAATAAATGCCTCACCATTTACCCACTTTAACATATCTATTGAAAATTATTGTAAAAATGTTATATGGATTCATGAAGCCTTCAAATATAAAGAAATATACATAAATCTTGATTTTTCTATATTTTAATCGGATACTTTCCTTTATCCCGATTTCACAAACCTCAAAAAAGTTAAGAAAGTAGAAACATGATTATAAATTATAAAAGATCCAAATGCTAATGAAGCTGTCTTTAACTTAATACACGTTTTTCTAAAAATTTCTAAATCTTAAAAACGTGGAAATATCATTTTTCAAATATTCTTGTATTTTTTGTGATTAGTTATTACTATTATTACTATCTCGTAAGAGATAGTATTGCGATCACGAAAATTTTCGATGTTGAGATTTTGATGTTTTTATACGTTTTGAAGGTTCCTGAATCATTTTCACTAAGGTTGAGAAAAATGTCTGTGTGTGTGTGTGTGTGTATGTATGTAACCAAGATTACGCAAAAACGGTTTGAGCTAGAATGATGACATTTGGTACATGGGCATTATTCAAAATTCGTAGTTTTCTATCAACTTTTGAGAAATGTAGCTCAACCGGAAGAGGGTCATTACCTACCACGATTTGATTTATTTTCCTCTAAACTGACCGTAAAAAAAAGATATATGTTTTATAGTTTTCACATGATTAATAATTGTATAAAACTGCTATATATAGAATTTCAGCTTGATTGAATCACTGAAAGTACCAGAATTAATTTTTTAACACTGCAAATATCACGCTCCAACACGTGACGTGGTGCCATCAACAAAGATCCAAACATGCGCTGGTTTAATAAATATTATTTATTAATTTTAATTTATAATTTAATTTAATTTAAATTAATATATGTTATTTAATCCAATTCAAATTGCAAGTGGAGACACTCCAGCTAATTATTAATCAACAAATATAGATCCTTTTTTTGGAACACTCTGTATTTTAATAATTTTGTTTATATATTTATTTTTTTTACAAGACATTTATTTAATTTTTTTTTCAATAAATAAAATCAATCAATTGAAAATCGCAATATTCCTTTAATAAATTTCCTAATAGGAAAAAAAAGGAAATAATAAGGGTGAGAGATATTGGAACGAGTTTCTTTACTGGAGTAATTCAATTAGTTTATTGAGTTATCTGTAAATGAAAAGAGATAATTGAATAACATGAAAAGAGATAGAAGATGAAAGAAAGAGAAGAACAGAAAATGTACGAAATAGCGAACAATATCAAGATTACTTGCCTAAAAAGAGTGTATTGAGTTGGGGGAGGAATGATTTTTTTTAAAGGAGTTGAAATTAGATGAGTGGTTGGAAAATAAATGAAATTACCTCATCCTACCTGAATTACGGCTAACGCATATAGGTGGGTGGGGCTTTGCGCATTTTGATCCCTACGTTTGATAGTGGGGCTCATACGTCTTGAGCTGTCGATGTTTATCAGGTGGATAGGCGTCTACTTTCCATTTTCTCTCGGAGTCCATCCATCCAATTTGACACTCGGTCTGCCTGTCTAATCAACCCACCGAACCAACGCTGATAAATTATTCTCTTCAATTTCAACAGTACTTAATTTGAATAGATATTTCATGGAAAAATATTTATTAGCATTTCTTTTGTTGATAAGAAAATTAACTTCGATTTTTTTTATTTTATTTGATATACATTATGAGATGCTTATTTTTTATCTTAATGTTTTCTTTCTTAGGTAACATATTGTGTTATAATAAATAATAATAAACCAAAAAATGTATGTTTTGCAATATGTAGGTAGATAGATAAACGGTATAGTTTTAGAAATTTAAAATTTAACTTTATCTTTAGTTTACACCACGTACCTACTAACAAATTATATTTTTTTCCTAAAATTTATATTTTTTTTTTTTAATTTTATTTGGCTTTTTTGGAATCTATTCCCAAATTAGCCAGCATTCATATTTATTCTATTAAATTAATTGTTTAATCTATGTTTACTCAACCCCAAGTTAAGCCACCAAATTATTTTGTTAATTTTGATCAATTGTTAAAACTATGGAAAAATTAAAAAAAAACATGATAAAAAAATGAGCTGTGGCCATTAACAGTACCGATCGACGATTTGAAATAAATTAATTTCCACACAACATTATATATATGTATATATATAAAATGTATCAAAAAAAAAATTTTTTAAAACTTGAATTAAATGACTAAATTATATTATCGCTTGGGAAGCGAGCGCCAGGTACATAGTCGCAGCTCGCACGCTGACTGCGTCATTGGGCTGGGAGAATTAGGTATTTTACGCGAGTTTAAAATTTTTAAATTTTTTATTCACATTTTTTTTTGAACACACAATGGACAGACAGACAACATGCTAAAAATAATTTTTAGTATTTTTTCTGTTAACAAAATGCATGATTCGTGGAGATATGTAAAAATCTCCACATGTGAAATTTGTTATGAAAACAATACCTTCCTATCGTCGGTCAGTAAAAATTGAGTTTTTGTAATATATTTTTAATAAATATTTTTTTTTTTCAAATTACTTTTCTCTCTCTTTTTATAACGTTTTTCTTAACTTCAACGTCTCTGTGTCTGTAAACTTTTTTGACAAATTGAAATCGATTTTTCATCGACTTTTTATTGAGTTAGACTTGAAAATTTTTATAGATATTTCAATGGATCCCTAGAAGATATAGAATAAATATAATTGAATTATAATTAATTAATTGTAATTAATTAGCGATTAATTACTTTTAATAATTAACTCCTTTTGTATTGCTCCGATTAATTTTTTTTCAACGGATTCTGAAGCAGAAATATTGAATATGAAGCAATCCATTCATAAATTTTGTCAGGCTTATAGAAAATTTATTTTATTCTCTTTAGTTCATTGGAAAAACATTATTTTATAAAATTTTTTTATATTTATATTATTTTTTCTTTAAGTACAAAAAACAATCATTGAAGGGTGATTACTTTTTTATGGTCGAATAGGTTTAATAGTTTCTTTGCGAACATGAATCCATAAACACATTGCTATTCTAATATTTTCACAAGTTAATTCCTATCTTTATCATTTTTTTAATACCGTATATTCATGCAGAATTTTAATTTTCAAATAATAATGGGAGACAATATTTCATCAATAATGCATAACCTATAATCCTTTTTAATTTCCTGGCTAATCATGATGCTAGATTGAAACACTGATTCATTAAACTGCTTTTTTCATTTCTTTTTTTTTTGTAAATTTTCTTTAGAAACTTAATTGTTTTAATTAATTTCGAGTATTACATTATACAATCAATTAACTTTATCTCACTTTTAACCTGTTAATCCTATTATTATTGTATATTCTTTGATTGACTTTTTTTTAGTACAATTAATCAAAGTAAATTTAATTGATTTTTAGGCTAATATATTTAAACACCCCTATATAATTCAAATAAATAATTAAGATTCTTTTCATTTGTAAATTAATTGTTTTTTTTTCTCTTTTGAATCGGCAAATCGTTAAAAGATTTATTGTATTTATCAGTTTTTTTTTAATTTATCATGATAAATTGATTTGAAAAGAGACTTCCAAGATTTCAATTTAATTGTATAAATAAAAATAAACGTAATGCTTTTTTAATATAAATAAATAAATTAAATAATTTAAAACCTAAGGATTGAAGAATAAACTTAAAAGAATCAATCACTTTAGAATAATATGATCTCAATTCTCTTATTTAAATAAAAACATTTGTTACTGTCACACAGTTGTTAATTAGAAATTTTAGATAATCAACTTTTTATTATATTTAGGTAATTGAATTTACATTATTTTAACGAAATTAGAATGTTTGTCAATTTTTCTTATTCTCTTCTTGAATCTTAACTAATTGATTGGAATATATAGGAATGTATTTATTTCTACTTTTAGTTAAAAAATCTTTCAAATGAAAAAAAATTAATAATGATTTATAATTTATATTTTCAATCTGGGTACACTGGTTTAATACTTTGACAGTTATTCTAAAACCAAATTTCTCATTTATTACATTTTTTTTTTACATTCACATATAAATATTTTTTATTTTAATATTAATAAATTTAATTCCCGGGAAAATTCTATAATTTTTATTTCCCGTTCCCGGGAAAAAACGAAACATTTCCCAGGAAAAAAACTAATTATTTTTCATGCTGATATTATGATGCCGTTACCAAAATCTTTGTTTGTCAACTGAAATAGTCGTAATAAATATAAAATACAAGTTTACATACATACATTTGTCTTTTGTTAT
Organism: Labia minor; assembly: GCA_963082975.1. Lineage (NCBI taxonomy): Eukaryota > Metazoa > Arthropoda > Insecta > Dermaptera > Spongiphoridae > Labia > Labia minor. The sequence continues at coordinate 32,850,837 of OY720350.1, read as the reverse complement.
CATTTTTTTTTCCTTTTCTTTCTTTCAATTGAATTTTTTTATTTTTTGAGCTTTTTTTACAGTGAACTTTGGCAGACGGCGCATTCCATTGCCAAATTATTTTGTATTTAACTTTTATATATATATGTAGTTATTTGTCTGGACGTGTAATAGAAATAGGGCATAACTTAAAACTGTTAATCAATCTTTAGACTTAAAATTCGATTTCACAAGCTTGGGTTTGTTTTAATTGCCATACCTGACCCCTTGGTAAGGACTCTATATAAAATGGCTCTTGGTCAGATAACAATAATAAAATACACTATTGCACTTGACCATTTGGAAATAAAGTAATTCTCCTCACACTCTTGAAATTAACTTCTTCACCTTCCCCTTAACCTAAATTAATATAAATAAGCTGTTGTTGAGAGCGAGTAAGGTAAAGACATAATTATATTTTTTTCATAAATAAATAAATATTATTATTTATTTATTCAAGAAATATATATACAATCATTCTGTGTGTTATTTCAGTCTTCCGTTTTGGGTGGTGACAAAAAAATTAGCAAAAACACCCAAAAAGCAAACAAAAAAGAACATATTTTTCATATTTACATTAACACTCTATAATCAACGATCATAAATGTCTATAATTGAGGTCACCCATAATCACAGATTCAAAGTATCAGTTTTCCATCTTTTTAGATATACATATACAGTAAAGAAAAACCAAAATAAGAAAAACAAAATACAACAAAAAAAGAAAAAAAAAAGAAAAAAGAATAACTAATCGTTACTCCTCTAATATGAAGGATCTCTGTTTTAGGCGACATTTCCCTTGATTGCCTCCCGTTTCTAAAATTTTATTTTCTAAACAAGTAAAAGAAAATAATTATGTTTATTATACATTTTGATTATTATATATTGTATCTTACTGAATTTTTTTTTATTTTTGAATTAAATTTTTGTTTGCAAAAATAACATTTATTTAACTTTTTAGTAAAACGTTTACAATTTCCACCACAAATTTAGTATTTTTAAAAATTTCCCGGGAACGAAAATAAGTTCAACATTTTGTTTTAGATTTAAAAATAATTATACTATTTTTTTAAAATGTATTTACCAGGGGAAAAATAAAACAATTTTTTTCATTTCAATTGAAAATTATTCCAAAGGTTAAAATAAATAAAAAAAATCACTTGAATCATTGCAACTTTTGATTTTGATACTTTTTAATATATATATTAACAACTGTAGTGTGAATATACTAATTAATAAAAACAATTAGAATTAATTTAACAAAAAATTGAAACAGGAAACCCCCTGTAAGATGAAAAAAGACACATGAAATTGTGTAGGTATATATAATGATTGCCTGTTAAATTAAAATAGAATTGATATTATTATATTTGATGCATATTTAATAAATAAGGTGTGGGTATAAAAAAAATAGGGAAAATTTTATTTTACATAGGGGTAAGTATATATTTTAGGTAATGATTAATCTTTCAAGTGTCGATTGAATGTACAGAGGTAGTTTTAAGCGCGCGATGGTAGTTTATTCTTGAAACTCGTAAACCATAGAGATTTAGTTGAGTTTCCTCTAATTTAACGTTTTAGAAAACAAGACACGTGTTCCATTTGCAACCGGCTGGGGGGATGTTGAGAATGGGAATGGAAGGTTGGTTTCTTCACACCCCCTCTCTTCCCATGTCTCTGTCTGTCTGGAAGGTTGAAGGATTTAAGGAGAAAGAGACGAGCAACTCTTCAATAATTTAGAAGTTACCAATTGAAATGGAGGCGGCTTAACGTTACGAATCAAGGGCTTAAATGGAATGGGTGGATGGGTGGTTTGGTTTCTTGGTGGTGAAGGGATGCGGCAGTTGAGAGACGACTGTCGGTGATTAGAGATTCAGTCTTTCCGATGAATAAACCACACTGACGCGTGTTATGTTAACCAACTGTTTCATATGGGGGAGGGGGGCAGACCTGAACAACACAACTACAAAACTACCTTTCCGTCTGTCAAGTGGGATTCAGGGACGAATATAGAAATTATTCACACATTCGTATTGCATTATTTTTTTAAACAAGACAACATCAACATACTCGAGGGTAAAATGAAACAAAAATCTGCAATGTTCGATATTTTAATAAATATATAATGTTTAGTTTCAGGTATATTTCAACCTACTCAAGGATTCTTACGTTTAGATTGTACATCATATTTTTTAAGTAAATACTAAAAAGAAAACATTCATGTTGACTCTTTTTAGATAAGAAGGCAAGAATAGTTCCCAATAGGATTGAATTAGAAAACAGAGAATATTTTGAATATTAAAATATAAATAAAGAAAATGTTTTGTTTACTTTGCTATTATTATATTTTTTCTTCCTTATTTTTTATTTGTATAAATGAACGATTAGAATTTTATTTATTTATTTAAAATATGCCATGAGTTTTTGTTTTTTTTTAAATTAAATATGTAAATATTTGATGTATAATTTATTGATTTTTCTACTATTAAACTTTTATTTATTATTTTTTTTCATTTCAATTTTTGTGTAGTATAAGGATTTTGGTTAGAAGATGTTGAAAAATATGAATTTTTGAAATGTAATAATTTTGTAAATTAAGAAAAATAGTTTGGGCTTAATGGTTATAATTCTAATAGCGTCAACTTAAGGATGAGAGATCGATATATATCAACAGACTTGAATTAATTATAAAATAAATTTATTTATAAATATATATAATATATGAGCTTAAAAGGATAATATAATTACAAAATAAATTCAAAAGTGACATTTAATCAAATTTCAAAAAATAAAATTTTGTTTGAATTTTCAATTATAATCTAATTTAATATATATTGATAATCATTTGAATAATAAAAAAAAATAATCAAGATTTATTAGAACAATCTTTAGATTATATATTTGCTTAAAATATAATACAATTTTATACAAGAATTTATAGAATATATTATTTATAATTTTTTATTTAATTCTTCCTATATTAAATATTTAAAAAAAATTGAATAAACTTTGTAGATATTTTTTATAATAATAATATAATATATATATATATATGTATATGTATATAAATAAAGAATAAATTTAAAATTTTAAATACTGGATTTAATTTGGTTATAAAGGGTCGAATATTTTATGCCACCTTTTAAGTCTATTTAATTTGGTATTGTAGCATACAGCAAAAAAAAGGGAGAAAGCAAAAAATAAAAGCAAAGTGTTAATATTCAAAAGAATAATAAAGATTAGTTTAAAATAACATTAACTCATAGTTAATAAAGTGTAAATTTATTCGCTTCCTCTCTGTCTTTTTAATAGGTAGCTATATAGTATAATATTCAAAGAATAATAAATTAAAATTCAACTTTTTTAATATTATATAGAAATTTTATTTTCACCTTAATTATATTTTTCTATTATTTTTTCTTTTATTTTTCATTATTCTTCTTATTATTTTTATGTTATTTTAATGTTATTATTTATGAATTTTATAAAAGAAAAAAAAAATGAACACATTTATCTCTATATTCATAATATTTAATATTCTTAGATATTTTTTAATTTAAAAAGAAGAATATTAAAAACTGAAAATGGATCTATAAGTATTTATATATAGATATTTAATTTTAAAAGAAAATTGTAAATATTTCTAATATATATAACTATATACAATATAAATAGCGAGAAATCTAGAATAAGAATTTAATGTTGAAAACGATCAAAGTTAATAAATGAAATTCTTTTTAAATATTTCATAATCAATTAATTTTAACTTCTCTATAATTTAAAAAAATTAATATTTCTATATAAATATATTATCATTTTTAAAATACATTTAAGCTTTTTTTTGCTATTAAAAATAAATATAAAAATTAATTGATTTATTGTTAATTATAAACTAAAAAGAAAATAATTATTTATTATTTCTGGCATTTTACTAAATTTTTTCTATTTTTTTCAGGTCTCACCACCTCCTAGATGTCTAGATAGAGGAGAAATCTGCAACGCCATCTCTATGCAATCAGTACTCCTATAACTAATATTGCTACTACTACTATTATAAAACTACTTTTTGCTCTCCTATACACACAAATTCACACAAAAGAAAATATTCACCGTCAAATATGAACCACAAAAGAAAAATAAATATACCTATTATATAATAAATCCATAAAAAAAAATAAAAAAAAAATATAAATATTACTATTTTAGATTCCTAAATGTAATAAAAAAAATAAAAAAAAAAAAAAAAAAATATAAAAGATAAATGATAATGATGGAGTAGTAGATGAAACCGAAAGTGCCAACGAAAATAAAACTAAAATAGATGAATATAAACAATTTTTTTTTTTTTTGAGTGCTGTAAATTTGTGAGTGTTTAATAGGCACAAGCGAGAAAGTTGGGAGTGAAAGTGAATAAGAATAAACGATGATATAAAAGAATAAAATTTATAAAAGTTAAAAAAAATAATAATAAAGACTCTTATTATGATTCTTATACAAATTATTATTATTATTAGTGATCGAGTGCCATGCTACGTTTTACATTCTCGATAGGTTTATTTTTTATTCAATTATATACTTAAATGATAAATATGTTTGTGAGCTCTTGTGTTTTTAGTGGCATCGTTACTGCCACAATTCCACTTATTTTTAGTTACATAATTCAGAGACATGTTATTTAATTTATTATTAATATTATTATTATTATATTATGTTCATGTGATAATAGAAAACATCATCATGATAATAATACGATACCGGACATCGAATGAAATATGTGAAAGAACAAAAAAAAACAAAGCCTCTCTCACTAATTTTATTTTTTTATTTTGTTTTAAGTCTATTTTTATGAGATAAAAAATGAAAGAAAATATTAAAATTTTTCATATTCATAATAATGTTGATTCCGTTATCTAGAAATGTATATATTATTATTAATATTATTACTATTTTATTTTATATTTTGTTTATTTATCATTTAAAAAAAGTAACACAAAGATTATATTTCTGATTTATTTGTTTAATAGATATAAAATAAAAAATAAAATAAAATAATATACAAATACAATTCTGGACGAACAATTTTGTAAAAATAATTATATATATTGAGAAAAAAAAGAAAAAAAATAAGATCTAGTATAATTCTTAATCGAAAGTGGGAAAAAGGGTTGTTTGAAGTTCAAATTTAGTTTTGAAATATTTATGATAAACTTTCTATGTATTTTCATCAATTTTCTACTACTTATGTTATTTATTTTATATAGTAAACGATTATTAATTAATTCCTTTTTTTAAAATGATGACTGAAGAAATTTAAATGGATATTAAAAATTTTTTATTTACCTTTCAATTCAATTTATAAAAAAAATTAAATTAATTTTTTATTTTTTTAATTTCTTTAATATTTATATAATATGTATATAATTTATATAATAAAGTTGTATTTATATATATATATATTATTATATATATATAACTAAACAAAAAAACGGACTGATAAAAAATTCATTGATTTTAAAACAAAAGCTTCATTTTAGATTGAAAATAAATTTGAAAAAATTTCAAAAATATATTTACGTAAAAAAAAAAACTAAATACAGAAATATTTATAAAAAAAAATGTTACAATATAATAAATATGATTTGTCTAAAAATGAAATGGTATTTTCATTTATCAATTCAATAACATCTATTAATTAAATTTATTTTTATATAACAATGTTAAATATTATTATTTAACTGCTGCCATCTATTAGAGATTTGAAGATATATTACTGGCTTAAAACTTTTAATGGGACTTTTAAAAATATTAAATAAAAGTGATTTTAAAATACTTTTTAATGATAAATATTGAAATTATTATTGAATTATTGTGTAAATAAATATATTATAATGTTAAATGTATTAAAACAAAACAAAAAAATTAAAAGTCCCATATAAAAAGTTTTAATGAATAATAATTACAAACATAGGTAAATATATATTATATATTTTATCAAAAGAATAAAATACTCAAAATGTAATGATATCAAAAATGTATAATTTTTTTTTATAGAATGCATTATTTTGAAATTTCATTTAATATTTAATTCAACATTATTAATCAATGATAAATGAAAAATCCATTTCATAGCACTATTGTGTTTATTCTGTCCCCAAATAAAATTGCTATACTCTGTAATAAAAAAATGAATAATAAAGTACTAAATGTTCCCTTTTAGTTTTTTTTATTTTATTTTCTTAATACTTCTATATTAATAACCAACCTTCATAATATATAGTAATTGACATATTATATTACAATTTTTACATATATTAAATGATAAATATTAAGATTTAGAAATTTAATTTATTTAAAACAATTATTAAATAAAAAAAAATTTAATGAATATTCAGAATATTTATTGGGTTTAATGGGTTTATTCATCTCATACAACAAATATAAGATTTTATATTTTGTTATTTTATTAATTTATTTATAATTTAATTTTAAACTTTAATTAAATAAAATACCAATTTATAAATTTTATATCGTATCAAAATTTTTAATTAAAAAATTTATTATATGTGTTTTGAAATCAATCATTATAAAAAATTGATTTGATTTATTTAATCTATTAATTATTTATTAATATATAATTAGGTTTTTTATTTATTCTAATTTCAATGTTCTCTAATAAATGTTCTCTAATAAAGATCTAAAGACATTTTTAAATTAACCTCAAGTCTAGTTAGAAATTCTTTCTAGGTATGTGATGCCTCAGACGCATAACAAAAACAAGACATTCAATTGGAAATTGATTTAGTCGATATTTCACCACAATTAACATGCCTAAACCTACCACAAATTTTCAATTCCTTATAATTGTCAGTCACAAGTGACATTTCTTATTTCTACTTAGTATTGTAGGATTTCAAACAAAATTTAATTTTTGATCTATTTCTATCTATCTCTCTGACTCTGAATTCGAAAGTTCTTGGCCTCAGCAACACCATTCCTCCAAGTGTCCCTATACTGAGCCACAACCATCCATCTCCTACCCTCTCCCTCACGTCCCTTCCTTTGTCCATCCACTGTGTCCTTGGCCTTCTAAACGGACCTTTCCCAATCGGTCTCCCTACCAATATTTTTTTGTCATTCTTTCCTCTCACTTTCTAGCAAGGTGCCCCGTCATCGCAGCCTTCACAAAATGTAATCTTTTGGTAAGTATATGAAATCCTAAAAATTATTTTTAAAATTAAAATATGATAGATAATATTTAAGTTTATTGTAATTACCAAAAAAGATAGTTTCAAATCTTAAAAAATTAATTCAAATGGAATAGCGTCTTCATCTTAAATACATTGCTGAAGTATGGATTGAAAGTTTACAGAAATGCCTAGTAATATTTTTCCTTGAATGGTTGAAAACATTGATTGACATTATTTATTTTCATTGTAGCACATTTAAAAATGAAAGAATTTATTTTTTTACTAATTAATTATTGGTTTGATTTAAATGTATTTTGAATAAATCTAAAAAAATATTTATAATTAAGAAATAAGTTGGAAATATTCTAACTAGCCTATTTCTTAATTTTAAAAGTTTATTAAAAAATTGTAATAATATATTATATTTAACCTTTCTATTTTTTTAAATTTCGAATAATTTTTACGATATACATGTCATTTACTTTTAAATCTTACTTTCATATTTTTAAAACTACATTATTAATTATAATTAAATTTGATTTTTAAATTTAAAAAATTACATAAAATTTAATAGTTTTACGTATGTAGAAATTACAATGCATTGAGCTAATCAATGAATCTAAAAATTTTTTAATAAATATTATCTAAAAATTATCAAATTTATTGAATCTAAAAAATTAAAAATATGTGTCTCAAAACCTATTAAAAATCAATAATATCACTTGTATTATAAGTAAATATATAAATAAATAATATATCAATTGTATGTTCAAAATAATAATAAAATAAATATGTACATATCTAATGATTAATTAAACATTATTTAAAAGAGTTTTTGAAATCCATTACAAAATTTCTTTCTCATTGGTGACGCCCAGAATGATCTATAAAATCTTACCTGATCTGTTAAAATGGTGGCCTAATTAACAGGCGCTTAATATAAAAGCACATTCAGCGCTATTCATTTGAAAGTTTAATATATTTTAAAAAATGCGATAAAATCTACCTTTACTGTTGACTCTTGTCAAGTATCAACTATTTATATGTATATTAATTTTAATATTCTTTATATATATATACCTATATATTGTGTTTTATAATCTAATGTCATTTCATTTTATGCTTTAATATTAAATATAAAGTGTATTTGTTTATTTATAAAAAATGATTATTTTTAATTTAAAATATAAACTATTATTAATATATTGCAATATATATTCAAATGCAAGATTTTATCGGGGAAAACATATATGGAACAATTTTAATTTTTTGTTAAATGTCTTTTTACCGACCGACGATAGTAAGGGAGGTATTGTTTTCACACCAAATGTCACATGTGGAGATTTTTACATATCTCTACGAATCATGCATTTTCTTAACAGAAAAAAGTATTTTTAGCATGTCTGTCCGTCCGTCCGTATAGATGTGTACAGCCTGAACGGCTCAACGGATTTTGATGAAATTTGGTATATTTACTTAATGCATCAGTGGGATGAATTGATCAACTTTTGGTGCAAATCCGGAAACCGGAAGTGGTAGTATTAGCGATCGACGATAGGAAGGTAAGGGTTATTTTCGCAACAAATTTCACATAAGGAGATATTTTACATATCACCATGAATCATGCACTTTGTATTGGTTTTATTCTCGAGAAAAATCATTTTTATTAGTTTTTTTCTTAATTTAAAATTATATGACGTCATCCAGCCATTCATGACGCCACAGCCTGGTCTTACATATATATTATAAATAAAATAAAATTAAAAATATTTATGTTATATTTATATCTATTTTTTCTTACATTAATAGATATATTAAAATTACTTGAAATTGTTTCTGTAGCTGGAAATTAATTTATTTCAAACCGTCGGTCGGTTCGGACCTGGCCACAGGTCAACTTATTATCATTTAAAATGGGTTTGTTTCATTCATCAAATGAGAATGATTTATAAAATATTGACAATAGTCTTGATTGCTGAATAGCTTAACTACATACAAATCTAAGTTTATATTTTAAAATCATAACTGAAATTTAATCATTTAGAACATTATATAAAATTCATATTTATTGTAAATAAATAATATTTTCTGGTTTGTTTTGTTTAATATTCATAATTTAATATATAAGATAAATAGAATTATTATAATAAGTTAATAAATCATGAAATCGTATTTAGTAACAAGTAAATTCCATAATAATAAGAACCAATACCCATTGTACCCATAAACCAAAAAAATGTCAACATTAGATACTCTTTAATCCTGAGTTAATTAGCATTATAGATACAAAGATATGTTCTGTAATAATATATTTTCAGGTTGTGAATCAAATAATTATTTTCGTTTTTCACTAAGTCACTAAGGCAAATCTATGTATCACTGGCAGTTTGTTAATAAGAAAAGTTTACGTCGCCTAAATTTCTTTAAATTTCTTTAATGATTAAGAAAATAATAAATAAAAATTATTTTGCATTTCATTAATTTATTTGTATTTTATGTAGACTTTATTCTTCAAACTAAAATAAAAACGAATTAAGAAATAAAATTGATCTGGCTTAAAAATACTATATTCTGATTTGATTAATTAATAATTTTGTTTTTGCTGTGAAATTAATTTTTCTGATGAAATGTTTATAAAGTAGCTTACATAATTAATCCTCTCTAAGTAAATAACAATATTTTAATACATGACATTATGGTTATGTATGTTGAACATCTTTTGAAGTTAAGTAACAGGGAGAGTGAGTGTGATGAAAAGAGGGTATTAAGAGTTACAACTCATCATTCAAATAAACCCACAATCTAGAATAATTAGATTTTTTGTGTCTTTAGTGTAACATCTGAGGTATATAAAATATTTTAATTATATTTATTATGTTTTTTTTATTTATAAGAATTTTTAACATTTCATTATTTGAATATTTGAATATTATTTCTATCTTATCTACGATTGATTAATTGGTTTCAAAATATTATATTGTTAATTTAAAAAAAATCAATTCAATTAATATTATTTTTATATTTAGCTAAGAAAATAACATTTCTAAATACACATCTGACTTAATTAACTATAGAATATATTTATAAATTCTCAAAGTGAATTTAAGTTCTTTAAATATTAATAAAGAATAATGGACAAGCTTGATTAAATGAAATTTTGAAACTAAAAATGCAGCTAGTTAATTATCTGTTAATTAAATATAAATATCAATCTCATCATTAATTTAATTTGTAATTATAAGAGAGTACTCTTAGCTTATCATTATTTATTATTTTAAAAGAGGATAGAATACGTTTCAATTTCCATTGAGTATAATATATAGATATGATCTATATTTTAAACCGAGCGGATTTTTAAATCCAACGTTATTCGGTTGCTTTACTTTTCGACTGAGTTTTCAAAGTGCCCTGAGGGCAAAGAAATCATCTTCGGATTACTTGGAACCGAAAGAAATCGAATTTATATCCACATATACATGAAGTATATTATTCAATATAACTTGGAGCCAGTGAAATATATCTATTATATAAATGGAAGAGAGATAGAGAAGGGATTTAAAAGCAACAAAATATACTATGATTTTTTTTCATTTGATTAATACACTAAAAAGGGAGACAAAAAACATAAAAAAAAAAAAATATATAGTAGATCTATATAAAATTTAATCAAGAAAATTTAAATTTACTTTTTTTTTTATTAAGTGAAAATGGAAATATTAAAAGGATAAAATTCAAATGGGGAAAATAGAATTTTAAAAAGATTATAAAAAAATTTAAATATTATAAATTAAAATATCGAAATATAAATACCAGATGTATTATGATTATCCTTAAGTAACATATAGTATAGCATATGTGAGAACTTTAAAACTTCAAAATTTTTGTTTAAAATATAATATAAATTTCTTTTTATAATTAAAAACTTTTATGTTCAATTCCTTAATATTTTATTTATTTTCAATGGTAATTATACTTATATAAAAAAAAAATGATGATATGTTTCAAATTTTAGTCGAACGGAAATGGCAAACCAATTTTTAAATTCTAAATCACATTTTGTTAACGCTGAAGAAGAAAGAGTCTTAAAACTGTTAAGAATGACTGGTTTTTAACTAAATTTTAATAGAATAATATAATACTCTATTATTAATTCTATTCAGTAATAAATAAATTATGATGTATTATCAAAAAAAGAAAAAAAAAATTAAAATCATTCATGTCATAAATCAACATTTCAAATCACACGTCTGATAATAATAAGAAACAATTATATAATTTTTTTTCTTAAATTCATAAAAATTATTCAACTGGATACAAATGTTCAATTCCATTCTAAAAGTCACACCTACAGAAAGAACTTAAAATAATATCAAATAAAAATAAAAATATTTTATTAAAATAATTTATAAAATAAATATGCTAGTTAGGTATATAAATTAATTGATGTATGAGGATTCATTTAGGGATTATAGGAAATATCTTCTTAATGAATATAAATTAAAAATAAGTAAATTTTTATTCATATTTGGTAAGATTTGTTTATTAATTTTTGTATTAATTTAATAAAATGGTTTATTTTTTTAATTTTACATATTCTCATAAAATTATAAATTATAACAAATTCATTTTCATGAAACAAAATATATTAATTTATGTCAAAATAATTGGACTTTCCCAATATATGATACGAAAATATTAATTAAACAACATCATTATTCAATTACAAATATTATACAAAAAGGTTTGATAGAATTTTTTTTTTTTTATATATATATTTTATATTTTTTATATTTGAAAATTATATTGTCTGAAAAGAATATTATATAAGATTTATCCCCGTTGAAGATTGATTGGGGGTGATTTCTTAAATTCTTCCAATCCTTGGCTGAAAATTAATAATAAATAATATATTAATAAATTAATTATAATTCATTATTTAATAATATAATCTTATCTTAAACAAAATTTGATATTTATAAACCATTAATTAAATTTATTTGAACAATTTGAATTTAGAAATCTTTATAAAATAAATTATTAATTTTTTGAATTTTCATTTTATATATTATGATAAAAAATTATTTATTTTCTATATATAATCAAAATGCCGAGGATTGGGCTTATAACTCCAATCATACTTTTCCTGCAACGCTAACAGTTTGGATATCTCATAAAACAATTTTTAATTGAAAATTCATCTAAATTGTAATTTTTAATGATTTTCAATTTATAATTTAAACCCACTTTTTTAAAATAAGCATTTGAAAAAAAAATCCCAATTAAATGAAAGATAATAAATATATACCTATATTTCAAATTAGTTATAGAATAAATAATTGGAAAAAAAATGAATACAGATGAAAATTAATATAATATGTGTATCAATCAACCAGACCGTAGGGCATTCAATCAATCCCAACCAAATAAATTATTAATTCCGAAAAATTCGTTATTTTATTCATTAATTAAGATGATTAAATTTTCATTTCCTATTGGTCTATATATACATATAAATAAATATAATCATTAGGGTATAAATTTGATTTATTTATTTATATTTGCGCAAACAAATAATACAATCTATAATAAATTTGATTCTTATTGATATTTTTATAAATAAATTAAAAGTACTAATTTAAATAATATTAAAAAGTTTTTTTTAGAGTTAAATGTGATTTTGGTTAAATAACATCCAATGTTTTTACTATTGACGTTAGTATTTTTACTTAATTTTATTAACTGATTAGTTCAAAAAACCTAAATAAAATATTTCATTAGAATAAATCAAATTTTTAATATAATTTATTATATTTTATAATTAATGAATATAATTATTATTATATTACTAAACCTTAAAATATTAATGTTATTTATCTTAAAATAATTCGAAATAAATTTGGATTTTTTTTCTAATAAGTACAATACAATTTACAAACAATTTATTTATGTGCCTATATTAGATATCTCAAAGATTTATTTCAAGATTAAAACAAGTTAGAAATATAATATGGATGTATTCTATTTTAACTAAAAGATTTTTTCAACAAATTATGTAAAACAAATTAGTTTTAGGATGAAAATTTATTTAATGGTTCTATTTAAGAGAGAATCATTTCTCAGTCATAATTATTTAAAAAAGTTAATTGGTTTAATGAAATTGACATTATATCTTAATGTGGACTTAATCAAATTAATATTAATAATAATAATAGTAATAATAATTGATTTAAAAAATGTTGAGGGTATTGCTGCAAAATTATTGTAGAGGAGTTCATACCTATAAGTTGCGTTTTTTGACTATTTAACTACATTTAATTAAATTAATTTATTTTTTTCTATCAAAACTCAAATCATAAAACAGTTGTTTTCAAAGTTAAATTTTTAAATTTTAAATTGATAAAAATTTTGTTTGAGAAAAAAATTATGATGAGAAAAAATATATTTATAATACGAAAAATAATGAGAAGATTATTAAAACTATTCTTAGACTTTTATTAATAATAAAAATTTCTAATAAATTTTCATTTAAAAAAATTTATTTTTATACTATTTTTTTAAAAATACCTATTTAAACGAAATGGTTATATGTGACGATAACATATTTTAATAATTATATAATATATTTAGTAATATGTAAAGGTATATATAAAAAGTGTGGAAGGCACTAAAGAATAAAATATATTATAAAATAAAATAAAAACATTAAAATTAAATAAAATATAATTTTGATTTGTGTAACCATGATCAACTATTCTCTCTACTATTCCTCTACATTATTTTCTATATTAGCTACTATTTATAATATTTATATTTATTGAATTGAAGTGAGATTATGACTTAAATTACCAGTTAGTGACGTTTTCGACGCCATCACAATCACCGATCAAATCATTCCAAGCTCTACCGAATTCGCATGAGAGAAGTCGTGGACGTCCATCAATACAAATAAAATATTTTTGACAATTTTGTGGATTGCCATATGCTCTATAAAACCCAGATCCAACAGCATACGAACGTCCTTCATCAGGACATCGAAAACCTAAATAAGCTGTAAAATACCAACAATAGTACTTTAGTTTTATTTAATTTTTCATACAAAATGCAATATAATGCAATATAATGAATAAAAAAATATCAGATTATTTATAAACTATTATTTATTTATTTATAAACTTAATTAAAATTTAAATAATATAAAATTTGAACACTCAAAATTCCGATTCGATTAAATAAAATTAAGATAATTTTTTTTTTAATTTTTAAAAAAATTGAATAATGAGTATCTTCATTCGAGAAAAATATATTTTAAATATTTAATTTTTTATTTAAAGTCAATTAAATAATTAAAATTTAAATTAATTAGAAGATAAATTCAAGAAAAATGAAAAATTATTATTCTATACTATGAATTAATTATCAATTAAATATATAATATACCTATATAGTCATAATTTTGAAAAAGAAAATAGCAACACTGTAACCAAAACTACGCTTTTACTCAAAAACCTAAGCGAAAGTTCTTTGAAGATTTATAATCTACTCAAGAAATACTATGATCGATCACATAACACATATACTTAAAAAGAAATTATTATAAAAATATAATTTAATTCTAAAACCTAAATACATGAAGAAATTTCAAAATTTTAAATACTTTTATCATGATCGCAATAATTATTTTAAATAATTCACAAAGAAAAGAAATTAGAATTAATAGCTGGTTTAAATCAAAAGATATATACATAATTTAAGACTACTAATCTATTTTAATGATAAAATTGTTTTTAATAAGTATATTAATGTGAGAGTTGAAATTGAGTTCAAGGGATGTTGGCGACAAGGGTGATTCAACCTCCTCACTCCACTTCCTTGTCCTGGTTATAAAATGCAACCGAGGATAGCGGAAATTTATCGCGGGTCTCCCTCACCATGCTCGAGACGGGCCTTTGGTGACGGTCAAGAAAAAGCCTCCCACCCCCTTCTCCAGACAACCGAGTAGGGGAGGGATTAATATATAAATTGGAACGCAAACTCCCGCAAGGGATTCTATTCCGTTTAGAGGATTCTTTTGGGACTCTTCTGTTTAGATTCGTGATGACTATGATGATGAGCGAGTGTGTGTATTTGCCTATGCATATTTATTGTAAATAAACCAATTTATAGAAAAGCCCAAACAAGAAGTGTTATTGCTCTAATAATTTACCCATAGACAACAATCCAACCCCTTCCGAAATCACTACATTAATGATATTTCTTTAACCAGGATATTCAAAAAAATTAATAAATAAATAATATATATTTTTAATAATTGTACTATAAAAACAATAATAAATTAAAATCTATCTATTGATGTTTTTATTGTCTTTATAATGGTGACATGGGAAGCTGGTTTGGGTAGAGGTTGGTGGTTACCTTAAATTTTCCCTCCATTATATTTAATTAATATTAATAGCTGCTTTTATGTTTTTAGCTAAATCCATAAATTCTCTCCAGGGAGTACAGTGAAGTAGGAAGAGCAGGAAAAAAAGGTTCAGCATTAAACAAAGTCATTTGTAATAAAATTTTATGAGTCTCAGTTGCATCGATTTACCTGTTTAAAGTGGATGAAAAAAGAGAAGAAAAAAATCAAGCAATAAATAAAGTTATAAAGTAAGTAAAAATAGAGAGGGAAAGTGTATTATGAACATATTAAATAAGAAGGTGAAGGAGAATATGGGCATTTATGACTAATCAACAATTTTTGATTAAGAAATCTAAGAGGATCAGAAGAAATTCAATTTTCACTAAGTATATATATATATACAGACCCTGGCCAAATTATTAGACGCACTGCAAGATTTCATGTAAAATATTAATTACCGAGTGATATTGTACTTATAAATTGAATTGTTTTTTATTTTTATATTAATCAATGAAAATAAAATAAAACAGCATTAATTTAGAAAATTATATGCTTATTAAGTATTAAAGAAAAATGAAAATACATAATGTAAATAAAAGTCAATATTTAGTCGAGCCACCTTTAGCCGCTATCAAAGCTTCAACTCTGCGCGGCCTGCTATCAATGCAAGACTGTACTGTCTCCTGCATTTGAGGGTGATGATTCCACAAATGAATAATTTTTTCTAGGAGCTGGGTTTTGTTGGTGATCACATCTTTAGCCACTTCTCTTTTCACTAGCTCCCACACATTTCCAATTGGGTTCATATCGGGGCTATTACCCGGCCAATCCAACAGAGGGATATTTTCTTCTGCCAAAAAAGCTTTAACAGGCCGAGCAGTGTGGCAGGGAGCTCCATCTTGCATGAAAGTGAATGGTTCCCCATTTAGAAACCATTCTTTGAGCTGCGGAATTAACCGATTTTGTAATACTTCTTTGTATTGGTGTTGCCTCATTATTCCATTTACGACGTATAGACGTCCAGCACCCTTGCCGCTGATGACCGACCAAATCATCACTTTGGTTGGATGTTTCACCGTTGGAACGACACAGACAGGATGAAACTTTTCTCCATGACGACGACGCACATACAGAGCTTTATTCTGCAAAATTTCAAACGTGCTTTCGTCACTGAAGCAAACCTGTAAAATAAACAAAATATATAAACTTCCATGTTTCTTTGCTTTATTTAACTGAAAATGATTATAATGTATCAATTTTTTATAAAATTACAAAATCTTATCGATCTCCAGAAGTCCACATCTTTGTCTTTCCATTGTTTGGCCCACTTCAGGCGCTTTGCTTTCATGGCAGCTGTTAACTTGGGCTTCCTGGCGGGGCGACAGGCCTTAAAATCTAATTCTTTTAATTTTCTTCGAATAGTGCGTTCAGAAGCATTTACGCTAGCATCCTCGAGTTGTGATTTTATCATCTTTGTGGTAGCAAATCTGTTTTCTAGACAAATTTTCTTCAAACATTTCTCTGACCGTGGAGTGAAAATTAGTTTTCTACTGCATCTTTTCTTTCTTTTTGAGCTTAATTCCTCCCCAGACTCAATTTTCTTTTTTATGCGGCGTACACTGGCTTCAGAAACCTTCAATCTTCGTGATATTTCCCGGTTTGTAAATGTATTTGCATTCACAAGGGCCTTCACTTCAGCTTTTTTACGTGGTGTAAGATCGACTTTTCTACCCATAATAAAAATAGTCCAAATATTTTTTTCAAACACTCTAAACAAAATAAAGTAATAATTGAGTAGTTAAAGAAACAAAGACAGTCCATAAAGCCACAGAAACACGTACGTACCTGCCGCGATCCCGATCACGATTGATATAGATTTGTTCTTGTTTACGTTCATGTATCACTTTGTCAACACAGTGTTGCCATTTTTTTAAAATAAATACAAATAGATAGTCTACGACAAATCTTTTAAATAAAAATCAATAATATTGTAGTTTAAATATACAATGACTGTATAAAAACTCTTAAGAATCATAAAATTATTAAAAAAAATACAGTGCGTCTAATAATTTGGCCAGGGACTGTAGGTATATATTGATTAAATTATCAAGATCATCAAAATAAAGCGGATTAGAACTTAATAAAAATTAAAATAAATTGAATTTTATTTTTTAATTTTATTTATAGTAAATTGTGTATATTTTTATGTATTAACTAATTTTTATATTATATATTTCATTTAGATATGAAATTTTATCTTAAACAATAATGTTAAATTTTCATTAAATTTAGAAGTAAGAAAATATTTTTTAATATTAAGAGTCAATACTGTGACGATTTAATATAGTAGAGCAAATCAAATATTAGAGTAAGAATATGATTTTAGTAGAAATTTTTTTTATTTGTTATATTTATTTATTTATTTTGTGTGTAAATGAGATAACAATTTTTTTTATAAAAACATTCAAATGACTAATCAAATCATAGATATTTTTACATTAATCAGTTTTTATTTTTATTGACTGTCACAAACTAAAGTTAAGATCGACTTCACAATTATTTTAAATATTTTTATATATCTAATTGAAATATTTTAATATAAGTATATTTAATTATTGAATTTATCAAGATTCAAGCCTATTTTGTTCGTTGAATCAATTCTATAAAGATATTAAGCCACGAGATACTGATCAAATTATATTATATTATCAAAAACTAAACAAATAAGATAAATACTACTTTAAAAATATTTAAATTTTGAATTTCTATATTTTTTTATATAATAAATACATATAATATTACCTGTCAGACAAAGAAACACATAAATGACACAAGGATTAAGCTTTTTTACTATTTTCCAAAAATATATCCACAAACATATAATATTATAATTTATATAAATATATATAGATATAGATATAGATATAGATATAGATATATATTTGCATATATAATTGTATATAGTTATATACCTTTGTATATTTTCGAGATATTAAACCACTCTTAAGAATTTTTTTGAAATTCACACCATAGATATTATTTATAAAGATAAATCGAACTGTATTGGTTTCACCCTCGGAAAAAATCATCTTCATTAGTTATTCTTAATTTAAATTTATATGACGTAACTAACTACGTCATCCATAATTGCCTTTTGCCGTCCTTTTTTAATTGATATTGTATTAATATTTTTTTTTATATTTAAAATATTTTAAAATTTTTTATTTAATTTCGGAATAAAATTAAAAATATTTATTTTAATATTATTTTAGAATCAAATTACGAAATATATTAATTAATCTCTCACCAAAGAAAATCTAAAATTTATTTTAATTGTTTTGTAAGTATATAAATTATATTTTTGTTAATTCTTATAAATTTTTATTAGTTAATTTTATTATTATTATTATTATTTATTGGGACCCCAAGTTCCATTCTTTTAATCAGATTGATGTAATGATGTAACATTTAATAATTGTAATAAATAATTAAAGAATTGTATATCAATATTTTTTAAAGGATCGAGCGATAGCTCGGTGTTCCAGGTACTATATATTATATTATATAAAAGATATATATAAGGGATTTATTTTTAATGACAAAAAAAATATAATCGCTTTATTCTTTAATTTTAAAACTGCATTTGTTTTGTCTTGGTGTTTTCTTTATTGTTTATGTATGTATATACATATATGTTATGATTTTATTTTCTTTTTTTTCAAAGTAAATGGTGTAACCAGTCCAGCATATCCCACTGTTCACTCTTTTTAATTATAATAAAATTTAATAAACCATAAAATATTTTATTCAAGAGACCAAAGCTAAACCGACTATCATTTCAATAAAATTTGAGTGCTCATTTTGGCTGCCCTCAATATAATCAACGCCTCTCAGTCCCACTCGCTCAATAGGAACATCTCATTTCCAACATGATGTTAAAAGAAAATGGAAAAATCTCCCTCCCCATTCGCGACCCTTAAATGTCTATTTAAAAGGAAATGGAATGAATAGAAAAAAACATACAGAATTTTTTTTTCATTGATCATTTTATGATATTCCCATAATAATCCTGAAGTGGAAGGTTTATGTTATTAAAATATGAAATTGTTAATGAACACATGACTAGAAAAAATGACTAAAAAATGAGGAGGGATTTTTATAATTGAACGATTTTATTATATAAAATCAAATAAAGTATCTATTTAGATTTCATATTCATTCATTTAATGAAAATAAAAATAAAATACATACATAAATTACATTATTAATAGCTTGATGGTATTATAAATGTATGTCCCATTTCCGAAATATAAGAATAAGTGTAATAAATGCTCTGTGAATTTTTATTAAAATTGTTATTAGGGTAATAAAAAGAACTAGCAAATGGGGTTGTACTTACATTCGGCATCACAGCTCGGCACCTGATCAGGCCAATCGCAACGTAATGTCTCCTCGTTATAAGCGAGACCCTCGGGGCAAAAGAATTCATAGCCACGGCCGTTAACACAATTCATGAATCTTCCACAATCGGTTGCAGATCCTAAACGGAAATAGCCAAATTGACGGGGACAATCGCCAGTTGCCTGGGCTGGTTCTAAAATTGAAATAATAAACAAAATAAAAATTAATTTAAAACAATCTGGTGTGTCTCCACTCGACTATCTCGTAATTTGAATTGGATTAATTAACATATATTATATTTAAATTAAATTTAATTAATTATGAATTATAAATTAAAATTAATAACCTTCTTCCGGATGAGCTACATTTCTCTTTTTTTTTATAAAACTATGAATACCTGTATTCCTGAATACCAAATTTCATTATTTTAGCTCTAACCGTTTTTGCGTAATCTTGTCTACATACACACACACACACACACAAACACACAGACATCTTTCTCAACCTTAGTGAAAATGACTCAGGGACCTTCAAAACGTATAAAACCATCAAAATCTCGACATCGAAAATTTTCATGGTCTCAATACTATCTCTTGATGGTAAAATCAAACTTTAACAATAATATTAATAATAAAATGTATTAATCGATTTGTATCATGTAACTAGAGGTGAATTTAATAGCATTTTTTTTAATATTATTATTTTTAATTTTCTTTTTCAATTTAAACAAACATAATTTCTAAATCAATGCATGTCGTTGTAATTTTACATTAATTTGATTTTTTCGATTCAAAAGTGAATATATAATAAATAGTGAGAATATTATATATCTATAAAACTTTTTACAAATACAGGCAATACTCTTGATTTACTGAAATTAATTCTGTATCCAACATTGTAATTTTGTTAAAAAAATTTTTAATGAATGAAATTACTCTAAATTCATATTGATAAAAATTATTATTATTCCACAATAAGTGATTTAAGACAATAAGATTTTGCAATAAATTTTGAGATCATATTTTACTTGATTTTTTTTATTATGAAAATTAGAAAAGTTAATATTTATATAAATATTTAGATTTACACATACATGGATATTTTGTTTCTTTAATGAAATAAAATTAGATTATTTAACTATAAAATAAAAAATATTTAATAGCATTTTTTTAATTAGGTATATTTTTATTCAAGAGTGGGGAAGCCTTAGTAATTTTCCTGTAGCCTTTAAAAAAGTATCTTTTATTTTTATAAAAGTTACATTTATAGGTATCTATTCCAACTTATGAGGACTTTTTTAATTCTTAAATGCTTTATTAGAATGATTTATTATTCATGATTATCACATTATCTAATTTCAATAATTCATTTTGATTTTACTAATTAGCAAACATGGTTCAAATCATTATAATAATAATGATTATAAATATATATATTATATTTAAAAGAAAAGTACTAAAAATTTTAAATTTTTATCCAAAAACTAATTCAATTAACTTCTAATATAATTTAATACCGTTTTCAATTAATTCAACTAAAAATAAATGATTTATTATATTGTTTTAAAATTAAATTTTACATCCAAAAATAGAGAGAAATTAAATGGATTATATATGTTTGATGATTTTTAAATTAATCTAACAGAATCAAATTTCACTACATATTCTATATATTTATTTATGTGTATATGCAAGGACTTGTGATGTTTTGGGTTACTGGGATGATGTATTTAGGGTGGGAATAGGGCGTTAAGGGTATGATTAAGTTATAATGTATACAAGTGAATAATGTTGCAATGGAATGGATTATGTGCGTTGGAGACCTGCAGATCGAACTCATCTGTCGTTTGATCAATGAATAAATAGCAACTGATCACTCACTGTCTTCAAATGGATTATATATCAATTGAATTAAGAATATAAACATTTCACAAAGCTTTAAATAATATAGAATAAAAATAGACTATAAATGTAAATCTAATTTTAAAAAATTGTAATTAACCAAATTATAAAAATGAATATAATAAAAAAAAAAAATACAAAACTTGGGAGAAAAATAGATCAATCAATTATTATAACAATAGCAAAGTTATTATTATTAAATATAAATTCATTGTTTTTGAGAATTTAGCATAATTTGTTTTGAATTCAAAAGTTTAAATATATAGTAAATATTAGTAAGTGATAAGAAATAAAAAATAATAATAATTCATCATTAACTCAAGCAAAATAAATGAAAATAATATTGTTATTTTTCAATAAAATTTTTGTACATTTATTAAATTAAAATTTGAAAAAAAACAAATTTGTTATAAGTGTATTTGTAATATAATGATTTTTTAACAGAAATTCATTTTTAAGATGATGTAAATAAATAGAATAAAACCATAAATCGAATATTACTGGTTTGTATAAAAATTTATTAAATTTTCAATTTTAACGAAATTTTGGTCTAAATTCTAAATGAACATTTATCAGGAAGACCAATGAAATCACTTATTTAAAAAATAAATTTTATTTTATTAGAAAATTAATTTTTAGAACAAAAATAATCTTATAATATTTATTATAATATATAGAAGATTTTCAATAAATATATATGCATAACAATTTTATTATGGGATTATTAAATTACATAAATAAATAATTGTAATGGAGACAATGAGACAAACTATAGGAGAAGAACTTTATTACTGCTGTATATATACACCACTAATTGTAATATTTTATTTATTTGTCTTACTTATTCAAAAATACCAATATAAAGAATTTGAAAAAAGGTATTTTTATTCTCTTAAAGTCAAATAAAAACTTTCCTGTTAGGACAAAATAATTTTTATTTTTTTTTTAAATTTTACTTGGCTTAAAATCAATCATATTTTAAATTCGAAAATTCTGTCTAAAAAAACATTTATTATTTTTTAAGATTCATTTGGCCAATTGAAAATTGTTAGATACTTAAGTTATATTTAATTTTTCGTTCAAGATTTAAGATTTCTATATTACTCTCTAAATGTTTATAATACAAGATATTTTTGCCCTTAATATTTTTATTATATTTTTATAGATGTATTTTCAATAATGTAATTACATAAATAGATTTTGCTTAATCTATGGATAGAACTTTTTTAAATAGTTATAAATATAAATATTTTAAATTTCGCGGTCAAGTGTAAGAAAATAAAATATTAATTTTTCAAATAAATTAGAATAATAAATAAAAAAATTCTAACCTGTTGATTTAAATAATAATTTATATAGGGTTTTTTTAATTTATATGTATATTTTTTCTTGATATATAACTTAGAGAATCAATTTGAAATTTAAATTACGCGCAATAAGTTTAATAAATATTTTATTTAATTTTATCAATAAATTTAAATAATAATATAAATATTAATAATATTTTTATTATTTTTAAATAAATAAAAATTGAATTAAATAAAGAAAAAGAAATTAGAAATAACTATTTCTAAAAAATCAAACATTTTTTGACTTATTCAGTCATTGAGCTGTCTGTTTTGGATCCATTCTATCTTTTCATGCTTTAACTTATCAACGCACATATTTTAGTTTTATTTTTAAATAAACTGAACGAAAATGGTTGAAAAAAACCAACGAAAAGGCGGTGTTGAGAAGAAGGATAAGTCAGCAAACTGTATGCGTGAGGTACGCATAAGAAAATTGTGTTTAAATATTTGCGTTGGGGAATCCGGAGATAGGTTAACACGTGCTGCTAAGGTTCTTGAACAACTCACAGGCCAGCAACCAGTATTTTCAAAAGCCAGGTACACTGTGAGATCGTTTGGTATAAGAAGGAATGAAAAAATTGCCTGTCACTGCACTGTTCGCGGTGTCAAAGCAGAAGAAATTTTGGAACGAGGATTGAAAGTTCGTGAATACGAACTAAGAAGAGATAATTTCTCCGATACGGGAAATTTTGGCTTTGGGATCGAAGAGCATATCGATCTCGGAATCAAATACGATCCCAGTATTGGGATCTATGGCCTAGACTTTTATGTAGTTCTTGGCCGTCCTGGATTTAATGTTGCTCATCGGAGAAGAAAGACTGGAGTCATCGGGTCCCAACACAAATTAACAAAAGAAGATGCTATGAAATGGTTCCAACAAAAATATGATGGAATTATTTTATCAGGAAAAAAAAATTAAAATCTATTTTATATAATCTTGAAATTTTATTAAATAAATCATTATTTAACATATAACATTTTCTTGTATTATTTATATAATTTCCCCCTCATAATTTATCTATTAATTTATTTAAAATTTCATTTCAGTGATATCTACATTCTACATTGTGAATTTTGTCTTTATTAAAGAATACTTATTTAATTTTAATCAGAAGAGAAATAATTAAATATAAATTGTTCATAACTAATAACTCAAGTTATTAAAATGTTTCTTTTTTTAAAAAAATGTTTTGTACATTTATATAAATTAATAAGTTTTATTTTAAACAAATTTACATTTTATAATAGATTTATATTCATTTTGTAGAGAATGTAAATAAATAGAATGAAATTTTCAAAAAATTATTAAATCTTGCTAAGAATTATGTCAATAAAACTACTTATTTTAAAAATAAATTTTATTGTATTAGAAAATCAATTTTTCGAATAAAAATATTTACTATTTATATAATATAGATTAAATTCAATATAAATTAATATCATTTTATTTTTTATATGAATAAATATTTAAATAAAAATTGAATATACTTAAATAAATTTTAGTTAAAATTGAAAGATGCATAAGATTTGAAAAATAATCATATTTTTAAATTATTATCGAGATAAATCAAGTAAGTTTGAAAAATATTAATAATTAATAATTATGGGGTTTATTTAAAAAAATATTGAAACCTAACTTTTTGTAGTTAAAACATTTATTATAATTTTACAATGATCAATAAATTTGAGAAGAGTGGATTGGAATGAGGCCTCATTTTTCAAACTACCTCGTTCCTATTAATTATATGAAAACATAGAAAACCTTTTTGTTAATATCAATATTTCTTTATTTTGTCCATATAACATTAACTCTTCAATTTATTTATTTTTTCCTATTTCTTCTATTTAAATATTCTATTTACTTTTAAAATAACTATCTTTTCATAAATTAATTATAAACTTTGCTTTTTATGTTTTCAGATGAAAAATTTTTTAAAAGGAACTTGTTTTGACTTGTTTTATATAGAAAATAAATATCATCCAAAGATACCCTTTAGTATATTATTTATTGTATTTAGGTTTGTGAAAACCATTTCTTATTTCTTTAATTAATTTTATTAATACTATTTTTACAATTACTGATTTAAACATAAAATTATTTATCTTTAATAGCTATAATTATTAATTATTAATATTTTTAATTTATATAAATATAAATAAATGTACAAAAAATCTTATTTTCACATATTTTCCTTGAATTATTAGTAGGGTGACTATATTTCGAAAACACTAAACCGGGACATTTGTAAAAAGTTTCACCTTTTTTTGTTTCTTTTTAGAGCCATATTGAATGAAAAATCGAAAATAAGAGCCTGACTGATTGTAAGAAAACGTTCGTCGGACCTAAATATTTAAAAACCGGGACAATAGACTATCCCGAAGAATTTTTCGGGACTCCAGGACAGAGCACCTAAAATCGGGACAATCCCGGAAAACCGGGACGTTTGGTCACCCTAATTATTAGTAAATAATATCTAAATATATATATGTAACTTTGTTCAAACCGTCATTGGGCTCTTCGCACCTCGACTGGAGAGATGCATAGTATTTTGATGAAAGCCTATGTAATAACTTTTTTTTTAATTATTTTATAAATTAATCATTATAATAAAATCTTCATTTTCTTTTTGTTTAGTTATTTGATTTTTAATTTATTCACTATATTAATAGAATAAAATATTCGTTAATATTCATTTTAATAATTATTACCTGTTTCACCCATCGCAACCTATATATTTAATATACACTCGATTTTTTTTATAGTAGGTGAAATGCTTTTACGCACAAGGTGTCGGGCTCTGTGCTAGACGATCCACCGTCTAAAACACCTACTCCTATTTTATTTTCCAATCCTGTTTCCACGATAGGAATCGCATTTCAGCATAGCGTCTATCGTAGATTTGAGGATTATTTTTTCGTCTTCAAATGATTTTCTTTTATACACTTGATTAAAATTATTTCTATTAAAATTTAAATGAATT
Organism: Labia minor; assembly: GCA_963082975.1. Classification (NCBI taxonomy): domain Eukaryota; kingdom Metazoa; phylum Arthropoda; class Insecta; order Dermaptera; family Spongiphoridae; genus Labia; species Labia minor. Next base: position 32,824,599 of record OY720350.1, on the reverse strand, counting down.
CAAATATTCTTTTTTTTAATATATGTACGAATTAATATTATTTTTTATAAAAATAAAATTATAAAAGAAAATTTATTAAAAGTGATAATGAAAAAATAAACTTTTTAATAAATTTATTTTTGTTTAAATTTATAAAATTTGTTTAAATTATTTTTTTTTATTTTCAAATTTTTAATCTATATATTTAATACGATAGTGTCCGTCTGTACGCAAAAAACTCCAGAGCCTAAACTACAAGGAGTAAGGTAACCAAATTTTTCTGAGGTGAAGGGTACCTCAAATGAGATGAAAAATAAAAAAGAAATTAGAATCCTGAGCTGAGCTGCGAGTGTTCCATTTTCCAGAAATATATATAAAGGAGAGTGTTTGCATGTATGTAATTTGTTTACTTTTTTGCTGTCATAGAAACAGATATATATATATATATAATTAGAACCTCTCTCTCTCCCTCTATTTAAAATTTTAAAAAATGGAGTGTACAGGGGGCGGAGCCCCCGTCTAGGTGTGATGAGCGCCGAAGGCGCTCGGAGCAGCTAGTTGTATTTAATATAAGCACATCCTTCAGTTATATTTTGTTTTTTCATTTCGTTTTTTGAATTAGTAATTAATTTGGATTTATAATAAATTTAAAAATCTATCCAATTTTGAAAATGGAAAAATTTAAAACTAGTTTGTACAAATTGACTAAAAAATTATTTTTACTATCTCGCCAGAGATGGTATTGTGATCACCAAAATCTTGGATGTAGAGATTTTGATGTTTTTATACGTTCTGAAGTTCCCTTAGTCATTTTCACTAACAAGGTAAGGTAAGGTTGAGAAAAATGTGTCTGTGTATGTAGACAAGATTACGCAAAAACGGTTTGAACTAGAATCATGAAATTTGGTACAGGGGCATTATTCAAAATTCGTAGTTTTATATCAACTTTTGAGAAATGTCGCTCATTCAGCTTGATTGATTTGCTGAAAGTTCCGGAATTAATTTTTTAACACTTGGACTGCCAATCACGCGCCATCAACAAAGAGCCAAAACGGGCTGGTTTAATAAATATTATTTATAATTTAATTAATTAAATTTAATTTAAATATAATATATGTTATTTAATCCAATTCAAATTGCGAGATAGTCGATTGGAGACACTTCAGATTTTATTTAATTTTTATTAACAATGAAATATAATTATTAAAATTGAAACAAAAATAAAGATAAGAAAATTTAATCCGTTTATTTGACGTTTTTAAAATATTTTTGATTTAATAAAACAAAAAATTAATTTTTGTTTTTTTTTTAATAGATATTGATCAAATTTATAGTCTACGTTTAAATAGAAAAGAAGAAATATTCAAATAAAATAATTGAATAAATATGAACTAATAATTTATTAAAAAAAAAATTAATTAAAATGAAAATTTTTGAAAAAAAAATATTTTTGAATATTGGAAATTAAAATAAAAATATATACTTATATTATAATATTATTAATTCTAGAATGAATATTTTATATTCATTGTCGAAAATGCATCGACAGATGATCATCATCATAGAGCCTTAAATAAATTTTTAAAATTTAATTTCATATCTTTTTAGATAGGATATTGATATTCTTTGTTCAAATATGGGTATATGAGATATTGTGGTGCAAGTAGTCGGTCAAGAAAATTTCGAGATTACAATTCTTCGGACAAACACTACATACATAAATACCAGACATGAAAAATTCCAGGAATAAATTTTAAAAAGTTTAATGTATTTGATCTATTTATTATAATAATAACAAAATTAACATAAATCTACACTAAAATTTAACTTTTAAATTATTTAATATTATTAACTTATATATTATTATTTTTAGGATGGAAAACTTACGTAATGACCTGCCATTACAATCGACGTCTACTGGATATTGGCAAGGATATGCATTGAATCTTGCTTTCTCACTAAAAACTAATCCATCCGGGCAAAGTTTCTCTTCTGGTGTACCATCAATGCATTCAATATATGCATCACATTGAGTGGGATTGGCAAAACGGCCGTTCTTCTCTGGACATTGACCTAAAAAAACATTCAAGAAAAATAAATTATAAATAGATGATAAAATTTTTCATCCAATATTTATATATATATACAACTATAAAAAAATACTTTAATATTTAAATATTTTAAATTAACTGAAACCTATCTTAATAGAATTAATTATTTTATCAACATTTTAACAGTTCAATTAATGATTGATTTATAACTATTAATACAATAAGTGTATAATGAAAAATAATGATATAATTCAATAAGTTAAAATAGTTTTTAATAAAATGTTAAATAAATTCATTTTAAATACACCTACATATATATAACATACATATATGAAACTTGTAATTATAATTATGTTATTATTAAAATGTAAAATCAATTTCAAAATTTAAAAAATCTTACTACTACCGAAGGCAGTCCGTTTACCTGTATCAAAATTAATTAAGTTTAGAGAGACCCATTTATTAAGGGTCTACACATATTTAAATTAAATTTGAAAATACAATCCCCTTGGTTGAAATCAGGAATATGAATGGAGCCGCAGCGCTATTGTCATCCAAACAATGACTGACTTACAATTATATATTTCTAAGGAAAGTTAATTTACAGAGCTATTTTTTTATATTAAATTATATATATATATATATATATATATATATATATACATTGAAATATCATTAAATAAGCTTTAATAATACAAAAAGATAAAATACAAACAAAACAAAAAAAAAAAAGATTAAAGAATATATTAATTTTTGAATATAATGTAATTAAAATAAATATTACTTTTATATAATAAATTTAATGATTTATTATCCTTATATATTTTTGTAATGGTGAAGCTCAAAAATAAAATGAATTTTATTTATCAATGTAATCTATTTATCTAATTAAATTTTATTATACTAACCAAAATTGTCCTATATATCTTGAAAATGTTGCACATGTCATTTACAAAATTCACCTTATTAAGGGTTTTAATGGTTGTTTCTTAATTAAAGTAATTAATAACAGTTGTCAATAGATATCAAAAACAAAAAATTACAATAATTCATGGTGATTTTGAAAAAAATTTGTATTATTACATATTTATATTAATATTTTTATCATTATTTTAATTATTATTAACATATATATATTCCCATTATTTTTTTTTTTATTTAAAATGACAATTAAATAATATATTATTTCAACTAAAATATTCAATAAATCTGATTTAATAATATTAAATTAATTACAACGAGCCCATTTTAAAATAAAATAAAGTAAATAATTAAAATATTTAATTAATAAAAGTAAAATAAAAATGTATATACGTTATATAAGGGTTTTAAACCCAAAAAATAAACTTTTGGGTTTTGATAAAAATTGATAATCTATTTGATAATAATTATATAAGGAAAGTAGAATGGAGTGCATTCATAATTTATTTTTTAAAACAATATGTATTATCAAATCGTAAAGAATGAAATTTTGAAAAACCCAGTGTTGGCATGGTAAACCATGTATACCTCTCCTAAGAACAAATAAGCTGGAGTGTCTCCACTCGACTATCTCACAATTTGAATTGGATTAAATAACATATATTATATTTAAATTAAATTTAATTAATTATAAATTATAAATTAAAATTAATAAATAATATTTATTAAACCAGCGCATGTTTGACTCTTTTGCTGGCACCACGTAACGTGTTGGCGCGTGTGATTTGCAGTGTTAAAAAATTAATTCTTCAATTAATTTCAGCGATTCAATCAAGCTGAAATTCTATATAGAGCAGTTTTATACAATCTTTAATCATGTGAAAAATTATCAAACATATATCTTTATTTTTACGGTCACTTTAGAGGAAAAAAAAATCAAAACGTTGTAGGTAATGACCCTCTTCCGGTTGAGCTACATTTCTCAAAAGTTGATAGAAAACTACGAATTTTGAATAATGCCCGTATACCAAATTTCATTATTCTAGCTCAAACCATTTTTGCGTAATCTTGTCTACATACACACACAGACATTTTTCTCAACCTTAGTGATAATGATACAGGAACCTTCAAAACGTATAAAAACATCGAAATACTATCTCTGGCGAGATAGAAAAAACTAAGTCATTTTCTAATGATCTAAATGACTTATTATATAATTCCTTTTCTTTCTTCAAATAAGTTACTCTCTTATAAAAAAAAATTATTTAACAAAGATCGATCTATAAAAAAGTAAGGATTTATTCATTCAATGTTAATACAAAAAAAAAAATGTATACCATAACAAATAAAGTAAAACAAAATGTTATTTATTAAATTACGCTTATATCCAGTCTTTTTTTATTACTATAGCGTCGTCTCTCCTGAATGGTGAACTCCCCAGAGCCAGCTGCCTTGTTCGCCTAATGCTACATTGGCGTTGGGTTCGAATGCATAATGCGGATAGACTAGACTACACTCACTGAACGCTTTTTAGAAAATCTCCAATTTATCTCTCTTCGTTCCATTTATATTTAATATTCCTACTTTCTTTTGCTTTTCCATCTCCTCTGTATTTCATCCTTTAAGAATTATATATAAATTAACTCCCTAAAGTATAAGTTAATATGAAGTTGATTATTAAGAAGGGTGTCACTTTCTTTCTCCTTTCTATACCTTTTTCATTCCCTTTTCAGTTCTTTGAATCTGAAATTCATAATAAATGAATATATACATATATTCGCATATATGTATATCTATAGTGTCTACTTTAATACACAGAAGAAGAAAGGGTACTCCTCTCTCTAATGAAACTTGACAGAGTTGAGGGCCCCAGGGGAGACAAAACCCTGTCTAAAATAGCTTTCCAAGTTTTCAAATCTTGTGTTTTATTAGCATTCAAGTAGCAAATAGAGAATTTATAATGTTAACTAAGAGCGAGGGAGAGAACGTCATTACATATATTACATAATTACAACTATATATAGTGTCCTTATATATATACGTATACGATTTTACTTAATGAAAACTTTATATCTTCTTACTATTGAAAATAAGAGGTTATGTGAGAACATGATATGCAACCGATTAATAAAACTCCTTAATAGTTAGTATGTTTACTTAAATTTATTTAAGTAGAGGTTCAGTGAAGGAAAAATATAAACGCCATGGGGGCGCTGTAGTCGGACAATCAACCGGCTGAAAAGGACCACTACTATTCCCTGACAACAGCACCCCCTTGCCGTTTACATTTTTCGTTACTATACTTATACATTATTATTATTGATAACTATTTCATTTTTACTAATTTTATGCTTGATTACTACCTATTTTCAGAAAAACATAAAATATATAATTTAATTTGTAATATAATAATATCAATCTATCTCTGTGACCGTAACCTCGCTTTAAACTCATCTCGAATATTATTATCTTTTGTTATCACATAATAATAAAGTATTTAAATTTTTCTATATTTTCAAATTCTATATCTTGTATATTAAGATTTAATTGTAATATAATAGATATTATATTATTATTTCATCAATCTACTATTATTGAATATTAATCAAATATTATTATTATATTATAACACACTTGGGATGGTTAAAATAGGTTTAATTATTTGACTTTGACGATAGATACATATAACTTCATTAAGTGCTCAAAATTTAAAATACACATTAACTTATGATTAAAAATATGAAAAACTGTTTACACTTGATAGAATAGTCTTTAAAAATATAAGAAGATATAAAATAAGATTTATGGTATATTTTTGATATTTAGTTAAAGTTGGATTCTATTTTGTAAATATTTTCTTTATAAAAAAAATTCTCATAAAATATAGAAAACATTATAATAAATCATAAGATTTAAAAAAATAACCAAGTGCCTCTCTCTAAAGAATTAAACATAAAAATTAAAATATTCATTATAAATTATAAAAAAATAAAAATATTATTTTTATAACATCAAATATCATTAAAACAATTAATCAAAATCTTATTGAATTATTTATAAAATAAAAATATACATATATTTAACTAGGCAAAAAAACGGTCTCTAATAATTTTTCAATAAATGATTTTAGTTTAGGTTTTTTAATAAAATGACGTATTAAGAGTTATATATACAACATTATATATATATATTATTTTAACAATCTATATATCTATAATATATATAGGTACTATAGATATAGATAATATTAATAACCAATGGTGTATTGGGAGGGGAACGCGGTTCCCTTACCTTTTTTCAGAACCGGAACGCGTTCCAGTACTTTTTCATGTCTCTACAACTCCCACTTAAATCTACTGTTAGAATTTCTTTTTTTGAGTTCGTTAATATTTTGATAAGTAAGAATAAGAAAAAATAAAAACTTATAAGGAAAAAAATAGTTTGCTGAAAATAGGACTTTTTTGCTCCCACTATGCGTTCCCTTACTTCTTATTTTATTTATTTGTTTATTTATTTATTTATAAATAAATAAATAAATAAATACTTCTTATTTTACCAATACATCACTGTTAATAACTGCAATTTGTTATTTAGCTATATTCATATAAGTATATACATATATTCTTCAGGTAAATATTTAAAATTACATCAAGTATTCTTTGTTTTAAATCCTAACAATTGAATGTATATTATATTCGGAGAGAGAGAAAAAAAATCTATTTCATACTTGTAATCAATTAAAACTCATACAAGATAAATGGATTTTAAAATGTGTTTCTTTTTTAAATGTTATCAATATAATTATTTAATCGTCTGAATTGAATCGTATAGAATTTATTTACGAATTAATAAAAAATAAAAAAAAAAAAACTACAAGCAAGTGAGACCGAGAGAGAGAGAGAGCGACAGAAAATGTCTCTCTTCTATAGTTATTGATGACCGGGTATTTAATGATTTGTTTGCCTCATTGAAGCATGTAAAACGAGATTTATGGATGCTTTATTGAGTTTAACCCCCGAGCCAATCTGACAGGACAAATGGCCGACAACTCCCACACCATCCACCAACTTTTAACCCTTTCCTCCAATAACCCATCTCATTTAAGGGTTAAGGAAGACGGACTTAAAGTATTAAAGAGATAACATTACAGCCACCTGATCACAACATTTCCTGATTATATGATTACACTTGAGAGAAATTAAATTGAAATCTGGAAATTTAAAATATTTTAAAATTACAGTCATATTTTATTACAATGTAACTTTTACAATAATTCATTATTCAAAAAAAAAAAAAAAAAGAAATATCTCTTATGACTTCCCTACCGAAAATTCATTCAAGATTGATTTTATTTCTCAAATATAAAATTATTTATAAAAATAGAAAAAAAAAATTTTTATGTTTTATAATGTTATAATTTTAGAATAAATTATGCCGGATACAAATGATTATTATGTATATTTTTTTTTTAACTTAAAACTTAAATTTGAGCAATAAATTAATTTACCATATGAATATAAATATTATTATTGTTAAAGAATAATGTTATTATTATATTATAGATGGAATAATATATAATATACCATATTCACATGTACTGGTATATATAATTAAGGTAAAAGGATGTGTTTCGATAATGTAAATTTGACTGGAAAATGTTAAAGTAAATAATGAGGATAAGGAGACTGAGGAAACGTTGAATATACCATAAATAACAAAACCCATTATACAGACTATTTTTTTGCTCTTTCAAAATCGTTGGCTTTAAAATTGTTGCAGGTAATTCAATTTAAATTAAAATAATTTAAAATTTTTTAAAAAAAAATTGGAAATTATTTAGTTAAGTGTCACGGGCCAAGTAAGGGAATTTCTGTAGCTGGGTCGGAGTACACCCAGCTTCCAGGATCAAAATTGGAAAGCTATTTTTAAATAAAAAGAAATGCCTCCGATCAAGAAAATCAAGATAAAAGATGAGAGGAGGTTGATCAAAAATCACCTTTAGCCCGCTTAGGCGGTAGGGAATGCCCTTTCATAAGTTGTAGGTATATAATAACGGAAAAAAGTTATACCATATTGGCGCAGATGTCGGGTGATCAACCGATTGAGAAAGCTCATTGCCATTGCCCGACATTTTTCCATCACTATACAATTGCCAAAGAACTTTAGTTAAATAATATCATGATTTTTATTGTCATTATAAGCTCTAAAATATATGGAATCTATTATTCTATTTGAAATATTTCATTTATTATGCAGTAATTTTAAATAATACTATAGTTGTATACTAATTTAATTTTACATATTTTATATTAGAAGGGAGAGAGGAGTTAAGTTGTAATTATGATTGTTTTTGGTTGATTTAGATTTTTTACCTATATAAAAATATTATTAATCTACTCAATACATTATTATAATCTGAACAATCGGCTTATGTTATTCTGTATAACTACTGACAATAATATTATTTATTATCAAACTGATTAGGAAAGTTGACCCGTGATTCTTCCCAATGGATTAACTAGTACAAATATTCACTGTGATTTATTCATTTTCATTCAGATTTAGGCTCTGAATCAGTCATTTTGATGGATATAATATCATTTGTCCTTTTCAATCTTTGGCTTTGATAAATATTCATTTTTTCTGATATTTATAAAAAAAGAGGAAAACTTATTGCAAGATCTGTAATATTGTGTAAAATATTTTAGAGAATTGAAATAAATAATAGATAATTATAAAATAAAAAAATATAAAATATTAATATAAATAAACAGCTAGTTAACTAGTTGTAAGCATAACATAATAATAACAATAAATAATACAATTGAATATTAACAAAATATAAAATAATAATATATAATAAATCTGATCATCTTGATTATCAGGTAATGAGAATTTATAAGAGATTTTTATATTTTAAATAACTTATGTGTTCCACCTTTAAAAAATATATTTCATTTTATAATAATAATATCTGTCTGATACCTATTATATTATTATAGTCATAATTTTTTTATTTATTTTTTTTTTATTTTAATCACTTATTGAAATTTGAACATACGAGGGCAGGTCAATAAGTCAGTGACTTTTTGAACGAAACAGGTTTTTTGATAAAAATTTATTTTATTTTTCAATGTAGACTCCTTTGAGCTCTATACAATTCGTCCAACGTTTTTCCAATTTTTTTAACCCTTCCAAAAAATAAGATTTGTTTGTGAGATAATTGATTCGCTGGTTCGGAAATAATCACTCAGAGAGTAGGGCGGATGAGGGAGAAATTACTATCCCAATTCATGGATTCTCATGGAAATTCACTCTTTTCCATTTTTCTTCTCAATTACGAAGTAGTCTGCTACTAATGGATGCCAAACAAAACTATAATAACAAGCTAGTTCAAATTTCGACAGGGGTCAGCTGATAGTCTTATAAAATGACACGGATTTATTGACCTACCCTCGTATAAATTATTACTGTTGTAATTAAGTAATTGACTAAGATGGTTGTTGGTTTAGGTTAGTGGTTCCTAACCTTTTTGGACCAAACGCCCGCTTCGTAAGGCCGGCTTCATAATTCGCCCCCTATAAATTTTAACAGATAAAAATTCAAAATCATCTTACCATGTTTTTTTTAGAAACATATTGAAAAACAAAATCGCAAAATCGTATATTCAAATAATCGCCCCTTTTAAGATGTCGATCGTCCAGGTTGGGAATCACTAGTTTAGGTCCTGAACTACCATACACCATACTTTATGTTGAGGAATCGAACCCCGCCAAATTGTCATTTCATTAAAGAGACTGGAAATTCAAAAAGTCACGGACTCATTGACCTGCCAATCATATCAATAAAGTTTAATTAATTCCAAAGTAAATATATACTTTTAAATTATTTTAAAAATGACTTAGAAGCACTGAAAATAGTCTTCTGATTCACCCCTTTTATGAGATTTCTCTAAAGTTTTTTTTTTTTCCTGGAATAATTTATCCAATTGAGTTACAAATTAAAATGTAAATTTAATTCGAGAGGGCGTGAAATATTAACTTGACTTATCAAGAAATTTTTTACATTGTTATTTTACTTGTAATAAGTGAAATATAAATGAATAAATAAATCATTAAATCATTAAGTATTAACTAAATTTAAATTTCAATGTTTAAAAATAGTATGATCTTTTTTTTACTTTCATATATTAAATGTATTTTAGTTAAAAATGATCTTAAATTAGAATAAAAATGTTTGGGTAGATTTTAATGGATATGCATATACATACCAGATAGGAGAGGGTGACAGAGAGAGAGAGAGAGAAAAGGGAGAAGATTGGTACGTGCAGAAGACTCATTTTCGTTTCTGTTATTTTTGTTGTTCACTATAATTACGAACCGCGTCCGGAAATAAAAATAAAAAGGCAAATACAGAAGGAAAAGAAATTTTTTTCCCTCCTAGATTAAGTGAATTTGTATACAATTTAAATCACATTTGTAGCGTCATATTACGTGAGAGGAAAAGAAAAAAAAAGAAAGAATAGGGGAAGGGGGAAAGAGATTATAATAATTCTCTTTAAGTCCTATTTATATGATTAGCTTTGTCAAAGTTTGAAACACTCAACTTTTTTCCTCTGGTATTGTTATTGTTATTCACTTTAACCATAAATCATCTCAATAATACCCGGATAGAAGTCACCTATTAGAAATCATACACCCCATATTATATTGGTTATATACAGATATATGCACTATATATATATATATATATATATATATATATATATATAATTATCATTAAAATTTACAATAAAAATAGTAAATAAATATATTTTGACATTATTTTTCTTCATGCAACTACTTGTTATGCATAAATTTAAATATTAAATACTGTTTGAGTTTGAACTTTGGAACTTCTTAGCTGATATAAATACTATATATATATATTTATTTATTTATTTATAGTAGTGAAAGTAGAATTCGAAGAAAGATAGCTAATATGTTGATTAATATCGCTCCTCCCATCGTAACCTTTCCAATATTATGATATTATAATATAAATATGATGGGAAGATGGGAATATTCAACGCTAGTAATCTCATTCATATTGCGAAAAATTTTATTTTCAACCCTGTATTTATTCTCCTCCGCTAAATCATTAACCACGCCTCATATCAATTTTAATTGCATAATAGCAAGTGTTAACCTTTTATATTATATTAGTGTATTTGATTCAATTGCTTTTTTATCTTCTCAAAATTAGATTCCCTTTTTTCCAGTATTTTTCAATTGTTCCATGTTATCCATGATTGAATTAGCTAAGTCGCCTTCAACATCTGGGTAACCTATTTTTTAAGATTTTTTTTAAATTCAATTGGTTTTCATTCGATTTCTTCTCAATTTGTTAAATTAAATTAAATTCGTGATAATCCATCTTCTTGTTTCAAACCATTTCAAAGTTCAAATGTTTTTGCATTTATTTTATCTTTTAGAATTTTATTAATTAAATATATTAGATAATAATTTATTGTGTTTAGTGTGTAAATACAATAGGAGAAAGCACTGTTTATATTTACATCCGATAGTTTGGTAGGCCGATGATGTTAGTAATGGAACATTGCTGTGATAATGATAAACAATAAATTTTCTAAATACTTGAGACTTATTTTAACATTTTTAATACCTAATTAAACAACAATTTAGAGGAAATACCTTGAAATTTCTAAAAGGTCAAATTTTTTTCAATGAACAAATTAGTTTTCACAATTGTGGTAAACTATACTTGTTTCTTGCCTATCAGTTTTATTCTTTCCGAGAAGATTTAAAAAAAATTTGGAGGGAATTCAAAATATTTAATTCTAAAATAGACAATTTATTAATTTTATCTTTAAACATAATATTAATTAACTTTTTTTTTGTTTTAATTAAAATTTAGAAAATAAATAATTATTGATTTCTTTTTTTCCATTATTCCGTTCATGGTTCGTTCAAATGATCAATAAAATTGTACAATATTTCAACACACATACACACAATAATATTGTCAATATTTTTTTAATAACTCTCAGTATGTAATTGTAATAGATAATATAATATTTAAGAAAGTGACATTAAGTGAAAAACTCAAATAATTATTTTTCTCATTGTTTTAGTTCTGTTTAATCATAATAATTTCCGAATATATAAATAAATAAATTTCAACCAATAATGGCATTAGCCTAAATTGAACGCTTATATATTGAATCAAAACTTGGATTATTTAAAGTTATCTCTGATCCTCTGTGGCGACTAGGATTATTTATTTTCAAAACCACTGTAGAGATTATGAATCTGGATATATCAGAAGTGAGTAAATTTTTAATACTATCAATATTAGCACGACGTTAAGCTAAATAATAGCCCAGGAAGGGTTGAGAGAGAGAAATCTATTGTAGATTCTGGTCGGATGCATTCTTCATCAACCACCCATCCCTTGCCTTGCTGTTCCGGACCGTTTACGAAATGATTAATCAATTGGATAATAAATGGCCTGCGATGTTAATGTTTGTGGTGAAATGTTCAACTAATAATAAATAATTTACGCAATTGAATTTGAGAAATTGTTCATTCTAAAACAACGATAAACAAAAGCATACATACAATTGATATTATTTTTATCAATAAATGGAATATATAATATATTTATTTATTAATATTAATATAAAATAAACCAAAAAAAGCAACAACAAACAAACAAATATGAATTTAATCATTTTATATTATACAATAGCAGGAAAAAGGAATTATTTTAATAAAAATAATTAAAGAGATAGAATTAATAGGGGTAGCAATTTTGAAAAATAATATTTTATTTAATTAATATTAAACATGGTTAGAAAGGTTTGTTTATTACAAATTGAAATCAAACTACGGTAATTATTCAAGTAAACGCATTTTTGTAGATTTGGTTAATACTTTACCAGTGGGTTCCTTTTGCAATTCCAAATAAACTTTTCTTATAAAATTTTTTCGAGTTTACGAGATAAAAATTATTAAAATTTGCAAATAAATCCATTGATATTCTATTTAGCTAGCATGTTTTATCCGTTTGACTACCAGAGGACGCACTAATTATTCACTTATAAAAACCGAGAATAAGTGAATAATTAGTGAATTAGTCTATAAAACATTATTTAATGGCACATTTCAACGTTCATAACTAATCTGTCAAACTTAAAAAATCTTTATTTTAATACCCAAAGTACAAATAAATATAAATTTGTGATAATGTAATATGAAGAAAAGGAAGGTGGTAAGTAAAGAAACTGATATCATTTTTATTTTGTTTTATTAAATTTTAATTAAATTTACTCTAAATATAGAAATAAAAAATAATTAAAACAATTTTTAAAAAAATTTTCTTAATGAATACATTTTTACCAATCTTTGTATATATAAATATTTATAGTGAACATATCAATTATATCATATGAATTCAAATGAGAATATCAATATTTGGAATTGTGTAGGGATAGCTCAGTATAAGGATAGTTGTGGGAGTGTGGTTGCTGCGATTAAAAATATTTTAGTTCAGTAGCGCCATAGAAATAAATAAATATTAAAATTTAGCAAAATTTCTTTCTTGTTATACATACGTAAAAAATAAATATATGTTTTATTTATTATTTTCCGTTGATCTTGAAATCTTAAATTTTTCTTAATTACACAGTAAGTCAGTAAGTAAAACAGGCCGATATATAATTTATAAATGTAAGAGTTTTGACATTATAAAGTGGTTGAAACATTTTGTTTGATATTTTTAAGAGATTAAAATTAAACTTTAAAAAAATAATAATTTTAAATTTAATAACTCGGTTTACTTGCAAATTAATTAATTTATTTTCTTTTATATGTGCATTTCAATAGTTTATTCATTCGCCATCAGAAACTTGACATAAAATAAGTTTATTATTCAAGTTAAAAATAAAATATATATTAGTATTATATATTCTATTAGAAATAGTTTAGAATACCTGAATGGAGTTTGAATTCTATTGAGTAAACTTGAAATTTTGATTAGTCCGTAATTATTAAAAATAAATATAATAGAATTAAAAACATAATATTTTTTATTATTAATTTTGCTTAGCTATGTATATGGATATTTATTTATTCATAGAAATCGGAATTTTTTAAAAACTAATTTTATTTTCATTATATTAATAAATCAATAATATAAAAATATACATATAATGTACCATAAAATTAGTTTTTAAAAAAAGTATTTTATTTTATTTTTTATTTTATTTTTATTCATTATAATAATATAAATTAATTTTAATTTAAATGAAGCGATTTAAAGGCAATGGGGAAAGACATACGAGGGAAAGAAATAGCAAAGGGATAGGTGTGGGAGGACGACTTGATAAATGGCCCATCTATAAATTAACATGTTTTGCTGAAGGTCCATGGAGGTTGGCAACGTGCAATATCGAGCCATCTGTCAATTGGGGTGGGTGCGATAGGGAGACTACATCGCCACGAGCATGTTTGTCACATAATTCACCCCACCCCACACTCCTGGTACCCTTAAATGGGAGTGGAAGGTGTTCATGTCTCGTTGGATTTTCTAGTAAGAACAAAAGATACGATTGCCTGAATGATGGCGGGATACCTTTTAGTTGAGTACCAAATTACTAAGTATTTATTTCCGAAAAGATTTAATGAAGAAATTTAAAAAGAAAAGATAGAAGAATCTCCAGTTTATTTTTAAAATTTAAATATAACTATAGTTCAATATATTTTTGAAAATAAAATACATTGTGTTATTTATGGATCGAAAATGATTATTTAAAAGCGACACTTCAGAATAAACCAGAGGTTCTCAAACTTTTTTGTGTCGTAGACCCCCTACTTACCTGATATTGATTTTTTCTAACTTTAGTGAAGTTTAGTGTTAAAAACTTAAAGAAAAAACACAAGTTAAGTTTTATACATTTATTATTTGAATTTAAATTAAAACTACTCAAAATAAAATCTTGTATCTGTTATATAAAATATTTGTAACATAAAATAAACATAAAATAAACTAAACAATAAGTAAATGTTTTTAATGGGAAGGATAAATAATTAATAATAATAAATTATCAATATTTGGCGTTAATTTTGCACGGTTTAATCTTAAATCTCTTTGGCTAATGATGTCCAGTCTGTTTTTTTTGGGTCATTAACTACCAGTTTATATTTTTTGAAATATTTTCTTACCATTTTCCTTTACAAGATTTAGGAAACGAATAATTTGTCTCATATTCGTATTTATAGAGTGACGAATTCATTGCAAGTTCACGAAGTTTGAGACAAAATTGACAAGAATTATTTCTGCGGGTATGTTTGTAACGAGATGATACTGATATATCATTATGTGCAAGTTTTTTACAAGTACAAAATGTATTCCGACCACAAAGCGAATGCTTATACCCTACAACTTATACAATTTTATAAACATATATAATAATTTTTTTCCTTTATAGGTACTTTTATAAATAATGTATATGTCTTTATATTATAAGATAGTATAATGTAAGTAAATAGGTACTATCAGTGTATGTTGAGATCTACTATCGAAGACCCCCATTTGCATTTCATGGACCCCAATTTTTCTTTTCGCGGACGTAGACCCCTTGCAATTTGTCAGAGACCCCTGAGGGCCGATATATACTACTTTGGGAATCACTGGAATAAACTATTAAATCAAATATAAGGAAATGCAATCTTTATCTTCTCAATCGTTACCAAAATCCATCTTTTCAATGGTTCCTTCACGTTTGTGAGCTGAAAATAGTCTTAAGAGACCAAATCCGGTGAATATGGCGACTAAAGCATAATTTTGGTATTGTTTTTGACCAAAAATTATTCACAAGCAATCATGCGTAAGTGCATTATTGTGATGGAAAATCTATGAATTACAATTCACAATTCTTCTATATCAACAGTAACTTCTTTAATGATGATTCGATGATTCTCCAAAACTATTTTCCTTACTTTTCCAAAATTGTCATCAAGTTAAAATAACTTTCAATTATTATTTGATTCTAGAAAATTAAAAAAATATTAAGAATTAATACAATTTTTTTCCCAGTCTTAATCAGATAGATTAAATTGACTTTTCAATAAATCTAACTAAAGCATAACAAATTTCTATAATTGTAATTATAATCAAGTGACTCAGAATCTACCATCATCGCAGATTAGAATTATTATCTTCATGTGATTTATACTGTCTCCAAAATTACTTTCTAAATTGCCATATTATAGATGCCAACCGCTTCTCTTTCTCGCCTTCTTGCCACACTTATTACAAAATTAACCGGCGTTTTAATTCAGAACGAGTGAAATTAACGAAACGTGAGTAAATAAATTATATAAAATGAGAGAGAAAAGAGAGAGCGAGGGAGGAAATTTAATTTGAAAATAAATGATCTTTGAATTAAAGAAAATATGCTATTCCTATATAGATTGAATTTTTTAACTTCTTTAATAAAAAACATTCTATATTACATGAAACATTAGAATTACTTTTTAATCATTTTAAGGTTAATATCTACGTTTTTTTATAATAGAATCAATTGTTTACATAATGTTTTTTTGAATTTTTAAAATATAATATTTCATATATATCTATATATGTGTTTATGTATACATATATATATATTGTAATATATACGCATAAAAATGCATTTTTATATATATAATGGTGAAGAAACCTAGAAATATATTTTCTGAACACATGTGAAATGATACAAAGAAGTTGTTGGAATAGAGAATGAAAGACCTTTTGTCATAACACATCAAGTAAACCAGCCGACAGTGACAATAGAAATATCTTCTATTAAAAGTTAAGATAATTCTTGAATTCTTGTTTTAAAAAACTCATAAAAATGCATCCCATCTGGTCCCTATATGATATACCTATTCGTTACCCAAGAGGGAGTGGGGGGTGGACAATTTTGCCAAGTTGCATTGGAGGGGATGATGAGCTTCGACATGTTTGGACAGTTTTGATCATTCTTGGATAGAGTGGATAGAGTTTAAGGGAGGTGACTTCATCACTAAGTGAGAAAAACTACAAGGATCAACCCGTGGAGCAAGGAAGCTGTTGCCTGCCCAGATAAGACGGAAGACACGATACCTTGAGGAAATAACCAAGAATCATCACGTGAAGTCTCAATGTTCCCCGAACTCATTGATTAAATAACAGCTAAGTGGTCGACCCATATTTAAATAATTGCAATTACTTAATGAAATTCAATTTCATTTAATTTATAATATTCCTATCTATAACGGTACCATATCAATTTCTTCAATTTCATATTCATTTCTTTGTTATCTATTTTTATAATATTAATGCTTCTATTTTTTTTTAAATACATAATTTTAGTTTAATTTTATATATGCATTTTTAATCTGAACGAATTCAATTTTAGCATTTTCCTTATCATCCTTCGCGGATTCAATACCCATTTTTTCTTCTAAATTGATCCAGAGTGCTACCAATTAATTTAATCTTATTTTCAATCCATTTTTTCTCATAAACCACCATACCTACCACCATACGACAATTTATATATATATATATATACCACTCAGAAGCCAAAACGATTAACTCCACATAAACAAACTGAGAAAATGAAGCCCAAAGTTAACAGCTTGTAGGAAATTCAGGTTTATTGATTACAGAAAAATGTATATTGCATTGAAATATTAAGATTATCAAGTTCATTATTCACTTCATATGTTGCAGATTACCTTACATTTCATTACATCACTAGCAAAATTTTAAAAATTGGAGTTAATCGGTTTGGCTTCTGAGTGGCACATATAAACTATAGATATATAGAGTAAGGTGGGGCAAAGATCTGCACGGGGTAAAGGTCCTCATCCCATTTAAAACTACTGGTAGTCTTGGTCTAGTCCTAAATAACTATATTCTATTGGAAATAAAAAGAAAAGAAGACACATCGAAATTCATTAGCATGTTGGAAGACATTTGTATACAATGAACTAATTTATGTTTGTGTCTCATTATATCTAATATTTATGGATTTTCTTATGATTGTAAAATGAATTAGAATGTGCACTTATTTTAATACAAAAAATTGCATTTAAATTGGAATTCAATTAAGCAACAATTATTAAAAAGGGAATGTAGATGTGTATTTAGATTTATTTCGACAATTTTTACCGACCGACGATAGTAAGGTAGGTATTGTTTTCACACCAAATTTCACATGTAAAGATTTTTACATATCTCCACAAATCATGCATTTTGTTAACAGAAAAAAATATTTGTTTGGAAATTAATTTATTTCAAATCGTTCGTCGGTTCTGTGCCTGGCCACAGCTCATATTTTAATTTCTTAATTTTTATTACTTCAATGGTGAAAAGCGAAATAGTATATTCGCCAATATGTTCTAACTTACGATTAGGATGTATTTATAAATAAAAAAAATATACCGATACCTAAAGTATTTGTTATTAAGTTTTTTCGTTTTGATTCTAGCGTATTGTTCAATGCAGGAGCAATTATCGTTGGTGAATGATTTTAATTAATTGCCACTACCAATCTTATATTACTGATTTGGAAATTAATAAAATAATGAAAGATGCTTAAATTATCAGGCTTTCACGTCATATTTCAACCTATATTGTATCTTTCATAGGAAGGTTATAAAAACAATCCCAAGCAAAAACTGCGGATCATTGCCCCCCGTTACTCTCTCTCTCTCTCTCTATATATATATATATATATATATTTATATGATGACTGTGATTCCTATTCCTGCATTGAACAATAGGCTAGAATCAATAGTTATTTGAGCTATTAATAATTATTTGAGTTATTTCAAGGTAAAACAAAAAATTTAAGAACCATTAAGAATTCTAGATAATAAATAATTTATTCGCTCTTTTCAAATTTAATTATAAGCTATTAAAATACAATCCCCTTGAAAAATAATAAATTTTGCAAATAAAAAAATATAATTTGAGATAATCTTTTTGAGATAAAACTAAATTGAATTTATATTAAACATGGAATGTAATAAATATTGTTTATTAAAACATGGATATATATAAATATAATATAAAGTATATATAAATTATATAGTTCTGATTAATATAATAATAATAATAATGATAATAATAAAATGGAAGGTGAGATTGAAGAGAGATAGGAGGGTGTTAGGAAAATAGATAGATTTAGTAGGAAGGAGTTTGAGTTTTCATTTTATAATTAAAAGACATTAAAACGAAAAACTTATAATTAGTTCCAATTCTAGTTTTCAAATTAGAAATTCTAATTTCCATTATGAATATTAATAGAATCATTCTAGGTGATAATTCTCTTTCTTTCTCTTTCGCTCTTTTTCTTATTTATAATATATAGGACAGGAATAAGTTTTTTTTTATAATTTTTTTTTCTTCTTTATCACGGTACAAAAGTATGAAATTAGGTGTTGACCTTATTCATAATGATAAGAGGACTGGGGTTGAGATTATAGAAGGGGGATATAACAATATAACAAAAAAATGTCAATGGAATAATATTTCAGTTGGCTCACTATCTTTGTCTCATCATTCACAAACACCCACCCACACATAAAGAAACACACAGACACACTACCATTTCTCACCCAAAAATAGGATGATCAATTTTTATTGAAGGCTTTTTTTTGGAGAATATTAATTTTAAAATGTCATAATAGCCTTAACCTTTTATTTAAAATAACAAGATAAAAAAAAACATGAAGAAATAATAATAATAATAATATTAATAATAATATATTCTTTAAAAGGTTGAATGAAATTCTTTCATAGGCGGAGATTGATTACTGAAGATATAATAAATTAAAAATCAAGAGATGATTGAAAATGAATTTTTATATTCTAGACAAATAAAAAAAAAGAAGAATATATTTCCTTAAAATTGAATTTTTAATTTATAAGGACTTAGATTGATTAAAGAAAATAAAAATTAATTAAATGTCATGGAGTTTTGATTGAATTTTTTCAAATTAAAAAAAATATTTAATTATAATTCGATTTCCTTTGAATTATTAAGAATCTCACTTTATTGATATTAAATCAAGATATATTATGCTCAAAGAGGTATAGATATAATTCTATCACTGAAAAATATTTTACAAAGTGTAGGTAGCACAGCTAATATTTAAATTAGAACCAATAACAAGATAATTTATTGAAATCATAACCAAATTATTACTAAAAACATATAATAAATAAATAATAAAAATATAATAAAAAAAAATGGATAGTACAAGTAATAATTCTGACAGAACTTTGGAAACAAAGATTCAAACTTAAATTCACAAATTTAAAATTTAGACTGGCGAAAATTTATCGGTGGGGAGACCGATTGGGAAATGTCTGGTTGAAAGGCCAAGGACGCGATGGGTGGACAATGTAGGAAGGGACTTGAAGGAGATGGGAGAGGGTAGGATTTGGATGGTTATATAGTTAGGGTGACCATGTTTCGAAAACACCAAACCGGGACAAACGGTTTACCTTTTTTTTTAAGAACCAAATTGAAAAAATTTTGAAAAAAATTACGAAATGTCCTAAATATTTAAAAACCGGGACAATAGGCTGTCCCGAAGACATTTTTCGGGACATCGGGACAGAACATCTAAAAACGGGACAATCCCGGAAAAACGGGACGTTTGGTCACCCTAGTTATAGGTTATAGTTCATGATAGGGACACTTAGAGAAATGTGGTTACTTCGGCCAAGAACTCGAGTTTCGTAGAGCCACAGAGATAGATAGAAATTTAAAATTCAATCATCCATATCTTAGTATATATAATAATATAATAATACATATAAATTACGTATATATACATTGATTCTCAACCTTTTTACGGTTTAAAAATTTGGCGGCATACATAGAAAAAAATAAGTGTAAAAGTTATTTCCTTACCTATAATAGACTGTGTAATATAGTTTATGATAATAATCAGGGGTAGTCTGAAATAATATAACAGGGGTTGGCACACTTGGTGATACTTAGAGCCATATTGAAAATCGAAAATGTTTAAGAGCCTGATCGCAAAAATATTTTACCTTTTTTTACTATCTCGCAAGAGATAGTATTGCGATCACGAAAATTTTCGATGTTGAGATTTTGATGTTTTTATACGTTTTGAAGGTTCCTGAATCATTTTCACTAAGGTTGAGAAAAATGTCTGTGTGTGTGTGTGTGTGTGTGTGTGTGTGTGTGTGTGTGTGTGTATGTAGGCAAGATTACGCAAAAACGGTTTGAGCTAGAATGATGAAATTTGGTACATGGACATTATTCAAAATTCATAGTTTTCTATCAACTTTTGAGAAATGTAGGTCAACCGGAAGAGGGTCATTATCTACAACGTTTTGATTTTTTTTCCTCTAAAGTGACCGTAAAAATAAAAATATATGTTTGATAATTTTTCACATGATTAATAATTGTATAAAACTGCTATATATAGAATTTCAGCTTGATTGAATTGCTGAAAGTACCAGAATTAATTTTTTAACACTGCAAATCTCACGCGCCAATACGTGCCATGGTGCCATCAATAAAAAGCCAAACATGCGCTGGTTTAATATTTATTATTTATAATTTATAATTAATTAAATTTAATTTAAAAATAATATATTATGTTATTTAATCCAATTCAAATTGCGAGATAGTCGAGTGGAGACACTCCAGCTAATTTTACATACATATAAGATAAATAAGTACTTTTTTTTAATTTGAACTTTACATTTGTAAAATTTGGCGGCCTATTTTGAAAATCTCGCGGCACATAAAAGGTTGAGAATCACTGTATATATAAGTAAATAGATAATTAAAAGCGTATTTCAGTGGTAAAATGTTGAAATGAACAATTATACTTGAAGATGAAGATTCAAACTTGACCTAATTCATAAAAAGTTGAAATATTTAATGTCAGGTAATGAAAATAAATAAATCTGTAAACTGGATAATATAGACCAGTGATTCTCAACCTGGGCGATATCGCCCCCTGGGGGGCGATCGACATCTTAAAGGGGGCGATTATTTGACTATACGATTTTGGGGGGCGATAAGTTATTTTCGGGGGGCGAAATCATTTTCAACTCTAAAAAAAGGTAAGATGATTTTGCGAACAGGCTTTTTAAACATTTCCTCATTTTTTCAATTTTTTTCGATATGGTTCTAAAAAAAGGTCAGATGATTTTGCAATCAGGTTCTGAATCTGGATTTTTCAATATGGCTCTAAGTATCACCTGGTGTACCTACCTTATATTAGGGATTATCATGCAATTTTTATCTATAAAAATTTATAGGGGGGCGAATTAAGAAGCGGGTCTTACAAAGGGGGCATTTGGTCCAAAAAGGTTGAGAAACACTGATATAGACCAATATAGAACCGAAAAGTCAATTAAACAAAAAAAGTAAATATAGCATTCAAATAAAAAAATCAAATTTGATTATTCAAATGTAATTAATTTAATTGTAGAGACATTTTGATTACTCAATTATAAAAACAATCATTCTTCATTTATGGTAATTTTAGGGGATGTAAATTTTTTTAATCACACCTACTCATTTAAAAACTAAATCGTTTCATTTTATTCTTCATATTTATGTCTAGCGATATAATTACAATTTTTTTTTTGTTTTCTTGTTTACTTTATATATGTAATTATTTTATTTTTATTATCCATTCATTTCATATACAAATTTATTTTTATTTTATTATCGGGAAAATTGTGATTTTTTTAAATGAAATGAAAAATCTATTCTATATATTAATAGATAAAAAAATATCTACCTAAGTATAAATAAAAATAAACTTTTTTCATATACATATATATAAAGTATAACATTGGAATACTATTTGATCAAAACAAATAAATTTAAACCGAAGTATATAATCTGAATTAAGATAATAAATTATACTTTGTTTTGTTTTTTTGTTGTTTTTTTTTATATTTATTTATTGATATGAAAAAATAAAATCTGGTAAAACGTTGATTTAAATAATAATAATAATAATAATAAATATTATTTATATGTATTTATATTCTCTATAAATTTAATGATTAAACTTCGCATAAAATTTTGCAAAATTAAATCATTTAAGATGAATTATTATAAAATATGAAAAGATAATATAATCAATACCTAATATAATCAATTATTAGTATAACTTTTAATATTATTTTAAATATGAATAATAAAAATTCGTTATCATTCAAAATTTATGAATAAAATTCAAATTCAAAACTGAATTTAAGTAAATCAATTGGGAAGTGTTATAGATGACTAGTAAGAAGGGTCTTTATATAAAAAATAATTATCAGGTGAAGAGAAAGAAAACATTTATTTAATTCAGTGGTGACCACACTAAGGCCCACGGGCCAATCCGGCCCTTCTGCTCAATTCAGTGAAGTGTTCTTGAACCATTTTGTTTTATGTATATCAAAATTCAAAAAAATTTTCTGAGAGAAATTAGAATTGTTCCTGATTATCTGGGGGATTTATGAGAGAGAGGAGGAGGACCTCCTTCCCAATTTATCTTGAAGAATATTATCTCATTCTTAGAATTAAAATCATGATAACTTGTATATATTTATAAGAAATTATGAGAATATATATTTTTTGTATTTAATATATAAGTCGAAAGTAATGGACCAGATTCTCAAGTGTTAATGATTTCATTCTATAACAATAAAGGTATTTTGAAAGACTATTGACAACTTTCTCTTCATTTAAATAATTTAGACATTTTTATCTCTCCTGCTTTTCATCTTATTTAGTGATGATTCTTTGATTCAGTTATTACGTTAGAATTTTCACCTTTAAGTTGATTATGTCAGAACATTATGTTTTCATATTTAAATAAAAAATAACTAATATATAATATATAATACCCAATTGACATTAAAAAAAATTTTAGCAATTAAAAAAATACTTCCAAATATGGAATCAAAATTTATTGATAAAAAAATAGTTAAGTAAATAGTAATCTGAAATATCTTTCTTGTTGGGCTATGGACCACTGAACAATGTATTACAATAGATTTTTATTAACACATAGGCAAATAAATACTTGTTTCTCTTTATTTTAAATTAAAATCTATTTATATTGAAAAGTAGAATTTCTAGAAAAGTATTAATAAAAAAGTAATATTTAAAATATATAATAATAAAAGCATATAATATAAATATAAAATTTTTTTATAAAATAACGTTTTTCCAATGGACTAAAAAGAATAAAATAATTTTTCTATAAGCCTGGCAAAGTTTATGGATGAATTGCTTCATATTCAACGAAAAACGCTGGGTGCATTTAGTTTTATTTATTCATATGAAAAATCAAGTCAAATTTTTGTAATAATAAACATTTTATTAAACACTTAAACTGACAAAGTATGTATCAAAATTTAAAAGAATATTATCAATCAAATCCAAAATGGTTGATTATATTAGAAAAATAGTGTTACTTGTTAATGAAGTGTTTTAGTGTGGTTTGTATGTATATATATATGAATAATAGCTCTATAAGGAAGTTAATTGCATAGAAATCAAATGAAAACTAAAAGCGCCCAACATTTTTCGTTGAATATGAAGCAATGTATTTACATTATTTTATTCTTTTTAGTGTAATTTTAATTTGATAAATTTATTTAATATATAACAAGAGAAATAGATAAGATGAAGTTATACGAAAATTTACAAATTGAATAAAACAAAAAAATATATTAATCTTCTAAAATTGATTTTATGCATTTATGTTATGTAAATGTTATTATTGAATAATAATTATTATATTATATTTATAAATAAATAATTTTTATTAATATGAGATTTTATAAATGTATATATGAAGACCTTAGAGCGAAACAGTGGTAAGCCACAAAATCAAAATGTTGAGATATTGCAGTTTAAAGTGTAGAAAAAAGATAGAAAACATTGGGTTTACTGCATATATTTCAAATTTGCTCAATATGTAATATCAGTAAAGGGAAAAAGTCAGCAACTATTTTATTTCTTAGATATATATAATTAAGAATAAAACAATTTTCTACAAAAGTGGCTTACCATTGTTCCGCTCTAAGGTCTTCATATATATATATATAATATATATAATTTGAAGTTGAGAAAAACGTTCTAAAAAGTGCACACAAAAATTAAAATCAACAAGTCACTCAACAATCTCTCCAAATTGAATTTATTATAAAATTTAAAAAAAAAAAATAATAATATTAACTTCAATTTATCTCATATTGTAAACATTCTTTTGAATACTTTTCAAATTTAGAAAATGGTATTATATTTAGAAATTGAAAAAAAAAATAAATATGTAACATAATATTTTATTAAAAGTTTATAAGATTGTTTTTATTGTGTGCACTACAATATAAAAAATTAAGCCATTTTAAAAAGGGAATATTTTATATTATATTATACTAGAATATCATTAAGATTAATTTAATTTTTGTTTTTTTCCTTTGATAGGATTAAAATTGTAATATTTTTTTCTATTTGATTGTCAAAATAGCGGTGAAAGTAATTCCTTTGGATTGGTTTCCCTCAAAAACACAATAATTTAATATAAATGACTTTTATTGATGTGCCGGTTCAGTACCTTAAATGAGTTAAAATACCGAAAGCCTTGTACAAAAATATATTTTGATTTTTATTATTATACTGTTTATTCAATTTGTTGGGATTCCAACCCTAAAGCAAAAAATAAAATATATTTAATAAAATCTCTGTAATGATTATTAAATCATTATAGTTGGAAGAATTTAGATAAATTATTAAAAACAAAAACAAGTTTATACATATATACAGATATACCTGATTAAATGCCAATAAGATTAAATAATATTATAATATAAAATTGCATATTGAAACTATTAAATTATATAATTCTGCAATTTTCCTTACTAGTGGAAAAATTTCTGAGCTATAAATATAAAACTATTTCAAGACATTTTCTATTATTGGTTTACATTATATATATATATATAATACAAATACATTTAATAAAAAAATAGTATACAGTATCTTTATGGCAAAAAGCCAGAATAGAATTTAATATTATTTATGTTTTGTATTCATCCTCAAACAAATATGATTTAAAATGTAAATCTTGTTTTTATTTACTTAAAAATTTTGTATATATCTTATATTTTGTTAAACATATTCCAAATATTATTTTAAATAATATATATATAAATTATTTTGATAAAAGAAATTAAACTTATAGTTATATTTACTTTTTTTATTTATTTTCAAATATCACAATTAAAATTATTTTACCTGCGTAAGAAACAAGACTCGGCACATAACTTTGGGGGACGCGAATAAATTCAGCGAATTTGAGCGTGATTTATTGGTAGATTTTATGATTGAGAAAAAAATAAAATCATAGGAAAATAGCAGAGATTGCATAATGACAAACACCTCCAAATATAGAATAATAATATTGAGAAAATTTAAATAGGCATTTGTACAATTAATTTTGAATTATTTTCACTAATATTTATCAACCTTGGAAAAATTCTATAGGACAATTGAATGGAAAAGAAATTAAAATTGAAAAAAAAATTTTAGTAATTTTTATAAAAGTTTTATTAAAATTATAAAAAAGAGTAAAGTTTAGAAGCTTTCTTCAAATGAAATATTGAAAATAGTATAATAATAGTATTGATTTAAATAAAAAAAAAGATGGTAGAAAATAAAAAAGTAATAAATTAGATTTTTGAAATAATGTCTTAGATGCTGGATGAATATTCTTTTACAATTTGGTATTTGAATTGATATTCTATATAATATCTTAAGACAAAATACAAACACATATCTATTAAATATTACATAAATATAGTAAGATATGTACAGATGTGAATGAATGAATTGAAACGTGACATGAGAAAAGACAAGGAAATCTATATTACAAAATGAATATATGAATGAGGTTCTATCTCCTTGGATAAGCTATTAATTTTCTTTGTAAATAAAAAAAATATATATAAATCGTGATTTGAACCATTAAAAGGTAGAAGTTTGAAAAAAGAATAATAGAAAAGTGTATGATTAATATAATAAACAACAGAAAAAGGATATTTAGACAATTGAATATAGTAATATAATATTTATGAAAATATATAGAGAGAATTAAAAAAATAATATGTTGTAATTTTCAATAAATTTAATATTGCAATTTATAAAAATTAAAATAATAATTATATACAAATATATCTTCCTATATAGCCCTACCCATATTGTGTCACTCATTTCCTTCATAAGAGAGAAAGCAAAGAAATTTATATTTGATCATCATTTCTCTTTAAATAAGAAATTTAAAAATAGTATATGATATACAATCAAATTGTTGGAACTACCCAAACAATTGGTTTTATCTTCATTTTCATTGTTAATATTATTTTTCCTAAATTTTAAAAATTCAAATAAGAAATAAATTAAAAAATAATTAACAATTCAATTAAAATAAAATAAATTATTTTGAATTTTAAAATAAAATTTTTTGTGTTCTTACCTTATCAGATTAAAAAAATAAAGTAAAAATCAGACAGATAATAAATCTAAATTCAAAGCCTTTATTAAATGGTATAAATGACATATTCATTTCTAATGTATATATTTAATAATTTAATATTAATTTATATAGAAATTTAATTTAATTTATTTGATTTTATTAATATGATATGTTAATTAGAAAATATTAATTATAAATTTATGAAATCGTTTTGGTTTCATAAAACAAATTGGTTTAAATAGAACTTTAAATATTATCTAAATAAATCCATCATTATAGAATAGTAAATCTGACAATTACTTATTCCCCGTTCTAATAAGTCACCTGGATTTTTTATTGCAATATCTAAAATATATTCAATATAATTTTTTAAAATCACTGAACCCCTTGAAATGTAAAAAAAATCTGCAAATGATAATATATTTCTATTTTTGTAAAATAATAACAAAAATAAAAAAGTAATTTATATTTACTTATTTTAGTTGAACATTTATTTGTGAGAGTCAGTGGTCAGCGTGATCTATAATGTTGGGGGGAGGGGGGGGCACGGGGTGGTCCGGGGGTCTCCCCCAGAAAAAATTTTGACCAAATAAATTATTTATTTATTCATAACGTTTTGACTATACTTAAATGTAATTTAAATATGTTTTTTTTTTTGTTCTTTTGGGTTCTCAGTTACAAAAATAATCACTTTTAAATTTATTTTTTCCAGAATGTTTGGGGGGAGGCACGTGCCCCCCCCCCCCCCCGGTCCGACGCCACTGGTGAGAGTAAATATACATTTATTATATTGAAAGAGAATAACCATTTATTTATCTTTGTTATTTTTTTTTTATTAAATAAATAACTAAACCATTATATTTTCGAATTAATTAAAAATATATGAAAAATTCAACTTATCCAGTATAAAGTCAATCAAAGTAAATTTAATTCATTTTATGTGAAAATATGTGTATTTTTTCATAATTTAATAAAAAAAAAATTCAATTTATATAAAAAACTACACCTTAAATTGTTTAATCTTTGGAAGAAAAAAGACATTTAATGTTTTCAAAATATATATATATATATATATATATAAACTCTTAAACTCTTACTCGTGTTATTTTAAAAGTCTAATTAAATCGTTTTACTTATTTCCACAAGAGGGAATTAGATTTAAGAAAATTTTAAATAAGGATTTCTAGGATGGTACGGCGGGCGTTAAGGGGCGGGGAGCTGAAGAGTTAAAAACACGATTAGGCTTTAAAATAAATTGTTGTATGTAGAGAAAGTTTTAAAGAAAAACTTTCATGAAACACGACAAATTCTTAAATTTATATAGAATGCGAAATAAGGTGGGGGAGAATAGGAAAGAGTAAGTAGAGGGGTAGGTGAGAGTGCAATGTTGGAGGGGGGGGGGTGGGAAGGTGGTGCGTGATTATCTATCTTAAAAAGAGATTAAATTTCTTTACTTTACCTAGAACGAGAATGAATTGCGTGTCAAGCGCAAGGAAAAATGTAATGCTGATGAGGTGGGCGGCCGAAACGAAACCCATAACGCTGATGATGGAGAGATAGACGACAAGGTTCAGAGACGGAATGGTAAATGCATCGTAAGTAATGGTTAGTGATGTCAGGTAGCAAATGGAAGAAGGGGTGATTGGAGACGGGAAGGGGTCCAAGAGGTACACAAAGTCACAAGTCAGAAAGTGGAGGGGGGAGGGAACTTGGATTGAATAATATTTTGATAGACATGCAAATTATTAGATAATAGAACCTTTGAAGGAGATTTAAACAAAAAATATGTATATACGGATTATTTAATTTCTCTCTCTCTTTCTTTAAAATTTATAATTAATCAATATTTCATAATTTAAAAAATTTTAAAGCAATTCCAATCTAGATATCCCTCATAATTAGGAATTATTATTATTATTATTATTTGCCTTTATTTGGTTCTTTTTTTTACAATTATGTATAACATTAATAGTTACAATAAATAAGTTAATTAACACATTAACACAACATTAATTTAGTATAGTATAGTATAGGAATATTTATATCTATCTATATATATATATATATATATATATATAAGATTTCTGTCTGCACATTGCTCAGAATTTAAAATTTTTTGTATATCTTCTCGTTTCATAGAATCCAAAAGGGACTTTAGAATTTTTGATGTCTGTCTGTCTGCCTGCCTTTCCGGAAATTCTGACGTTATAGACTCAAAATTGGCTGAACCGATTTAGATGACATCACATCACAATATTCTTGTATATCTCTATTTGAATATAGGCTATAAATTTTGACCTCATAATTGAATTTTTACGTAAGTTTTTAATATGGGTGGACAATGTTTTGATTTTTTTACTCTAAAGAGACCGTAAAAATAAAGATATATGTTTGATAATTTTTCACATGATTAAAAATTGTATAAAACTGCTATATATAGATTTTCAGCTTGATTGAATCGCTGAAAATACCAGAATTAATTTTTTATCACTGCAAATCTCACGCGCCAACACTTGACGTGGTGCCAACAAAGAGCCAAACATGCGCTGGTTTAATAAATATTATTTATTAATTTTAATTTATAATTTATAATTAATTAAAGTTAATTTAAATATAATATATTATGTTATTTAATCCAATTCAAATTGCGAGATAGTCGAGTGGAGACACTCCAGCTAATTTCTATAAGAAAACAAATAGATATTAATAAATCTTTTTTTTTATTTTAATTTTTAATTATTGATTTAATATGTAAATTTCCTGTGTTATGTATGTATGTGTTTTGGTATTTATTTTTTACAATTGAATATAAAATTTTGTTAATTTTTTTACTAATTAATTTTTTACAATTCATTTGAAAGTAAACACAAAAAATGATAAATTGATAAATAAATAAAAAAATAAAAAAAAAGAATTGCATGAAATGGTTTCTGGTTATTTGTGTAAAAAAAACGAGGAATCCCGCCACTTATTGAGAAGGTCACCAGGTTATATAATTCATTGAAATGTCGCAACCAGAAAGATACGCAACGGCCTTAAGATGAGGAGGAGGAGGTCATCTTCAACTTCACTTTAGAAATGAAACAGTTAGCCTTTCTCTATGTTCATAACTAAACTCTCCCTTCGCCATTCCCTTTTACTCTTTCTCCGCTTTGTAATCAAAGTATAGGAATACTAATTAAAATCCAGATAATATATTGTTATGATAGAACGATGATTTTCTGCGTCTGATGTTTCAAACAAACTAAATTCGAGCCCAATTATAAAATACAAATAAAAAAGATTCTAATGATTATTGGAATGCATGCATTAATTGGTTGAAAATTAAAGGAAGTCTTTTAACAAATTGAAATTAATTGAAATATTTCGTACATTTAATATTTTTAAAATCGTTTATAACAATTTTATAAAAATACATTTAATTGAAATTTTATTTAAATAATATAAATAATATATATATATATATATATATATATATATATATATTTGGTATATGTATGTATATAGAAATTTTTATCAAAATCAAAATCACTTTTAATCAAAAATTCAATTCAGTTTTATTTTACCATGAAAAATGATTTATCATTTATTTTTGAACAAAAACAAATTAAATTATTAAACCAGAGAGGAACTGAATTCAAAAATAATTAACAATCTGTAATGATATAAATCATATTTTTTTTAAATGTAATTTTAATAATAATTTAAAGTAATTCTCGTAAATATATTTTTTAAAATTAATAACCTTGAGTGATCTGTACAACTAACCGAAGAGGGGGGATGGTTGAAAATTTTCTTTATAATATTCCTAGGGGGGGGGGGGAGTGACGAGGGCTCCATTGTCCATTATTTATTTATTTATTTATAATTTATGGAAATAATTACAATTAATATTATTAATAGTAATATTAATAAAGTATAGTAGTATTAATACATTTTAATAAAAAAATATTTAAAAATGATTTATTGTATTATTATGATTATTAATTAAATCAATTATTGGACTATATTATAGTAAACTGATATTTAACCATTATTACTATATTTAAATATTTAATATATTATTATTTAATGTAAAAAGGCGCCACAAGGTGAGAGGCTAGCGTCGCTGTCTCACATTCTGGTGGTCCCGGGTTCAAGCCCAAGGTCTGGCAAGGGAATTTCTCTAGCTGGGGTCTATGGGTCGGAGTCAAACTAGCCTCCGGGATCAACATTGGGAAGCTACTTGATAAAAAGTAGCGCCTCCGATCAAGAAAATCAAGATAAAGGTTGATAGTACCCATTCTACTCATCATAGGACAACTAATTGGAATAACCGACTTGAAAGGCGTTGTCCTTGCGTAGGACGTACACAAGTCAGAGGTTTTTTTATTATTTAATGTATTTTTTATAGATATCGGGAGATTTAAATAAATACAAAATCTTCAATGGGTATTATTAAACTTTAGAATTAACTTTAATAAATTTAAAAAACCCCATTCGTTAAAACCGGGAGTACTACTATAAGACAACAACATACATCCATTGCCTTAAAAACAAATCCATCAAAATTAAGATCATTTCTATTAAATATATATTTCATATTATATATTGTTAATTATACTTTATTATTATTTTTTGATATAAAATGATTTAAATTCATTTATTGGTAAAATGAAAATGATTCAATACAATGGTAAATGATCATTATTTCGTCAGTATATATTTACCGACCGACGATAGTAAGGGAGGTATTGTTTTTCTTTCGTATTCGCGTAAACAATTCATATCCAATCTCTTGTAAAAGATTCATAGAGATTTTGTTGATTGAATTGAAGCAAATGTGTTATCTATGTTGATGATGTTGATGTCTACAAGTCAAATCACTCTCATTGCGAATGCAAGGCGTAATGCTTACATTACAATTGAATTAACCATTGATGGGAATGAATATTAGGTCTACTAAATCTGCATTTGGATCGTTTAGATTAGCTATAGAATAGAATTTCGATGAAAGATTTTACATTCAATTTAATTTGTATAATCCAGCTAAACAACTCTAATTGCAACTACTTGTTTATTTACACTAAAATCGAACGCATTATTTTTACATCCCTTACATCAAGGGTTCTCAACCTTTCAGGCTCTGCGCCCCCCTTAGTCATGAAGAAATTAATTTTTTATCTGAATATATTATCGAAATATAATGACCAAAATCGAATATATAAGTTTTTAAATAAATGATAATTATTTTTATTAATATTATAATTATTATATGTGTATTATTACAAATTGGGTGATAGGAACGGAACTACTGGTGCTCCATAATTAAAAATAATTATAATTAAATGATTATAAAATGAAGAAAGGATGCAAAATTAGTTTGGAATTACCAATCCTGCATAAAAATTTGGTTTCATTTGTCTTTTTCGTCCTAAACTTGCTTTCTAAGTAAGTTCCAATTGTATTAGATAATAATGAATCATGCAAAATAAAATGAAAAAAGTATAACAAAAAATTAGACAAAAATTTTTGAAGTGGAAAAAATGTTAATATGTTGATATTTGACTATTCCAATGAGTCATTTATTTAATTTATATTAGAATTTATAATCTCTCTTACAGATATAAATAAAATTATCATTTTAAATTAAAAATTAACAAATTATTGTTTAAAAATGATTTTACTAAGAAGAGAAGAGAGAGAAGCAGATTTTATATTTTTAATTTCAATTTTTAAAAAATTTAAATGAAATTCAATGGCTATTAAGAGCTGAAAAAATTATAAAATAAAATAAAATTATAATATTCTAGATTTAAAAGATTCTTGGTTCCTGGCTTTATTTACCTCTTGCTAAGGAGATTTAACGTTTAATCTACTTTAAATAATGAATTAAAAAAAAAATTTAAAAATAATGATAAATATAAATATTATATCACATTTTATTAATTTGTATTTTTTATAAATTTTTTTTTTAATTTAAAAAAAAATAATTGCAATTAGTGAAATTTAGGAAAATTATGTTTACACTATACATATCAAGGATGAATAAGAGTATTTTTTGGCAGTCCACCTTGCTTTTTCGCATGATCTTTTGAAATTAAATTTAGGAAATTGGATCTATAATTACAATTAATTCTTAATTGAAGAACCTATTCCATAAAAACATTACTATTTAAAGCAGGGTTTCAACATCCTAGTACCCGCGAAGCCATTTTCAAGTGTCCACATTCAAATTACTAAGTATTACATTATTACTAATAAGTATATTAATTTAAAGTCATAACATAAAAAAAGGTAACATTTTCGATTTTTCAATATGGCTCTAAGTATCACCTAGTGTGCCCACCCTTGTTATCTGTTATATTATTTCAGAAATCTGCTCGACTATTGAAAAAGGTTTCTGACCCCTGATTTAAAGAAATAAATACTATTTCAAATAAAATAATATAAATAACATCTATATTTGAAACAATTTAGGTATACTTAACTGAAAATCGTACCAAAATAGATAAATAATATATTTGATCTTACGTGGACCGTAAATCTAAATAATATTTAGTAAGTGAATTATATTAATTCATTGGTTATCATCAACCGATGTATTCAGTTAATTTAATTTAAGACACTTTGGGAAGCTTTAACTTTTAAAAGTAATTTTTGTCTCTACTACGATTATTACACGTTCTTAGGCTTCTACCATTTGAATTCAACGTAAATAATACTCTTTCCATGTATTTATGTAGATTACAAGACTCCTCTTTCCTTTTAATCTCAGAACCTATAAAAATATCTTCGAGACAATCTGCTTCTCTCTCTTCTCTTCTTAGTTGGTAAAGTAATTCCACCCCTTCCCCTCTGCTAATTCCCTGGTTCCCTTTTATTCTCTTCATGGTGAAAACCCTTAAATGCTCTAATAATTCCTTTCTTGAATGAGACAACTTGCAAATTGCAATGCTTTACAAAATGAAATGATACTTCAAGAAATACATACATTTTCTTTTAAGAGCAAGAGGTGTTCGTGAATTAATAAGTATAGTTTAATTAAACGCATCTTGAAATGAAACCGATGAAAAAATATTTTAATTAAATTATATATATTTTGATCTCCCGATTTAGAATTCTTATTAAATATATTACAAAATATTTTTATATTGTAAATTTTTATAAAAATACAGTAACAACTACAGCACTATATGATATGTATTGGTATATAATCATACTAGTTTAAATAAATTACCTCCTCTAGAATTTGAAATTATTATTTTTTTGTTATAATTTATTTATTATTTATTAATAAATGAAATAAGTTAATATAATAATGCATTTTCAGACATAGTTAAAATTCAATAATAAATTTAATTGTTAAATTTAAAAATTTTTGATTCCTCTGTACCTAAAGTTTGGCACAGCATCATCACCTTCATAGAATAAAATAAAAATTTAATAATAATTTTTAATTAAAAAGAAAACTGAATTTTTTAATTGTAAATTTAAGTTATGCCAGTAATTTCAGAAACGTTTCCTTAAAAGTGAACAATTATATTATTCTTATGATTGTAAAATATTTTAAGTTTTATACAAAACTTTTCTAGCGATTTTGTTTGTTAAAAATTCTCTGGATAGGGTTTTATTTTGAATCTATAATTTTTATAAAGAATCTTTGCCAAGATAGAATGGATTGATATTTTTAAAAATGTATCAGCAACCATTTTTAAAATTAATTAAAACTTTTAAAAATAATCCTTAAGTTTATATTAAAATAATTTATATCATTTAATTAGAGTTATTTTAAATTTAAAGTATTAAATAATGCAAACATATATATATATATATTAAATTAAGATATTAAGAAAAATATTTTATTTAAAATTACATAGACAGATTTATTTCTTTAAGATGGCACCACTGCATCTTGTTTATATTTATGAAAATTTAAACTGCCAAAACAAATTTAAATTTGATTGAAATAAAAATAATTATATTATATTTAATTTTTTCATTTAATTTATTATTTAATTGAATGACACAATAATTCTTATTAATTTATTTTATATAAATATTTGTAAGTTGTCTTCTTTTCTATTTCCACTTAAAATTTTTACCAAAACCTTAACCGCCAAACAACATTCTTTCTCTTTCTAATTTCAAATTAAATAATTTAATTTTTAATGATGTTTTATTGTCTTTAATAACTATTAAATTTTTATTTTTATGATGTTCTTATATTTTATTTTGGATGATTATAATTGTTTTAGATAATATTCTTAATCAATGTCCAATCAAGATTTTAATGAAACGCCAAATAAACAAAATACATCTTATACATCATCTACCGACTCTCTCACCGGAATAAAAATGAGACCAACAAATAAGTAATTATATCCTATTTTGTTTTTAATATTAATTTAATAATTTTATATTTAAAACTTTTATCCGGATAATTTTTAAATTGTCATTATATTTTATATAATGAACAAATTTTTTGATTAAATCACATATTTACTCCTAAATAGTTTTATATATATAATGTACTTTACTTTACCTTTAACCCAATTACATTCCATTTTTTAAATAATCATTAATATTTCAATTTTTCATAAGAATTACCTAACTAATATGTATTTATAGTTTTTTGACAATTCAATCATGTAGATATTTTGTAAAAATTTATTTTAAATGACATTTAATAAATATTTTATTATATATTTCTTACAATCTATTAAGAAATATGAAAATAATTGAATATTTCTTAACAAGATATCTGACAGTACAACTAAACAAGTTCGTGAGAAGGCATTGAGACTAAATTTATAGCTAAATTTCTATAGTTTTTAATTAATAATTCTCTATATACATTTAATAATGCTTTTATTTATTCAGAATTTGTTTTTTGAATTGATAAGAATCTTTATAACAATTTTAAAAAATAATTTAAAAGATTCAAATTTGTTATTTATTAAATTATTTATTTTTGAGTAGATATTTATTTAAATACATATAATTAACACCTTTTACATGTTGTATAGAGTATACATTTTAGATTAAAATATTAAATAATATTAATTAAAGAATTTATTTTATATTTTTGTTCTTTTTAGATATCTTGGCAAAGTAAAATCCCAACCTCCTGTACGTCTGAAACCAATTATGTCACAATTATTAGATCAAGCTGATGATGCAAACGCTGAAATTGTTAATAAGCCAGAATTCAATAATCATTACCTTTCTGATATTGCTGAAGAATCAGTAACAAATAGATCTGATCATATACATAATACAAAAGAAAACAGGCAAGTTTTACGGTTACGTCAAGAGAATTCTCTTACTCACCATACTTCACTTCCTACTAATAACAATGAATCATTTGATAATGGCAATCACCAACAAAATATGCAACATACTTATCCCTCATTTGGATCATCACATACTCACCAAGAAAATTTATATGAAGCAAAATGCAAAACTCCAAAACCCTCAGAAAATGATATGGACTTTTTAATTGGTCAATTGAATCGAATAAATTTAGCGACACCTCAAAACAAAGAAAAACAGACTTTAGTGCAAAAAAGTCCTCTTGATTTAGCAGTCCCACATAAAGTTGAATCAGTTAAAAAGAATAGTAAAATAGTGAAATGTTTAGAACAAGATCTTTCCAAACCAGAACTAGCTGCGAAAATAATGACCCCGGTACCAAGTCGAAATAAAGAAATTGTATTTGCCACACCATTGGAGAGGCCATTGTCAAATAAATTAACAGATACTGCTAGAAAATCACCTCATAAACAGATGGTAATAAATGGAAAAGTTTATAATGTCCTTTCAACTTTGGGAGCAGGAGGTTCGAGCAAAGTTTTTCAAGTTATGGATACCGAGTCTTCGAATATTTTTGCTGTTAAATGTGTAAATCTTCAATATGTAGACAAGACTGTTGCTAAAGGATATTTAAATGAAGTAAAATTACTTCTAAGACTACAAAATAGTCCTAATGTTATAAGACTATTAAATTAGTAAGAGCCATTATTTTTTAAAAAAATTATTTTTCTTATTTTATTTTTTTTTTCAAAATATTTTTAATTATTTATTATTTAAGAATTTTATTTCCATTTTTATTATTTATCTTTTATTTATTTCTTATATTTTCTTTTATATTTCTCCTTATAGCGAATATATATCAGAGAAAAAAATCCTTTATGTTGTAATGGAAAAAGGGGATACAGATTTTTCAAAATTAATCAAAACTATTTCTAAATCAAGACAAATCTCTATAGCCATGATAATATTTTTTTGGTTGGAAATGTTGAATGCAGTTAAATATATACATACTAATGGTAATATTTTTATTTTATTTTTGTTGATTTTATTCATTTATTATTTTTTTAATTTAATTACTATTTTAAGACAGTATTCCTTATTTACTCCAAACATAATTCAATATCTACTATTTTGAATAAATAAATTTTAATTGTGTTGAACGACAATTCATCTATAGAAATTCAATATTACAAAATTAAAAAAAAAAGTTATCTTTAATAATGGTATTCCAATATTATAGATTAATCTTGAAATGTATGTTCTGTAACAAACGGGCAATCAATTTTTTTACTTGACAATATTTATTTTTTCATATTGTCTTTTTAGGTATTATACATTCCGATTTGAAACCATCGAACTTCTTACTTGTTTCTGGTACATTGAAATTGATTGATTTTGGAATTGCATCATCAGTTCAAAGTGATATGACAAGTGTATTTAAAGATGGTCCTTCAGGTACATATAATTATATGAGTCCAGAAGCCATACAAGATCCAAACAGCGGAACTGAAAATCCAAGAAGCAAGGTATACAATTCCCTATGAAAATTAAATAGAAGTTTATCTTGAAATCTTTTTTCAGAATTTATGTTAATTATTTTATTTTTTACACCACTTAATAAAATTCCTATCTTTATCTGAATATACATTAAAGTTTAAAAATAAGTGATTAAATGCCAATTAAAATTTAGAAGAATGGAAATATCTTCTGTGGTCCATAAATATTAGAAAAATTGCTGTATGTTTATCTTAATCCATAAAACATAGTCAGTTTTCTTAAAAATGAATAAAATGATTTTGATTAAAATTAAATTTAAAATACAATACCTATATAAATTTCGATTGGTCCCTAAAATCAAAATTGAAACATCCTTAAGAGATTTTTATTTGAATCAACAATATAAATATCTTTAATTTTATTTAAATATAAAAATAATAATAGTCCTTTATCTCAAAGGATCTTAAAATGGATCATAAAAACAAAATTAACAATAAAGAAAAATAAAACGAACAAAAACAGTACATACATCTTTTGTATAAATATATATTATTATTTTGACATTATCGGTATTTTTATATTGGTTTCACTATAAACAAACCTTTCTTTGTTTTCTTCATATCTTTGAAACACGTGTCCCTCTCATTGTACGATAACTTCCTAGATTTTATGATAGAACTAAGAGTTGTAATTCCTCAAAAAACAATCTTCTCTATGTGATTTCATAATTCTTTTTCTACTCTATTATAAATAAAATATTATTTATATCGTTTTATTAATTTGTACAGGTTAGTTTTAAATCTGATGTCTGGTCGTTGGGGTGCATCCTTTATAATTTAATATACGGCCGAACGCCATTTCAACATATAACTAATAGTTGGAAGAAATTATCACATATAATGGATCCACATCATGAAATTGACTTTAAAGATCCTCCAGTTAAATGTCCACCAATTTTATTGGAAACTTTAAAACGATGCCTTTCATTTAACCCAAAAGAGAGACCGAATGTTGATGATCTCATTTCAATTCCGTATATCAGCAATGCGCCTACATCAACTGTTGCAATGGAAAATAAAGAATCAATTGTCATTTCGGTATTAAATCAAATACAACCTGTAATTTGTGAAAATGATTGGCAGAAAATAATAAAGGTAAATTTGTCTATTATAAAATAAGAATCAATAAAATCAGGAAAAATTATTAAAATTATATATATAAATTTTATATTGGTTGCTTGGAATAAAGAATTTCTGTTTTTCAAATATTAACAAATAATTATTATTCAATATTTGATTTTTATTAAATTATATTTCCTATGTTGATTCTTAAATATTTAATTTTAAATATAAAAATTTCACATTTATTCACTTTTATTTTTAATTAATTTCTATTAATCCAAATTATTTGTTTTATTTCAGTTATTTCCCAACATCACAAAGGATCTAAATAAATAATTATTAATTAGATATAACTAATTTTCATTGATAATTTCTTTTTTTTTATTTAATATGTATTATATAGTGAAATTATACCTTGTGACCAATAATTTTAAATTCATATATTAATACAGTTATATATAAATACATACACTATATATATTTATATATCAAAAAAAATATGTGTAAATAGATAAAGTTAATAAATATAATCTTTAATATTATAATAAGAAAAATAATTAAAAATATTAATATTTTAATTGTAATAATTAATGTTAATACATAATATCCTATTTATATGAAGATATATATTCTAATATTCCTAAAAGAGCTTTTTATTTTATTATTATACAATATAATATATATATATATAATATATTGTATATATAAATATATATATAGTATCATTCTTAATAATAAAGTGAAATATCGATTTATCTTGTCTATGAATTTCTTTATTTGTTTATAATATAACTAAGTTGACAATTTCTTAAAAATTTTAATCTTTAATTATTATAAGATATGATGTTACAAAATATAATTCCACTCTATATTTTATAAAGATTCTCAACGCATATGGACGTTGTTTACAATGCTTCCGAAGAGAGAGAATTCCTTTTTTATTTATCAACAGTGTGGGATTCAACTTGACGGCCAACCCTAATTTAGCATCTACGACTATCTTATGCGTTGAAGTGACATTATATCTTATAATAAATTTATTATAACTTTAATTAACATTTAATGATATTGATTATAATCTAGTATAAGCAAACAACCTTTTATGTAATTAATCGAATGAGCGACATTAACTTTCTAAGCACAAGACATCTTCTCAATCTATTCGAATATTTATATTCTTTTCTTCAATAGAATAAAAAAAAATAAATTGGCAGCACTCTGTAGCTTATTGTTTTGTTTTTTTTTATTATGTATTAGGCCAGGTATATTTTAGACAACTTGGAACGTGTCGATTGCTATAACCAAATTGGATCAATTTATTTGTATAACATGGATGAATATGAAGATATTACATACTTCAGTTGTTGAATGTTTGAAAAATAATCCTGTAGGAATTCAAATATGATATTCATCTTCTTAACATTATTTAAACATGTAAATCTATCTAAATGTTGTTAAACGATGTACCAGATCATTCCTTTTCTTCCATGATTTTAAATTATTTAATTTGGTTAGAGTAACTAATACGTGACAAATTTATAAATTTATACCGAGCCGAAAAAAAAGAGTTTAAGAAGAGAATAATTTATAAGCAAAAGAAAATTTTTTAAATTTTTTTTTAATACAAGAAATATTGATAAGATTTATAATTTATTCTCTCCATTTCTCTTTTCTTATCTCTCTTTTTTTATTCTAACATTTGTTTCTTAACTCTTGGATAGTACCATTTATTTATTCATTTCTCTTTTACATCTAATTTATATATATTATATTTATATATATATATTACATTTATTTTTATATTTTAATTAAAATAAAGTATTTTTTTTATTATTTTTTTAAATATTTTGAAAACCACAATGTTTTATTATTATCGATTTTTTTTTAAAAATATATCATTTAGGAAGAGTATAATTTTTAATTTTATTGTTTTATTTATTATTTTAATTTTTATCTCTATCAAATTATATCCTTCCCTTAACAAATAAATATTTTTTAATTTAAATAAATTTTGAAGTATTTATTCTTTATGTGTATTTTGATTATTATTTTAAAATCTTTTATAAGATTACAAAAAATTTTTAAGTTTGTTTTCATTCATCGACTAATTTTTCCCTTAAATTTATTTATTTGAATTCAGTTAAAAAATCTTATCTATTAGATATTTGAAATTTTCTTTCTCAATTTAAAGATCTTATTTTTTCATTATTTTAATGAAAATTATTTTTAATGGTTAAAAATTATTAAATAAATATTTTAAAATTGAAAATTTTATTTTATTTTTAGATCGATTCAGTCATTTCCTCATATCCAATTCAAATAATTTAAATGATTATAATTAAATTCCTAGATTAAATATTTAATAATTGCAATAAACATTACATGTTTTAAACATACACATAATAATAATTTATTTTTATAATTGAATATATAGTGATAAAAAAATGAATAATTAGGGAAGGAAGGGTGAATTCAACTCATATATAAATATATTATTATATAATTATAACAGTATTAATATAACAAGCAGTTATATTCCTTAATGGGCCATTTTATTTTTTTTTAAATAAAAGAAATATATGGCTAGGAATTTTCAAACCCATTTTCCTCCAATTGCTCTCCTTTATTTTTAATTTGAAAAATAAAGCATTTCATGCAATTATTATTATTATAAGAATGAATATATATAAATATATAATAAACAATTTGTTTCAGCTGCAATAAAAAATAATTTAAAAATAAATCTACATATATCTATTATATATTATTTAATAGGATTTAAGCTTTAAATAAAAATATATTATGCATAAAAGAGAAATATAAATATTTTTTTAATAAATTGCAAATTTAAACTTGAAATAATGTATGAGTGAATTCGATATAATCGAGTGCGCCTGGTATTGGGCGTTCCGTTTTAAGATCAACAAACGGCTTCATTCGAGCAACACAATAATCAGCCATTTCTTTAGTAAGATTCTGTAAAAAAAAAAATAATATATATAAAATTAGGATCCTAATAATTTTTTGTTTTAATATATTTCACTATAAAATAATTAAGTTATCCTATAGATATAGATCATTTAAAAGGAATTCTTACCGCATATAATTCATCCTTAGTGACATAAGGACGATCGCCGGCTGTAATTGCACGGAAGGCGTTTTCAATTTCTTCACTGGATTGCACATTCTCTGTTTCTTTGCTGATCATAAATGCCATGTATTCTTGCAACGATACATAACCATCTCGATTTGGATCAACAACATCTGAAATATATACCATAATATATTAATTATTATACTTATAAATATAAAATTAGGAAAATACCTATAAATATATTTTTTTAAATTTAAGCCAATTTTTCTATTTGATGTAAAAACAAATTAAAATAAAATAATACATTATAATAATAATTCTTAATGTATATGTATGATATTATTATATAAAAATATATACTTTAATTTATATTTCATAAAATTTTAGTTATTTTTGATAATTAAAAGATTTATTTTATATATATATTATACATATATATAATTCTACAAAATGAATTATTTCAAAATGATTTTGGAATTACAACCATTCATTTGATGATAAAAAAATAAGTTATAAGGATATATATATATATAGATTTTTATTGAATTTGTTTGTCAGGCATCTTTAATTCATAATTCGAAGCAAGAAATAAAAAAATTGAAAAATGAATTGAAAATATGATATTACCAAGGATGGCTTCGAATTCTGGATCAGGTTGACCCTCTTCGACCATGGGGAGGTCATATCCAAGCGCACGAAGACACGATTTGAATTCTTGTTGGTTGAGTCGACCACTTTTATCCTTATCGAAATGTTTGAACATCATTGAGAATTCTTTGAGGGCATCCTCGCTAACACCGGACTGGTTGCGCGCTTGAATTTGTTGTTCGAGATTGTGTTGCATTCGCATGCCCAACTGATCCAGTTGATCCCATTGTTGTGCAAGACCCACAGTGCTGTGTTCCGTGTATCGATTATCGAGAATCAAATGCTCCTCAAGGATGGCTCCCAAATCCTCAATTTTCTTTAAGTCGGATCTTCTATTGCGAACCTCAGTTGCTTTACGCTAAAAATTAATATTTTTTATTTAAAAAATACTTTAAATAAATATTCAATCATTAAAATTATATTATTTATGAAAAATTCTTATATTAATGTTTAATTTTAGAAAGAAAACAAAACAAATATAAATTTCCAATACCTTAGTAGCTTCCAATTGTTGCTCCAAAGAACCGGATCCTTCCATCATCGAAGTTCTAAAATTAGAAATTAAACAAAAATTAATAAATTAAATTAAATATTAAAAAAAATGTTATAATGTTAATGCATGTTCTTTTAATGTCAAATTTAATTTAGAAAGCAATTAACTGCTGCAAAAAAAAAAAATTAAAAAAATATATCCTGTTACAAATTGTAAATTAGTTATAAAAAATATTTGCATAAAATTTTCTCAAAATAAAAAAAAATAAAAAAAATGAAATAAAAAAATGAAATTCTGGCATACTGTATTAGTATAATTAATCAAAACTACTTTGAAAATAAAAAAAATACTAATTCATTAAAAAACACCATTGAGAAATATTAAATTATTAATATATATATATTATTATTATATTCATAAAAATTGAGAAATTAATAGTTAAGTAGTTAAAATAAATATATTTTTTCATTTAATTTATATAGTTATTATTTATATTCAATATTAGAGTTATATTAAATAATATATAGATTAATGAAATTAAAATGATTAATGTTTCACTCGGTTAGAATGAAAAAGTGAAAAAAATATTCACCCGTCCCAGCCTAGAAGACGGAATCTGTACCGAGAAAGAAAAATAATATCTGATAAAAAGGGGATATATATAGGTAAATATATTACACGATTAATAAATTAATCTAAAAAGGCAAATAAAATTATTTAAATAAATTACTCATAAAATAAAAAATAAAAATAAATTAATTTAAATATATAAATAAATATATATATATATATATAATATCAAATGATAAAATATAATTTAGAAAATTATTAAATGAATCCAGGAAGCCTCAGAATTTA
This sequence comes from Labia minor, assembly GCA_963082975.1. Lineage (NCBI taxonomy): Eukaryota > Metazoa > Arthropoda > Insecta > Dermaptera > Spongiphoridae > Labia > Labia minor. Next base: position 32,780,074 of record OY720350.1, on the reverse strand, counting down.
TTCTTATATACTCATAGAAACAATTTGATTAATTATATTGGTATAATTATTTAAAAGAATGTTGCAAGTTATCATAGAGAGTAAAGAAAAGTAAATTAGAAACCAATAAATTAACTAAAGAGGTTTATGTCCAAATAAATTTTAAAATTATATAAATTATCTAATCCCTAAACAATTATTTAAATAACTCATTCCCATAATTTTTGTTGCAATTACATATAAAACAATGATTTATTTTCAATAGAAACAAAATAATTATATTCAGACCTTGTTTCAGTCAGCCATTGATGGAAAGCATTAGCGTGTTTGGCAAATTCTTTACGAAGTTTGTCATTTTCTTCTTGGCGTTGTGCTTCTTTAGCCAATTCGATATCTCGTTCTTTAATTATCTTTTGTAAATTGCGCCAGGTATCTTCCAGAGCCTCCATTGTAAACCAAGTGTATGGATTGGGACCAACATTAAAGCCTAAGAAATTGATTAATAAAATCATTATTTGACCTTCATTTGATATTTAAAATATGAATAAAAAATTATTTAAAGTAGAAAATTTTTTTCTTAAAAGATTAATTAAAATTAAAATTAAATTAAAATTAATTAATCTTTTTAAAATGAAGTTTTTTTACTTTTTTATTTATTAATTGATAATTTAAAAAAAATTTAGAATTTACAATTTACCTTTAATTTGTTGATCAAGTGCAGCAAGAGACTCGAAATCAGCTTGAGCTGAACTGAGGGAAGCTTGAAATTGTGCATGGGCATCCCTTAATGCTCGAATTTCCTCAATAGAATTGCATCGAACTGGATCGGTAAGATCTTCTTCAGCATTTTCAAACCATGAATTGAAAGCAGATGCTTTCTTAGCAAATGTCAAATACAGTTCTTCAATTTGTCTAAATTGTTCTTGCATACGCAGGAGACGTTGTTTACGAGCATCAGAATCAGCAAGTAACTTTTGCCAACGGGCAATTACATCGCCATGACGTTTGACAATGGCTGGTGTCTGATCATGATTTGCGGCCACCAATTGGTCTTTAAGTGCAGTAATATTTTGAATGCCTTCATGTTCAAATGCATGTAATCCAGCATCAAAAGTCTCCTGTTTGGTCAACAGAGTTTGAACGGTACTTAAATCGCGACCGTATTCCTCGCTACGAACGTGAGTTTCTTTATCTGCAATCCATGATTCAACAACATCGGCCTTCCACATAAATTGCAAATAAGCCGAGTTATCTAACAATCGTGCTTTTCTGCGATCAGCCAAAGAACCAAGATGGTCTAATTTATTCTAAAATAAATAAAATAATTTCATAAAAAAATCATCATTATTTTATATATAAATATATATATCAATTATTTAATTTACTTTGAGTTGTTGACAACGTTGTCCAATACTATCGCTATGATGGTTCTTATCAGCAATTAATTGTTCGCCTGCTGCACAGATATCGGTACACCGATCTCGATGAGCTGCGAAATCAGTTTCAAATGCATCGTGCTTTTTCAAAAGTCCTTGTACTGCTGCCATCGTATCTCCATAATCTTCTACTGAAAGAAGTTGTTGTTTTTCACTAAAAAAAAAGAATTTTAAAATTAATAAAAAATTCATATAGTTAAAAATTGTTATCCAACCAACAAAACCTACCTTATCCAAGCTTCTTCTTCTTCAACTTTAGCCAAAAATTGTTGATAAGTCAATGATTCATCTAATTTCTGTCCTCTAGTTGCAGCAAGTTGTTTCAATTCAGCCCACGCTTGATTTAATAATTTCAGGCGTTGTTCAATTTCAGGTACTCCTAAATTGCTTACGTCCATTAATTTTTCGCCTGCTTCTTGTACAGCTTGAATAGCTGGTTCATGTGAAGCCAGTTCAGATTCCAAACGTTTGTGTTTCTTTTTCAAATTTTGTACGCCAGTCAAATCACGACCATAATCATCAGAACCGACAAGAAGTTTCTTTTCCCTGCAAGAATTAAAATGTTTTTTTTAAATATAGGGAAATAGAAGTTAAGTAAATAGATTTTTATATTTAGTTCAATAAACGTCTTGATTTTTACAAATATTTAAAGATTAACTATCATAAAACATTTTCTAATATTCTGTTAAACTAATTACTGTCTCTAATCTGTTTAATTTATTTTTTAAATTTTCGAATATTTTGACATAATATGACATCCTTAATTTAATCTCTTTTAAGCAAAAATATAAAATTTATTCGTAGAATACTCATAAATAAATATTTTTGTTAATATTTGACATCTTTAGTCCGTAATCGGCATTGTATAAATTTTCATAGAACTCACTTAATCCATGACTCCTCATCCGCAATGTCTCTGAAGAATTGATGTAAAGTGTTGGCTTCGTTCAAACGTGCTTGGCGATGTGCTGCCAAATTCTTAATACGTTCATAACGTTCATTGATTGAATTACGTTTTTCTTGAATAGATGCTGTATCGAATTGTCCGCTTTCAATTAACGAGTCAGCCTGATTATTCATATCTAAAATATTAATATAATTCATTATTAAGTATATTTTAATAATATTTTTATAACCTTATATTTCAAATAAGGACTTGAAATATACCTTTGATACGATCTTCATGTGCTTGAACATCAGCTTCCACCAATTGATGTTTTTTAATAAGATTCTGTACACTAGCAAGATCCTTGCCAGAATCCTCTGAGGTAAGTAAAGATTCAACCTCGCCGAGCCAAAAGTCTAGATCTTTAACAGCAGCAATATATGTTCGCTGTTTATTGGCTTCTTTCAATTTAACAGTTTTTTCAGTTGTCTTTTGTGTCAAAAATTCCCATTGTTCAGCAATGGATGCTAAGCGAGCCTAAAAATATAAATATCATATATCCATATCATTTTAAATAAGTATATAAAAATAAAATAAAGAAAAATAATTTCCATTGGTATAAAATTGTAAGAAAATTAAGGATTCATTTTATTGATAATTGAGAGAATATAATTTTTATAAAATAAATATTTAATTTACTAACCTGTACGGCTTCCTCGCTACCGGCACATTGGTGCTTATCAATAAGATTTTGTCCCATAGCAAGAACAGATTGGATTCGATCGGCATTGGCTGCTAATTCGGCTTCAAAAGCTTGATGTTTTTGATGTTTAGATTGAATATTGGCTGGGTCTTTGTAGCTTTCTTCGGTGGCCAATTGAAGTTTCTCAGCAATCCAATTTTCCATCTCATCAGCGTCTCGACTAAAATAAAAGGAGAAAACATACATAATTGATAAATGCTACTTTTTAAAAATAATCTTATAATTTTTTCCTGAATATTAATTATTTTAATACCTGAATTGTTGGAGAGTTTGGGATTCACCAAGACGGGAGCGTTTCTCAATAAGTGCTTCTTTGAGATGACGCCAACGATCCAAAACTTGACGACGTTTTTCATCAATTGGCTGAGCGGCATAATGTTCAGCAGCAATCAGTTGATCTGCAAGAGTTTGAAGAGCGGCAATTTTCTCTTCCTATAATAAATATATTAGAATTATATACTGAGGTTAAATCCTTTGAATAAAATAATCATATTGATAAAAAATTTACATGAGCATTGATGGCTTTATCAAAATCTTCGTGTTTTTTAATAAGAGCCTCAACATTATCTCCTTTGCTATCGACTTCTTCTGCAGCAAGGAAAGCCTCGCGGGCGGACATCCAGTTTTCAGCTTGTTCGCAATCTCGGTAGAAAAGTTGCAATTCAAGATTTTGATCAAGTTGCATTCGACGTGCAATCCAGGCTTTTTCTAATTCTTGCCTGGCTTCAGCCATTGATTCTAATTTCTCTTGAATTTCAACACTAGCATAATGGCCTGATTCAAGTAATTGTTGGCCAAATAATTCAAAAGCTTGGAATGTTCCAGCACGAGCATCAATTTCTGTGCGATGTTCCTAAAATAAAAATAAAAACTAATTATTAAATAATTCAATATTCATTTACAGAGGAATTTTTTAAAATGATTTTTAGACAATAACAATTTTTTAAATGAATTCTGTATTTTCATAACCTAACTGAAATAATCCCATATAAACTTAATTAGTTAATTAGTTTATAAACAATTAAGGTAAAAGTTTTATTTTTTTATTTTTATTACAATAAATAAATTTTAAATAAGGCATATATTAAGAAAAATTGTAGAAAATAAATAATTTTAATAGAAAAATATTAAATATTTTGTTTTCAAATGAAATAATATACGATAATTAAACAATAATTTATTTTGTAATAAATAATAAAAAGTTGAATTTTTAAAATAATATAATTGAATATATATAATGTAAAAAGTATTAATATAATTATATAGGAATATGTGTGTGTATTCACTAATTTAACTTTTTATAAGGTTGTAATACAAAAAGCAAAGAAATAAGGAAATTTTACAGACACAAAATTTAGAATAAAGATATTTTTTTTATTCTTATGTTAATTAAAATATTTTTATATTTTAATTTTATAAATATAAAAAAATTAAAATACAAAATTTGTTGTTAAAAATGAGAATGGTTTGTATTAAAATTTTTAGTAGATAAAACATTTCGACCCAAAAATTAAATTGAAAATTAAAATTTTTTTAAAATTGTTGTATATTGTGTAGTGTCTGTTCATAACCCTAAATAAGTGTGCTGGAGAGGGTCATCTAAATTTTCAATTTACAGGTAACATATTTCATAACAGTTTTTGTGAAAAAGGGATGGATTGTTTGTGCCTTTTTCTATTTATTTTTCAAAATGTAAATATATCACACTATTTAGTTTTCAAAAAATCATCCTTTTATGTTAATGCAAAATTATTATTCATAAAAAAGGGTAGAAGACAATAAAATTAATTTTTTATAAATCACAAAAAAAAAAAAAAAAATAACACATCAAAAATATTTTCCATTACTATGGAAATAATTTATGTTAGGAAGTAAAAAAATACTAGGTATTCAATAGGACAAGGGAGTGTAGAAAGCTGTAAGAAACTATTTATTAAAGATAAACACATTAGTATTATTTAGTCATGCAAAAAAGGCCAGTGGCCACTGCACGCACAGGCAGGGCTACCTGAGGCACCCCATAATGGGCGTCTATCTCGGCTCGTTGGTTCTAAAAAGTAAATGATCAATCAAAACAAAATTAATAGATATATTATTATATATTAATCGTGTAATAATGTCTTATAATCAAAATCTAAATATAAAACTTATATGTTGAACCTTTGAATTAAATTTCTCCAAAATAATTATATATAAATTCAATTAAAATTCTATCTAAATATCTCATTATCTTAATTAAATATATGTATAAAAATTAAATAATATAAGAAAGATAGAGATAAAGGTTGTGTTTATTTTGGTTAATAGAATCTCAAAATAAAAAGAAATTATGTATAAAGTGTTCAATTAAAACAATTATTTTGGCGAATATGTAGAAAAAATAAAAGATATCCTTTCAAATTAAAAATAATTCTCACAATCAAATTTTATTTTATTAATTTATTTTTAATTATTACTATTTTTTTGTTAAAATTATATTAATGTTTTTATGTTTATTTGCTATTTCAAAAATCTATTATTATTAATTATTTAAATTTATTTATTTTTTTAATAAAAACATTTTTCTTTGTCCTTACTTTTATTAAAAATTTTAATTTTTAGAATAGTGTCGATGAAAACATATATTAATATTTAATTTATATAAAAATAATTTTAACAATTTTATTAAGAAATATTTTAAAAAACTAAATTTTACCTGATGTCTTTCAAGAAGGGCTTCTGCACCAGTTACGTCATTGGCCAGTTCATCGCTAGAGACAAGTCCCATCATGCTATTAATCCAAGACATAAGGTCGCGATAATCGCTAAGGAACCGCTGTAAATCATAAGAATCTAATAATTTTTCCTTTCGGCTGTTGGCTTTGGCTGTCAATTGAGTCCATTCTTCATTAATTTCCTTTTGTTTAGCATAAGTTTGATCTGCCGTATCTGGATGGGTTTGCATTAAACGATTTGCGGTTTCATCCAATTGACGAATCTTAAATAAAAAAATAATTCACATTTAAAAAAAATAAATTAAGAAAAATGTTAATTGAACATTTATTTTATTTTTTTACCTTATCTCCAAGAGCTGCCAAATCTCTTTCAAGTCCTTCATGCTTGCGTTGCAATGCTTGAACACTTCTTAGGTCTTTTCCAAGATCATCATTATTAAGAGCTTCATCTTTTTCTTGAATCCAATCTTTCGTTTCATCGACATCACGGTGAAAACGTTGTACTTCATGTGCAGATCCAAGTTGAGTAGCCCGTTCTTGTGTTACCTAAAATTAGAAATTACACAATTAATTATTTTATTTATTTTTATTGTTATTGTAATTCTAAAAATAGAATGAAAGAATACCTGTTGAAGAGATGACCATTTCTGGTTTAGATCATCGATTTGTGTCTGAATTTTGAGAGCAGCTTCGGTTTGACCGAGAGACATCAATTGCATAGCAATTTCATTCATTTCTGCTAAACGAACTTCATTGGCCTTAAGATCTGCTTGGAAGTCATCAAATTTCTTTTGCATAACTTCCACTTGTTCAAGATCTTCACCAATATCAACAACTTCAGCCAAATTTTCCTTGTCTTTTATCCAAGTGGCTAATTCTGCAGCTTCGCGTACCAAAACATAAGCTTTGACTGTTTCATTTAATTTATTTTGTCGTTCACGAGCCAATGCAAGAAGTTGATCATATTGATTTTGGATTTGATTTTGTCTTGCTGCAATTGAGCTGTTATCAGCAAGATTTTGTTGGGAGGCGGAGAGACCAGCATCAATTTTCTTTACATAAGCAGCTGGTACGAATCCTTGACGATCATTGACTTCAACTTTCCACCAATCCTAATCATAAATTTTAGTAATTTAGATAACAATTAAACGAATTTTATAATTAAAATATAAAATCAAATGTTTACCTTATTGTTGGAATTGAGGAGAGTGAGAACATCTCCTTTTTTCATTGAAACTTCACGAGGAGATTTTTCTGAATAATCATATAACGCCATTACACATTCTTTACCTGAGATATCAATAACAGGAGTTTCTTGTTGCTAAAAATAATCACAATACATTAACAAAATTCTAATTATAATCATTTGTCGTTTTAAATCGACATATAACAAATAATATATTGACATATTAAAAATATTTAAAAATTGAATGATTTTATTTTTATTTTAATAGAAATTTTTAAATATACATATATGATAAAGTAATGTTTTTGAAATACCCTGCATCCTTCAGCTTGTTCTCTTAAAGCCGAAATTGTATTTCCAAAGGCCTCCAAGTCACTGACCAAAGCTTCATGTTTTTTAAGAAGAGCTTCACTAGAGTCTTCATCTTTACCATAATCCGTATTACATACAATTGGTTCTTTCTCTTTCATCCAAGACTCAGCCTCATTTGCATCAGCGAAATATTGATGAGCTTGAAGAGAATCCTCAAGATCTTGTTTCCGCTAGAAAAATCAAAATAATGTTAATATTTATTAATATTATGAATTAAATAAATAAACCAATTTTATTTCTTATGTTAACTAAAAGTTGAATTCAAAAATTTACCTGCAAAGCTTTTTCTTTAAGTTGTGTCCAATGATCGTTAAGTGTCGTGACACGTTGACGAATCTCATCAGTGGCAAAGTGTCCATCATCCATCATATGTTGGCCATTTTGACATACAGCAGTAATTCGATTCTCATGATTGTTAATCTCAGCAAGAACAGCTTGATGTTTTTTAATTAAATTCTGAACGCCAATTAAATCACGACCTATAAAAAGTATATATTTATTACAAAATGAAGACATGGAATTAAATAAAAATTATAATATAATAAATGAAGAAAATCCAAGTTTTTAGTTTACAGATTTGAATATTTTTTTTTTAATTTATAAATTTACCTCTATTAGTGGAAGCTGCAACAGGTTCTTTCTCTCGAATCCATGCCTCTTCATCTTCAATATCCCGAAAGAGTTGTTGTACTTGAAGGGAATCAAAGAGACGTTGTTTACGGATATTCATCGGGCGTTGTAAAGCAGAATATCGATCGGTTAAAGTCACCTAAATATTACAAAAATTATTTATATAAACCCATTGAATTGAATTTATTTTATTTTTTTATTACTTCTTTTGTTTTTATATTATCAGCATCGAAATGTCCACGTTCAACAAATTGAGCGGCATTATGACGGATACCATCTATTCTATCTTGATGAGAGAGAACATCCGCTTCTAATAAAGCATGTTTCTTTTGTAAATTTTGTACTGATGTTAGATCTTTTCCATAATCTTCACTCATCAATTGTCCCTCAATTTCAGATAACCACAATTCAACATCTTCAACAGTACGATTGAATTGTTGTTGTTGAGAAGCTTCCTGGAGTTTAGTTCCTTTTTTCTCGGTCGCACCAACCAAAGACTCCCATAGATCAACAATTTCATCCATTCGTGATTGAATACGATCTAAAATTAAAATCCGAAAAAATAATCAATAATAATTTAAATAAAAAAAAAGATTTTAAAAATACTATAAGAAAATATTCTAAAAATTTCACCTGCTGCATAATGGTTAGTCTCAATCAATTCTTGACCAGTGGAAGTAATTTCTTCCATTCGAGATTTATTAGCATTTAATTCTTGCTCGAAATTTTGATGCTTTTGAACTTTGCCATTCAAATTGGTTGGGTCCAAATAACTATCATCCGTAGCGAATTTCAATTTCTCATTGATCCATCCTTTAGTTTCATCACAATCTCTTTCAAACTGTTGAAGACGGTAGGAATCTTCCAAGATTGTACGTCGCCTTGCCGATTTTTCAAGAAGAGCTTTGCGTCGTTCAAGAAGCTGAAAATAAATAATTATTTTAAAATCTTTTTTTTAATTCAAATTTTTTATTATTTACAAAAACAAGAAAAATAAAATTACCAAAGCACGTCGTTGAGCAACATCATCAGCAGCATAATGTTGACCTTCAATCAGTTTGGTTGCAAACTCATCTAAGGCTTTAATTTTTTCTTCTTGAGCTGCTAAAGATTTCTCAAAATCTTCGTGTTTCTTAATTAAAGCTTCAACGGAATCAAGGGAATCACCCAAATCATCATTTGCCAAAAATGCCTAAAATGAAAAAATCTTGTTAAATCGTATATTTTTATAACTTTTTCGTTTTCCAAATAGAAATTATTAATAACCATAAAATAAAATTTATATGCGTGTTTAGAATAATAAAAAATATTTAATATTTTATTAAAATTAATAATTGACATCAATTAAGAAATCGTATATTTTTATATACCTCTTGTTTGGCCATCCAGGTATCAGCTTGTTCAGTATCTCGATAGAATAATTGAAGGTCCATGCATTGTTCATAAAGAATTCGGCGTTCCTCCCACATAGACGAAAGAGACATTTTCTCTGAATCAAGTTGAGAAAGTTTCTCTTTAACTTCATCGCTGGCATAATGCATCCTCGATACTAGCAATTGACCTGCTTCAGCTGTAGCTCGGAAACTATCTTCTCGCGCATCAATTTCTCCCTTTTGAAAATAATAGATATTTTAAATTTTTATCTATTTTATTTGTTTATTAATTTTTTTTTTATTTATTATTTATTTTTCTAGATACCTTATGTTCTTGATGACGTTCAAGTAAAGCCTCGGCACCAGCCACATCTTTAGCTAACTCATCAGCAGAAATAATGGCTTTCATATCATTGATCCATGAAATTAAATCACGGAAATCAGCAAGAAATCTGTGAAGATAATAAGACTCATCTAATTTTTGACGACGTTCCTATAAAATAAAAAAAAAATTAATTGTTTATTAATTAATAAGTATTATTAAAATAAAAATCTTTAATTACTTTAGCTTTAGCAGTTAAACTCTCCCAGTAAGCTGCAATTTCTGCTCGTTTTGCTTGAATTTGTTCAGCATGATCAGCATGAATTCCACAGAGTCGATCGGCTTCTTGTCCAAGAGTCGCTACTTTATCTTCAAGGGCTGCTAAATCTCTTTCCACCCCTTCATGTTTGCGCTTAAATGATCAAGAAATATTTTTGAATTTAATATAATTTATGTTTTATTAAAATATATTAAAGATTATTCGAATAAAACATGATATTAATTTCAGAAAACAAACTATTAAATTAAAAATTTATAACTTTATTAAAAAAATAAAAAATTAAGAAAATTCATTAAATTTAATTTACCTGTAAAGTTTGAACACTGGCTAAATCTCTGCCATATTCATCAGAAGATAGAACTACATCTTTTTCACTAATCCAAGCAACAGTTTCATCGGCATCTCGATTGAAACGTTGAATTTCATGTGCCCCAAATAGTTTTTCCTGGCGCATAAGTGCAAGCTGTTTCAAACGCATCCATGCTTCATTTAATTCTTCTTTACGTCGAATAATGGTTTCCCGTTCAGGATGTCCTTCAGTGACTAATTTATCAGCCAGTTCATTAACTTCCGTGACACGGTATTCTTGAGAAGCCATATCTTTTTGGAATTCATCAAATTTTCTTTGCAAAACTTCAACGTGTTCTAAATCATGACCAAATTCATCAGTTGTAACAAAAGTTTCCTAAAAAAATTAATATAAATTATAATAATGTAAATCAGAAATTGAATTAAATAACGTACTTTATCAGTAATCCAGAACATGACTTCGTCGCATTGTCGCAAGAATTGTACAAGCACTAGAGCTTGTTGTAATTTCATTCCTTTATCTGCTAATTTAGAGAGTAACAACTCCCAAAGTCGATGAAGTTCCTCTGTTAAAATAATAAATTAAGTTAAATTAATCAAATAATAATTGATTTTCTTCAAAATAATACAATTATATACTATATATTTATTGAGAGTAAGCGAGAAAATAAATACTAAATTAATAAAAAGTTTGTAGACATGCAATTAAATTTCTTTTTTTATTACTTTAGAATAACTTTTCTTAAAATAATTTTTAACATATATATAAATAATACCAACCAAGACGACGTCGAATGATTTCAGATGAGAAATGTTGTTGATTAATCATTTCCATGCCTGTGTTATCTAAAACAACTATAGCATTGCTATGAGCAGCAACTTCTGCTTCAAAAGCTTGATGCTTTTGAATTTTTGCTTGCAGATTTGTTGGATCTTTGTAACTTTCATCAGAAGCTGCTTGAAGTTTTTCATATATCCATCCTTCAAGTTCGTCCGCATCTCGTTTAAAATACTAGAAAATTAAATAAAATAATTATTTTGTTTTCAATTTATGTAAAATATGAATCTATAAATTACATAAATAATTTATGAAATATTAAATATAATTTAGCATTAAATACTATTTTTTATTTATTTAATATATATATATATATATATATATATTAAAATTAGAGTACAAAATTAATTAAGATAATAAGCACCTGAAATCTTCGAGAATCTTCAAGTTTTTCTCTTTTAGTTCTTGCCTCACTTTTAAAATCGGTGTATCGATGTAATACTTGTTGACGACGATTTTCAATATCATCTGCGCTCTCAAGGATTTTCACCTCTTTAGGGGTGAACTGATCCATGGTTGATGAAGATCAGCCAACGCTAGAAAATAAAAATACATTTTTAATTGATTTATATGTTGAAAATATGTAAACAGAATTTAACGGTTGAGAAGACAAGAAAATTTAGTAAATAATTGAAAATTCTAAAAAAACAACAAATGAGAACTTACATATAAAGAAACTGAAGGTATAAATGAACAATAAATCTTAATTACCAACCAAAATATGAAATTATTTAAATGAAAATATAATTGATTTTAATTATGAAGGAAATAATAACAAAACAATTTTTATTCAAAATGTTTCAAAGTTTCTATAAATTTAAAATTATATGCAGATTCGAAATAAAAATAAAAAATTTAAATAAGATTAGAATGGTATATTTCAGTCATAAATTTTTTTTCAAACTTTATGAAAAATCAGACAAATCCAAATGAATATTAAATATATTATTCTCCAAAAAAATGATTGAAATGATATATAAATATATCAATTAAACAATTACGTAACTATTTAAATAGGAAATGATAAGGTATAAAGTAAATAGATTTTATTTTGAAGGTATAATATTTGATTTATTAGAAGGATAGTAAGTTCAAAAGGTTAAGATTTCTTTCTAATTGCATTAAAACCTTGTTGAAATTAAAAAAAATTTAATATAATTTGAAGAAATTTTTCAATATTTAAAATCGACTATTCATTAAAAGAAATCCAAAGCTAAATATTTATTCTATTTCTTTTATTTTTTATTTGATTTCAGATACATCAAGAATAAATCTGAATTTTTAATTAATTTTTTAGTATATATATATATATATATCACGAAATTTTATGAATTTTTTTAGTATTTTCCAATATAATGCCTGGAGTAAAAAAAAATGTTCCAGTTGAAATCGAAGAAAATTTATTATTAGAAATAAAATGCTTCCAATTGTGAATATAAATCATTCCTTAAAATAGATATTCTCAGATATGTTATTTTGCTGTTTAACCTTCAACTAAATGACATTTAACAACAGATTTTTAAAAGAAAAAAAATTAGACCTTAATTTAAATGCTTAATTCAATAATTGCAAGATTAATTTGTCTATAATATTAATTATAGTTATAATGAAAGTAATGACCTTAAACGTTATCAATATCTTATCTTCCAATATTTACATTCCTTAAAGGAATAATTTAATCTTTTTCTAATTTTTTTTTCATTTATTTCTCTTAAAAATATTCCCGAAGTTCACTAATACTGAATCTGACCTAATCATTCTAATTTAATTATAAAATGTTCTTTTTATTTCTTAATTTAATTTTATAAATTATAATACAATTTTGGATGTATTGAGAAGGCTTTTGGTTTTTAATAAATGATAATATTAATTATTATTATCAATTTAAAATTGTATTGATAAATATATTATAGATATTTTAATGATCTTTGCTTTTGTAATATCACAAGGAATGACAACCGAAAGAGTTGAAAGTTATTTTTAATATCAAATAGATTGGTTAAGTAAATCAAAATAAGAAATTGAACTGATTAAATAAAGGAGTATCTATCTATATCTATCTCTGTGACTCTACGGAACTCTGAAGTTCTTGGCCGCAGCAACCACACCCCTCCAAGTATTCCTATTCTGAGCCACAACCTTCCAGTCCCTATCCTCTCCCATCTCGCTCACATCTTTTCCCACATTATCCACCCATCGTGTCCTTGGTCTTCCAAGTAGACGTTTCCAACTCGGTTCCCCGGTGACCTCATCTTTCTTTGGCACATAAATGCTTCGCAGAATCCTATTCTCAAATACTCTAAATCTACTCTCGTCACCTAAGGTCATAGACCATGCCTCACACCCATATAATTCAACCGGTAAAATAATTGTTTTATATATTAAAGGAGTATATCCAGGGCATTTCCTCTCTCAATAAATTTGATAAGTAAATTAATTTATAAAATAATCTATATATTAGTGTTTTATAAAATAAATTAACTTTTGAGAGTATCAGAATTATTTATTTACAAATATCAACTTATTTAATCAGAAATTTCTATCTTTTATTTGTTTAATACTTATTAACATATATTTCTGATTATCTTAATTTTAGATAAGATACAATACCAAAATTATAATTTTTTATACACTCAATAAGGAATTAAGATCATAAAGATACATTGACTATTATTTTCTTTAAATTAATGAAATAAATTAGAAGGAAAAAATACACAATGTGTTATTTATTAGTTTTTTTAATAATTAATTAGATATACGGAACTTTATCATAATTTAATAAGATTAAAAATTGGGACAAGATTAAAATCATTAAGTACATAATTTAATAATTTTGTGAATATTAAGGTTTTATAATATAATTTTTTAAATTATTTAATAAATTGAAAAAATGATTTTTTATTTTTGTTATTTATTTTTTATTTACTTGTTTTATTCATATATAAATCTAAATATACATTTAAGAGTATTTTGAAGTGTGACCTAATAATTATATTTAATTTTAGTTGTGATAAGCATTTAAGAATGAATGTTCAGTTAGTGGGCGTAATTTAGTAAACGGGAAATTAAGTGGAATGCAAATAGTTTAGGAATTTCAGATGGACGGATGACTGCTGCTGCAAAAAAAAGGAAGTGGGGGGTCTGGGTGTGGTGCATGGAATGAGATTACCGCAGTGCGCTAATCAAATGCATATATATTAAATAAGAACAAAATAAAAAATAAAAAAAAAACAGACTAAAAATGACAATATCTAAAAATAAAATGGTTTATCTACTGAGAATATAACAAATAATATATAATTGATCTAATTGTGAAAGGTGTTAAAATGTCTGACATTGACTCAAATCAATATAAGTTTATAATGTTTATCAAAATATATTTCAATATAGATTTAAATTGAATTACAATTTAATATATAGAAATTTTGTTTTAATAAAAAAAAGTTTAAATAAAATAATATTCCAAAAATTTAATAATCCGGGTGGGGCAAGGAATGAAGGATTTAAATCCAAAAGAGAAATGTCACACAAGTGATAAAAATTTGACATAAAAATAGATGAGATGAAATGAATTTAACGTAGTAATTCTTAAATAGAGAGAAATGGAGAATTTGTATACATACCTTAACATAAATTCGTTATAATAATTCACTTCCTATTGGAATCGTTCGATAAGCGAATATGCTTTACAAGATTATAAGTGGTATTTAGAAAATGACGTCACCACTTAAGGCATCGGTCGCCTTTTGTCGATGACATCATAGCGCAAGATTATAAAACTATCATCGCGTTATTTAAAAATTTAATTAATATTTATAAATATTATTATTAAAAATACACTTCAGAATTATTTATAATTAATAACAAAAATAAGGACCCATCCGTATTTTAAAAACTATCCAATTTTTAATTTTAGCTAAGCATTGAATCTATTTTATTTTTTCAATAAATATTTCATTACTTCATTTTATTAAACAGTGATAACATTAGATTATATTTTTTATCAAAGTTTATTATGAATTGCATTTTTTTAATAATAATTAACAAAAATGTGCTTCAAAGCACAATTATATTATTTCTTAATAAATACTTTTCAAATTGAATTCTACTATTATATATTTATTTAATTTTATTATTATTAAAAAATAAATTTATAAATGAAAAAGATGTTAATTCTAAAATCATATATATATATATATATATTTTTTTTTAAACTGTAACTAGTTTCACACTAGTAGAATTGTATTTTTTTTTATTAATGGAACTATTGAATTCCTTTTTATAAATATTACTTGTATTTTTTATTTAGTATTTTTAATGATTATTTTTAAAAAAGTTATTTATAAAATGAGGATGCATCATCATAATTTCCAATCATCAGATTGAAATACAATTTTTTAAATTCAAGATTACGATTTTAGAATTACATTACATTATATATATATATATATAGATATAGATATGTCTAGTGAAAATTGACATTATGAATGTTTTATAGTTAAATCACACCTGACGGGTAACTCCCTTTTTATTCTTTTTACTTAATGTTTTTTTAATACAAATATTTAGAAAGTAATTTCACTTACTAAATACTTATCTTTTAATTTTTTTAGATATTTTATTTTAGAGATATATATATTGTCATTAGCAATGGCTTCCGAAGACACATCTTGGAAAGAATGTGTCAAATGGCTCATTCGTTGTAATGTTTTACCCGCCAATCATAAAGCTAATTTACCTGATTCAACAATTAAAGAATTAGCTTTTACTTTGAGAGATGGAGTATTACTTTGTAATCTACTTAATATCCTTGACAAAGGATGTATTGACAAAAAAGATATCAATCAAAAGCCTCAAATGGCCCAAGTAATATTTTTATTATAATTTACACATATAAATTTAAGTTAAAATAAAATCAAATTAATTAGTAACATTTTAAAAAAACAAATATATACTGAAATTACAACGGATATTTAATAGGTTTCCTTCTCAAAAATAAGCTTTTATTATATTCAACGATTTGATAGTAGATTTAGAAGTTAAATTATATTTACATATTTTTTTTAATACTTTTTATAAAAATAATTTTTATAAATTATCAATTGATAATTGATATAAGATGAATATAAATATGTATAAAAATTTGATCGCGCTATGACAAAGAAACTTTTGGTTCTATAAATTAATGATTATTCATTTAAGCAATTATAAAATGTTATTAATAATTGTTTATCTATTTTTCAATTAATTTATTTAATTTTTATTTTAGTTTTTATGTCTTAAAAATATTAAAACATTTGTGAAAACTTGTAAAGAAATTTTTGGACTTCGAGATATTGATCTTTTTGAGGCATCTATGTTATTTGAACTTACAGATTTCTATGGAGTTTTACACACATTATCTAAACTTTCAAATTGTCCTAAAGTCCAAAAAAACAATATTCCGTAAGTCATCATTACTTTGAGAGAATATTTATTTTTTTTGGAATTTTTTTTTTTAATATTTTTTTAAAAATTTAAATTTTAGTGGATTTTCCATCCATAGAAGTCGAAGCTTATCTCAAGATGATATTTATAAAAATTTAAATACTTGGTAAGTTTATTTAATTTATATGTTTTTAGAGAACAAATATTTTTAGACTAGGTAAGAATAAACGTACATATATCATATTTATTTAGCATTGTATTTTAAATGATTTAACTACACTGCCGGCCAAGAAAACGTAATACTTAGATTTAAAAAAATAATGAATGTAATAATACATTGAACAAACTTTAAATATGATATACAATTTAAATTTAATTTAAATCTTAATTTAAATTTAAAACAATTTGAATTTGAACACTGCTAATTGCGGGGCTGTCAAGAAGATTTGCAGGAGTTGTGGGTGCTTTTTACCGATGTTTTTTCATATTTACACAATATGGATAAATCAAAATCTAGTTGAAGATCGATAGGTAAATATGAAATTATTCTTTTTCATTTAATTTAATTGTAATTTTAAATAAATTATTTTAAACTTATTTCACACTTATTAAGAAAGGTTTAATATATATCATATTAAATTTCATTGCATTAAAATTACATTTTATTAATTATTTTTAAAAAATCTCAGTGTTACCTATTTTTTTTGGCTGGCAGTGTATAATTATTAGAATCTAATATTATATACTCTGTTTAAAAAACTTAATAGAAAATTTGATTCTTGAATTTATATTTCGCAAACTCGCAAATTTAATAATATGTTTTTATATGGTTATTATATAAAACTTTATTATTACCTTAGTGAGTGAAAACGATATTTTAAATCAATTTTTGTTAGAAAATAATAAGGGAAAAAATTCATTGTTTGCTGTAAATGATTTACAGTAATGGAGCAATATCCCCAATAAACCAAAATTGGGATTGTGATAGAGGTTGGATGCAGTTCTTAATCAAGTGTCCTCATTTTGAGGATAGAGAGGAAGAAGTTTATGAGGATTTATGCTATATCACTTTCTCCTCACCCCCTGAGGTAGATTTACAAAAAATATTTAAGAGATATCAATGTCTTTGCGCTTTTTGCTCATTATAATTTTTTGATTTTTTTTTTGATTAATTTATTTCTCTAATTGATTATTTGTTTATTGAGATGCACTAATAGTTTTATTTTGCTTCTTATTAATTTGATTAGAATCAAATAGATTAATTAATTAGTCGCTTATATAAGCCAAAATATACAAAAATATAATGAATTGTGCATCTCAAATTTTGTAATTTTTTAAGAAGAACTTCTAATAAAATACAGGGTTACCAGTTATATGAATTATGAGAATTGTAAAAAAATCTTCAACAAATCTCATAATTAAATTAAATAAGACTTCGATATATATTTATATATATCTTTCTTTTTAAGTGTATATTATATATATATGAATTATATAAATGATAGGATCGTAAGATGTATTAAGATTACAATCATTTATTAATTTTAAGTATAAAATAATTTAATAGATTTAAACTTAACCACTCGTTGGAATATATTATTATTATTATTATTTAAAACTTAACTTAAAATAATAGACAATTAATCATAATAATTTGAATTCAAACACTAGGAATACTTTTAAATTTAGTTATTTATTTGTTTGTTTTATGTGCATTTCAACAGTTAACTTATATGAAAATCTCCCCAGTTGTGCCCATTCTTTGTTTTGAAATAAATTTGAACAAAAACTTTGGAATTTAAACTTAAATGAAAGAAAATTATTTAAAAACTTTTCATTTAAATATTTGAAAATTTTTTTTTAATAGATGATATTTATAAGAAATCCTATTGAAATATTTATTTTCTATATAATACAATAATTAATATAGATTCCTGGTAACCTTGCATTATTTTGAGATGATCTGTAGCCATTTTTGGCATGGTTCTTCAATATTTTTCATTTCATTTTATTTATTTCAAGCTTAGCTTTCGTTTTTAGTTTGATTATTATATTGTTTTTTCTTCTTTTTGTTTTAAACAATTTTAATTTAAATATTGTTATATTTGTAATTAGACGTACTTGATTTATCTATATGTATTAAAAAATTATACATGGTTCAATTGTTTAGATGTCCTTTATTTAGACAAAGTAGATTTAGTTCGATTATAGATTTTTTTTGTTAATATTATAAAATATCTAGGCCTAAATGAAAATCGCAGAGCATGAACTTGTGTGCGCTTGTTGTTTTTGTCTTCTGCATGTTTGGCTGTAGCGATGAGGAGGAAGACCGTGCAGAATTGATGATGAATTCACCCGAGGACGATTATGGCGTTTATGGTTATTATTCACGGATCTCGACGGACGAAAAAATATATGAAGATCTTTGTACAATTGGTCAAGGGAGACAATCCCAGGTGATGATGATCTTATCTTTCTTTTCTAGTATTTCTTCATAAATGATAAAGAAAATTCCAAAAAACCAATAATATTTATTCTTATATATAAACACTTAATTGAATATAATATGTATTTTTTCTAAACATTATTTCAAAAGTGCAAAAATTTATTAACTACCATATATTTTAATTAAAAAAAAAACAATACATATTCTTAAAGTGTTAATAAAAATATTAAAATACAAGCATTTGAATCTTGCACGAGTATTTCTTAAATTACTCTCATCACAATATTTTAAGTTCATTTCTAATTCCTCCTGATGAATACAACGATTATTGATAGATTTTTTCTAAAATTCCTTTTATTGATAAAATTATTTTCATTATTTTCAGATCCCTTCACCTGTTCGTCTTAGTCTCGAGCAAAGAGATTATATTATAAATGAACTGGTAGAGACAGAAAAAAATTACGTTGATATTTTAGAAACTATACAACGATATTTTATGCGTCCTTTATCAAGGCATTTGAATCCTGAGGAAGTTAAATTAGTTTTTGGGTGTATAAAAGTAAATTATAATTAATTATTTTATAATAATACATCAGCTAACCAAATCTTTCAATTTCTTAGGAATTAACTGAAATTCATACTGGATTTCGGAGTCAATTGACCAAAGCCACTTCTCCTGGAAGCTCTGTACGTCTAAGTGATGTTTTTATCAATTGGAGAGAAAAATTTGTCATTTATGGCAAATATTGTTCCCAATTAAATTCAGCTAGAGATTTAATCCAAGAAAAATGTGATAATTATGAAATTTTTAATCAAGAAGTTATCGTAAGACATAGTTATTATTATTTTTTTTAATAAATACATTTACATATTCAAATTACAAAATTTTAATTTTTATTTTGTAGAAATGTCAACAAGAGGCAAATAATGACAAATATAAGTTAATAGACATTTTAACTGTACCAATGCAGCGAATTTTAAAATATCCACTTTTATTAAAAAGATTAATTAAAGAAACTAACCCGGTAAATTTTTTTCATCTGTTAATGGAACTTAAATAAATTTATATTTTACAGAATCTATTAATATTACTTATAAGTCATATATTTTATTTTTTAAATTCTAATTTTAGGGACATGAAGACTATAGAAATCTTGAAAGAGCCAAAGAAGCTATGGTTGATATAGCAGAATATATTAACGAAGAAACGAGAGATTACGATAAATTCCAAATAATGAAACAAATGAAAGTAAATAAAAAACCTTTATTTATTCATCAATTATTTTTAAAAATAATTATAATATAATTAATATGTAATGGTAATGAATATATTTCAGGCTAATATCTCTGATTGGGATATAGGAGACAATCAGGAATTATTAAAATTTGGTATGCTAATTAAAGATGGAGAATTGCGAATTCGAGCACATGATGATCAAAGAGATAAATTGCGATACGTATTTGTATTTAATAAAGTTATGATCATGTGTAAATCTAAAGGGGTAAGTTATTTTTATAATTAAATTAGTTACTAAATCAATATTTATCCTATTTATAATTTACAGAGTCTTCAATATATGTATCGTGATACTTTAGTCTTGGAAAATTTTAAAATTGAAAATATGGTAAATCGTAAATTGCTTGGGAGAGATGGTTGGCGTTTTCAATGGTATCTTGTCAGAAAAAATGGCTGCACTGCTTATACATTAAGTGTAAGAACGGAAGAAGCAAAAAACAAATGGTATAAAGCCATAGAAGAAGCAATGTAAGATGATTCAAGAATTTTTATTATATATTTATATACTCTCTCTCTCTCTCTCTCTATATATATATATATATATATATATATATATATATATATTTATTGATAAATACATGATTTAAGTGTAGAATCTTTTTATATATGGCACAAAATAAACTTAATCTAATAAATTTTGAAATTAACTTTAAAATTATTTAAAATATTTTATATGAATTTAAATCTCTTCAATTCAATTAATTTTTTATAAATATCTTTTTTTAGTCGTAATAATGAACATATTCAATTTAAAGATCACGACTTTACTATGCACACATTTCAAAAACCTACTTTATGTAATTATTGTAGTAAATTTCTCAAAGGCATTGTGTTTCAGGTAACTATGAAAATGATATTAGATTAGGTAATTCATAAAAACTAATTTTTTTAAATTTCACTTTCTAGGGTTATAAATGTACCCAATGTAACATACCTGTTCATAAATTATGTTATCCAAAAACAAGTAAATGTTGTAGAAATCTACCAATACCTGTAAGTTTATTTTTATTTTCTGTATTTTTGTTTTCACATTGTTATTAAATTTATTTCTATGTTGAATATTATTTTCAAGGATCCTCTTGATAGATATCCATGGTTTGTACATGAAATGCGAAGAGATAGAGCATCATCACTTCTTGAAAAAAGAATTGATGGCACATATTTGTTGAGAATTCGACCACAAGGACCTACTAATGAAAATGAAACCACATACGCGCTAAGTCTCAAGTAATATTTTTTTTATTATCTAAGCCTAAAACAAAATATATTAATCATTAGAATTAGAAACTATAATCATGGACATATATATATCTATTGAATTAGTTTATAAACTTTTAGTTTTTATATTACATTTTTTTAATAACTAAGATATTGATTAAAATAATTCTCTTTTATTTTTTCTAGAACTGATAATCGAGTAAAACATATGAAATTATACTTGGAAGTTTCAACTGGAAAATATTATCTTTCTTCACAGCGATACTTTCGAAATATTCCTGAACTGATAACTTATTATGAACGCAATACTCTCGCTGAAAACTATTCAGAGTAACTATTCTTTACTTCTTAACTCAATAAGACAAATAAAATTTCACATTAAAATTAATTTTTCCTTTAGATTGGATGAATGTTTAAAATGGCCTTATCATTCAACTATTGTACGAGCAGAATATGATTTTGACCCAACACATCCACAACAATTGAAATTAAATCGAGGCTCTCTTATATTAGTAATATCGAAAAAAGAAAGCGATGAAGGCTGGTGGGTGGGTAAGATTGATGATCAGGTAAGAAATTTTTTTTAGAAATTAAAATATTAAATCTATCAAACTGACTAATAGATAAAAATATTAAACGCACCTTCTCAATTATTATAAAACATAGTTGTCAATAAATCCTTTCCCTCTCTCTTAAAATATTTTAAAATATATAAATATTAATAAAGTTTATTTAAAAATATACTATAAATACAAAAATTTATAAAAATAAACATTTATTATACCATTATTATTATTATTATTATCAACCTCGATATTTTAAAAGTTTTTTATTTTATTTAATTATATAAATGGAAAATTTTATTTTTTTAGACTGGTCTTTTTCCAAAGAATTATGTAAGTGAAGTGACTGAAACTTAAAAATATATTCAAGAAAAATAAATGAGAAAAAATATCTTCATATACACCGAAATATTTATTCATATTAGGTATTGTATATTATATTATTTAATGAAAAACATTTTCAACTCGTATGTTTTAACGTTCCATGTCTATTGTCTATTCGTTGTTGTTGTACCTTGAGATATATATATCATATATATAAAATTAGGTTGCCATAAAAATTAAATATTTAATCTTAGTGCCATAAGATAACAAATGAAAAATGAAAAAAATGATATATATACCTAAATATATATATATTTAAAAATAAGTCAATATGTCCCCTCAATTATACCATTAATATTATTTTTATAATAAATATATAATTATTATTTTATTTTTTTATTTTATATTTTCATATTTTATTCCATTCATCTATAAAAAAAAAAAGAAAATACAAGCTTATTGGACATATTATTATAATATTTATTTTTCTCTATTAATACACGTATATCTCGATTAAAATTCTTACTGATTGCCGTCCACATAAAACTCACAACTAATTTGGAAAATCAGCCTAATGAAAGAAATTGATTGAAAAAAATAAATGAATTGAAATAAAAGAATTATACATCGCATAAAATGAAATATCAACGAATAGCTTTATACTTTTTAATCTTATTAATGTAAATTATATAAAATAAATTGGCCTAAATATTAAATACATTTCTTTTGTTTTATAGATATATATATATATATTTATATATATAATGGCATTCTTATTATATATCGTATTGCAATTTATTATATAATACTGCCAATGTTCACATGAACAGTAAAAATTACAGTTTTATAGAAATAATAATATATATACATATTTTAATGAAGGGTAAAATAAAGAATGAAATTATTTAGAATTATATTAGTTTAATCTATTGGAAAATTTTATAATAAAAATAAATATAATTTATTCGTTAATTTAAGCGTAGATTTTTTAGATTTTAGTGGCTATTTATAAAATTATTCTAAATCAAAAAGCTTTAAATAGAAATATTGGTAAATCAATTTTCTCTCAAAATTCTACGATATAGATTTAATGAAATGAGATGCAGGACTGATTTGCTTCCGATTAGGTATTAATAAAGTCTAAATCACCCCAAATTATAATTATGATTCTTACTCAAAGAATTTAACTTATTATGAAAGAGAAATATTCTTTTAATATACTATTCCTAGTAGTATAATTGAGAATTATATTTGCTCAATACTAGAAGATTTCAATATAGGCTGATCTAACAAATTAGAAAATAATGCTTTATATAATAATAAATACGAGTTATTTTTATTTTAATATAATAAATGAAAAAAAAAATTTCTTTTTGAAAAATTATATTAAAAAAACTTTTATATTATCAAATTTGAAATTTTAAAAAAATAAATTTTTTAATCGCTTTTATTTTCAAATGAATTTCAAATTCAAAAATTTTAAAAAAATAAATTGTTAAGACAAGATTTTATCATTTAGCAGTCCAAAACGGTATAATTTGTTCAGGCAAAACAATAATAATAATTAAAATTAATAAAAATCACTGGACTTAAAATGTATAATAATTAACCGAATATACATTTAAAATGTACTATTAATTTTTAATTAAATTTATTTAAACAATAATAAACTCAACAAAAACAAAAAAATATATTTTTATTAAAAATAGTATATAATTTCTAGATTGTTAGTAATTTATTTAAATTAATTCTTAAAACTGAACTATTTAATCAATTAAAAATTTACACACTATATATAAATAAATAAATTTTGATTTTATGATATGATAATTGTTTTGTCTATAAATTATTCTTTGTTATTTATTACAATATAAAATTGATTTAGATTTATTAAATCTATATTTGATTAAGGTCTATTCCAAACTATTACATTTAGTGAATAAAATAATTATTCAATACATTTACTAAATTAAATTTTTTTTTGAAATATTATTTATAATCTTAGAATTATCCAAGAAAAATGATAAAATGTCCAATGTTGTTGTTTAGTATAACTTAGAACTAATAATTGATTGTCGCTACACATAAAAATAAAAAAATTTTAAAAATGTTATCAATAATAAATATATATATTATAGTATCTTTTCTTTCTTATATAACTTTATATAATTTATATATATATATATACTTATTTTGTGCAGATGTGAAAAGGACAATTTTATATATATATGTTAAATATAAATTTTATGCTCAAAGACCAAAAAAGCCTCTCAAATTTTAAATTATATTTCATTTGTTTTAATAATAAATTTTTTTATTATAAGTGGAGGAAGTAAGTATTATTATATATCAACAGTTGATTTAAAACAAAATGTATAACTGAACTAATGTAAAATTTAATTTAATAAAAAAATATTTTGAAAAAACTACATGCTTAGGTGAAAATTAAATTCTATTATAAATTGTTTTAATAAAATTAATAAAGAAAATTAAAAATTCAAAACAAAATGTTTATTCTAAAGTTTATATTCTATCTATAAATTAATTATCTTATATTATAAAAATTAGAATTCTTCAAAATATATACAATATGGAGATATAAATATTATATTTTCAAAAATAGATTATAAAAAAAAATGTTATATTACGATTTTTAATTTCTGGAAAATAATACAATAATTATTGTTTAAATATTTAAACCTATTACTATTTTACTGCATTATTAAATTATTAAAAAATAAAATTAAACCCTGGTATGTAATATTTTAGAAAGATATTTACAATATTCTTAGTATTTTTTTTCAAATGTCTCTCTTATTGAGTGGTCTTTGAACTTTAAATATATATATTATATATATGTTTAGCATTTATTTTAGAAAATGATGAGATTGATATTATATATAATATAAACACGTCGATATATACGATATATATATATATAAAATATTTTTAATTGATATTAAATTATAATGAAAGATAAAAAGATAGGCCTTAATTAGTCCGAATAATGTTAAATTATAAAATGATTATTTATATAAGGATATGTTTTATAATCATTTCTAATTTTTATCAATTTATTATTATAATTCATTATTTGCTCCAATTGAGGCCTTTCTGAATTTTAAAAAATGGTGCTGTTTTTTAGATAAAAGAGTTTGATATTTAAATATATGCATATATATACCTATTATATATATATATACATATGAAAGATGAATAATGAGTATATCTAAATTTTATTTTATGTTAAAAGCGTTTATATATTCATATATATCCTTTGATATATTTATATATATATATATTATATATATATATGAAAGGATTAACTAGAATGTTTGTCCAAATATTATGTGTTTTTATTTTTAGATCATTTAAAGAAAAATACTAATCACACTCTATTCAATAGCTCAGTGTCTACTATTGAATAAAAGCTTTGATGGTTTTTTTAAAAAAAATATATAAATCAGAAGAATTTCAATATAATTCACAAATTTTTAATGTTTTCCATTTTAAAATATAAAATATTTAAAAATTATCTTAAATAAAAGTTGAGATCATAATACATACTACAATTTATTCTTATTAATTAATAATTCCTTGACAAAAAAAAACTTAATTATTTATAATAGAAATTATATTGGATTTTTTTTCACAAATATTTTTTGAATTTCTATTATATTTATTTTTGAAAATAAAAATTAATTGTGAATTAATTTGAAAATCTTCATTAAATTAAAATGCATTTCAACGTATAAAAAAAATTACTCATATTATAAATCAATAGATAATAAATAAAAATTGTAATAATTTTGTTTTTATTAATTTCTATTTATTTCTCCTTGATTTAATCCTTTAATAATAAATATTACGAGAATATATGTATATATTCATAGAGGTTTTATATTTTTCGGACTGTAGAGTTTTCCACAAGACATTATTGTAAGTACCTGGTTCTCCAAGCAGCCGCTCGGTCATTAAAAAAACTATTCCTTATGAACTTTGAATATTTAAGATTAAGATTATTATTTAAAATAAATAAATGACAAAATATATGAAACAATTTCAAATAATTTAAAAGAACATAAATTTAAAAAAAAATAGTGTTAAAACATAAAGCCCTTAAACGTACGTACTACTGGATAGAAAGATAGAAAAATATGGCCTGTGAATATAACATAATATATATTTCGTTATTTGATTACAAAATATTACTAAAATAAATATTTTTAATTTTATTTTAATTATAATATTTAAGGAAACCCTGTCTGGAGGGGGCTGACGTAGTTGTTGACGTCATTTAAATTTACTATTTTAAATTAAGAAAAAACTAACAAAGATGGCTGAAACCAATACAGTTCGATTTTTCTTTATAAAAATAAAGAATTTTCAAAAAATCCTTAGAGCGGTTTAATATTTCTAAAATACAATTTTTGCTAGTATAATAAGATAAGATAAGATACATTCAAATCTATAAAAATATTTACATGTGAATGTATTCTTAATTGCTATGAGAAAGTAGATAAATATAAAAAAAGAACAATAATTTTACATTTTTTAGATAAGGTAGGGTACTCAGAATTCCCGGGTTGTCGTTACCCGGGATTGTATTCCCTAGCCCAAATTGGATGAATCGGTCGTTCATTATTTTAAATAATGGTCATAGTTTTGTAAATTTATCAGTTAATTCCACAATGTGTGATTATTTGAAATATAAAAATTTGTTTTCAACCAATAAAAGGTATTCTGCGGCATTGATTATTGAATGATTGGTATGCCAAATGCAAGATCCATGCTCGATGGTTGGTGATATTCAGAAAATAGAAGTATTCCGATGAAACGCTGAATCAAATACTTATCGCACAATTTTCCAAAACTTTGATGTGCAACAATACGATCCAATCCAATATTCAATTACTTTATCATCAAAAATCTGGAGTGTCTCCACTCGACTATCTCGCAATTTGAATTTGATTAATTATAACATATATTTTATTTAAATTAAATTATAAATTCAAATTAATAAATAATATTTATTAAACCAGCGCGTTTTGGCTCTTTGTTGATGGCACCACGTTACGTGCTGGCGCGTGATTGGCAGTCAAAGTGTTAAAAAATTAATTCCGGTCCTTTCAGCGATTCAATCAAGCTGAAATTCTATATATAGCAGTTTTATACAATTTTTAATCATGTGAAAAATTATCAAACATATATCTTTATTTTTACGGTCAGTTTAGAGGAAAAAAAGTGAAAACTTGTTAGGTAATGACCACCCTCTTCGGATGAGCTACATTTCTCAAAAGTTGATAGAAAACTACGAATTTTGAATAATACTAAATTTCATTATTCTAGCCCAAACCGTTTTTGTGCAATCTTGTTTACACACACACACACACACACAAAGAGAGACATTTTTCTCAAAAATGACTCAGGGACCTTCAAAACGAATAAAAACATCAAAATCTCGACATCGAAAATTTTCGTTATCGGAATACCATCTCTGGAGAAATAGTAAAAAACAAATGAAACAATTTAAATGGATTCTTTACACATGTAAAATAGGATAGATGTTATTTAAATCTAAGTTTGATAATAACTAAGCTACTTTATCAATCCCCACAAGCATATGGTTTTGTTTTGTTTCCTTTAATGCATGGGTGTCTAAACTATAACCATTCGAGGGCTACATTGCAAAAAAAATTTGCTGGGCCGCACATAAATATTTTTTCAACAAATGGAAATAAAATTAACTAAAGTAAAACCTCTCTATAAAGACACGTCTAATAGTTACTTCATTCATTTTAATTCACAATAAACATTGTTTTTAAGAGTGTTTTGAGAATGCCCTTATAGAGAGGTTTTACTGTATATATAGTTTTATTAAAATAAAATAACTCTTCTTTTTATTATAATTTTTTTATTTGAATTAGATATATGTATAAAATTATAAATGAACATGAAAAATATTGCAAACATTAATTTTTTTTAGTAGAAATGAGCAAATATGAATATTTTCATAATTTGAGTTTGGGTCGCATCCAGGGGCGGGCTGCCAAATTTTGAACAACGGGCTCGCTATTAATAAAAAAACCCGTAAATGCGTACATTGTCTTCATTTATTTTTGTAAAATATTAAATATATATTACAAAACATTTATTGCACAAAATAACTAAACAAAATAGTTATTGAACAAAAAAACTGATAAATTCCAAATTTAACAACCGGCTCGCTCGAGTCGGACCGAGCTTGCTCAGGCCCACCCCTGGTCGCATCTCAAAGGGTTTTGGGCTGCACTTTAGACAAGCATTCTTTAATGGCTTATGCATTGGGAGAATTCCATAATCGAATCGTTTTGTTTTTCTAAATCGGGGTAAAATCGCTTTTGGGTCGGAATTTATTTATTGGGGGCTCATAGTTCGATGCTGATGGTTGTGGCTCATCCACATCCCCTGAAGCAGAATAATCTTCAACATTTGATTGATTTATAAACAAACTCAACCAAACCTAAACACAAGAACATTAATAAAAAAAATTATTAAAAAAATACATACCTACGAGGTGTAAATCGCAAACTACTTTTGTCGATATTTCATCATCATCAATTAATTCCTCATCCGAATCAGCAATTATATTATCCGGTGGCAAACAAATAACCTCTTCCATTTCTAATGACGAGTTATTTTCGTCATCAGTGCAATTCTCGATAATATCGACCATTTCTTGATTTGTTAAATCTTTTCGGATTGACATTTTTCTTTTATTATCACTTAATTAGAAATAAAGTAGTGAGTGAAATCGATATCCGACAGTCGAGCGGCCCGACCCCTTCTTTGTGAGAATCTTCTACGAAAGTGTCAGTGAGTTTTATACCACCTTGGAGATCTCGAGGAGCTTTATTTTCGACACCTCTGTTATCGAGTATTGTAGAGAGGGTCATGACAGGTCTGTAATTGTTTTGCATAAGGTGCGATGATTGAGTAGGTTTCGACCTCATTCTTAGTGTTAATGACATAATTATAGAAATGATTATAAAAAAAACCCTCTGACTTTTGTACATCCTACGCAAGGACAACGCCTATCAAGTCGGTTATATCAATTAGGTGTCCTATGATCAGTAGAACGGGTCCTCTCAACCTTTACCTTGATTTTCTTGATCGGAAGCGCTACTTTTTATCAAGTAGCTTTCCAATTTTGATCCCGGAGGCTGGGTTGACTCATCATGTCCCATAGTTCCCAGCTAGAGAAATTCCCTTGTCAGTCCCGGGAGTTGAACCTGTTACCACGAGAATGAATGCAGCTTCGCTATCTCCCACCCTGTGGCGCTTTATTTCTGAAATTATTATATTACTATATTATTTTTATTCTATTTATTTTATATTAAAAAAAAGGAAAAAGAGAAAAGAAAAGAAAAACTATAATCAGGGGGCATTGTTCGACAAAGTTAATAAACCACCCTAATCCCACACCACATCCCCCTAGCCCCTCACTCTCCTCCCAATGTCCCCTACTCCAATAACCCATCCCTCTCCCTTTCTCTACTCGGCTCCCCTCTCTCCGATCCTCACCCACTATTTATTTATTTGTTTTATATTATGTTCAGCGTCGGATTCTGTCAAGGGATCTCAATACTCCCCTAAGGGACTCACACCTGGTGAGCACTTGGGGTGGCAATCACGAGGGTCTGAATCTGGTATTTCTTCTATTTGCTTGTACCAGTTCTCTCGCTTTTATCTTTCCTATTAGGCCTCTCTTTGCCAACTCTTGTTTTTTCAGACCCCGGCGCTATTAGAGTATTATAGCTCTAGAGCAGAGGTTCTTAAACTTATGTACTCCGCGAACCCCCACTTGAAAAAAAAAATTTTGACGGACCCCATCCCAACTTTAGGTAGTTTACGTAATTTTATTAGTTAATTTCTGGCTTACGATCTCATAAGAACAAGGATATTTGATGAATATTTCTAACAGTGATTGGTGAATAACGATTTTTTTGCATATTGTAGAACACATTTTATTAGAAATTATAATATTGAAGAAAGAAAATTCAGCTTTGCGGACCCCCAGTAAAGGCTTCGCGGACCCCCAGGGGTCCGCGGACCACAGTTTAAGAACCTCTGCTCTAGAGGTCATTCTATTCTAAAGTTTACAAACGCGAACATCAAAATTTCCAGAGCGAAAGCAAGTGAACCATTTTTTGCAGTAGTTTTTGAAAGAAATCCTTCACTGTACTTAAACACAAATTTTTTCATAAGCCTGTGAAGTGCATTTGTCATAATAATATTGCAAAATATAGCTTGTTTTCATTATTTTTCCCCATGGTTAAATGCAAATACCTTACTAACCAATTTCGATGTTTTAGTAGTAGTGGTGTCGCTACGATCTGTATTTCGGGAATAATTTGAATTTTAGTTTGTCTATAGGAAAAAAGGCCACGAATCTCTATTATATTTATAAATAATTAGATATATTTGATTTGACAGTGACCTATAGGATAATTTTTTGTTTTTAATAATTTAATATATTATCTTTTAAAAACTTGCTTGATGAATAATCACAATTTTAGAATCACCATTAATAGGGTGTTTTAGTTATACAATAATATATAAAATAATATTAATTGCTATGGTGTATATGACTAAATTGAAAAAAAATTTCATGCCATCAATGTTTATACCAGGTACGTACGCATGGTCAAAAAGGTACGCTCCTTGTTTTTCAATAAAAAGCCAGATGAAAATATAATATTAAGGAAGTGATTTATAATTAAAACCCTGTTATATTTTCCATCAATTTATATTCATTTAGTTATTAATCTTTCCTTGTATGACCATGGTTTAAACATGATTTCGAACTTGAAATAGGGTTTTAAAAACCACAGCTTTAAAAAATACCTGGCATTTTTTTATAATTATGAATATATTTCAAAATACTTAAAATTTAATTAAATGTCTTATAAATAATAATAAGTTATTCCTTCAAAAGATTAAAGGATATATTATATACGCTATATATATATGTTTTTTAAAATATAAATTGAATAAAAACTTATAAAAGTTATTTAAAAGTAAAAAAATACACACACTTATCAATAAAGATGACTTTTTATTTGTATATTAGTTTAAAATAAAATAGAAGTATAAATAGAGTGAGTCAAGATTTTCTTGGCACAATTAAAAAAACAACATGAAAAAAATAATATAAAACGTATCAATGCGACAATAGTGTTCACATTCACTTCAATACACTTTTTTAATAAATTATAAAAGGCTGGCAGTGTTTATATATTCATTATCTTGTCTATTTTCAATTTATATTAGTATCTTACAGTGACTTTTTATTAATATCATCGTTTCCAAGAATATTTTCAACAATAAAGGACTAGATATTCACACGCACGCACACATTATATACACAATAATAATTATATAATAGACATTGGGGTTCTTCGTTAAACTGATTCTTGAAATGTCTGAAATAAAAAACAAACAAAAATTAAATTTATATATTAACTAATATAAGAAAATTAATTTAATTTTAATCGACTTTATGATTAAATAAAAAAAGGGGAATATTTAAAAAAAATAAAAATATTTTAAAATAAATTTAATAAAAATAAAAATTACCTGCATTGGTGGTAATAAAGGTTTCATATCAGCTGGTAAAACACCCAATGATTGTAAACAAATCGTAGCTGCTTCTGCTTTCGCTTGTTTCTTGTTTGGACTTGCAACTGACGGTTTATATTCCAAACCGTTTACTTTAACCTAATCGGGAAAAAAGATTTTTATTAATTTAAATCATATAATTAACATAAATATTAAAAATAGTTTATAAATACCTTAAAAATAAAATTCTTTTTATGATCTGGTCCACATTCAAAGCACATTTCAAATTGAGGGACACCCCAACGTCTTTTTGAACAATATTCAACAAGAAGAGATACAGGATGTTTGCCTTGAATAAAATATGTTTTTTATTTTATAATAATCTATATATATTTATATATTCAAATTAAGTAGATTAATATTTATAACTAACCAGCAAGTGTTTTTAAAGCTGCTTTATTTAACAAAACTCCTTTCGACTTAGGTAATTCATCTTGGGAAATTAGGCCTGAAATAAAAGAAAAGAATAAATTATCTTATTAATTACTATAGAAAGTTTAAAAATGTTTATTATTAAATTATGATGTTAATGTAAATATTAATTAAGAAGAAAATAATTGGTTCATTACATTTTAAATTAATCATTCTATAAATATAAATAAATACATTTTTAACAATCCATTTATATAATTATTAAACAATTTAAATTTTTTAATTAGATTATTTGTAAAATAATGAATATATTTTCATAACTAAAATAAAAATAAATTTAATAATTAAATGTATAAAGGAAAGAAGTAAGTTTCTTATCGTTTCTTATTTTGTTTATTTTTTATTAGGTAAAAAAATAATATATATGTATAAATATATACTTATTTTAGGACTGTATTTAGATTTTTATAAATATTTAAAAGAAAAATTATTTTAAATGAAATATTTAACAATTCGTTAAATTCATGAAAGGATCATTTTTATCTTAAAATAAACTTCAAGAATCAAGAATAGGATTTAAAATATATGAAATTAAGATTTTATATTTGTATAAATTTTAGTGATTTAAAAAATGGATTCTTATATAAATTATATGATTATTATTTTTTGAAATAAAATCGTTTTTTATTAAAAAAAAAAATTAACAAGTTTCTTATTAAAAACATATCATTTTGATTTTTATAACCAAATATTAGTTTAAATAGTTTTGAAAATTCGCTATCCCTTCCTAAGAAAATAAAATTAAAATAACATTATTATTAAATAATAAAAAAATAAATTTTCTTCTTAATATATTATTATTTTATACTTAAAAATAGTTAGTATTACCTTTTTTATCCATTTTAATTTCCAACATGAGGGGCTCCAGAGTTCCTTCTTTGTTCTTTCCAAGTCCCTCCCCGGGCTTCCAGCCCATCTTTTGCAGAAGTGTCATGCCCATTCCCCCACTGACTGGGGTGGCATCAATCAGCTGATCCTGTAGGCACACCCACGTTATTTTCTATCATACCCCAATAAATTAAAAATTTAAAAAAAAAACTTTTAAGTTTTAGCCTTTAAGTGATATTCTAATTTAAAAATAATATACATATATATATATATATATATATAGGTATACATATATATATATATATATATATTTCTAAATGGGATTCATATTCTAAAAAGTTTTTTATTAAATATAATTTGTTTTGATTTATTTTTTCTAATAGATTATGAATAAAGAAAAAAAACATCTAAAAAAATGTATCAGGCAAGAGTGCCTAAATAAAAAAAAATACTAAAAAAATAAGTTCTAAATAATTTCTTTAAGAAAGAAAAAATGAGATTGAAAAACAGGGAAAAAGTGAATGATATTGGTTGGTTTTAATCAATCAATCAATTCATGACTAAAATTTTCTTATAGTAATAAACAGTTTGTTTTACAACTTATTTAAGGTTTTGCAGGTTTGGTTTGGGTAGAGGACGGGTTTGTTGTGCAGCAGCGTCATTATTTATATTTTCTTCACCGTTTCCACTTCTGATGATTGTTTTTTGTTACCTTTCTGCCGAGGCGTGGAAGCTTTCAGAGGCGCTAGAGCGCTCGATTACTGCCGCCTCCTCAATTTGTTGAAGCCCTTCTTTAAATTCTTGTCTAGATGTCTGTAACAAATTCTCAGGTGTTTTTCGATAGCAACTCATGTTCCCACATTTTTGATTTTCTCTTTTTTTCATTTTTCTGTCTTATTGTTTATAATAAGAAAAAAAATTAATAAGTTAGATTAAAATTAATTATTTCTTAGTTCCAAAGTCAAAGATAAATCTAATATTCAATTTACATATGAAATAAATCAATGTTGGTTTAACGATAATAATTTAAATAAAAATTAATCAAAAATATTATTTTAAAAATAAAAAGTTAATTAATTGTTTTTTTAAATATGTCGTTAAAAACAAATAAAACAAAATTTTAAAACAAAGTACTGTAAAAAAAGTTAAGTTAATAAATTAGATAGATAGATCATTAAAAATTATTTAATAAAAGTGAAGAAAATTGGTTGGTTGGTTGGTTTTGAATCATTCATTTTTTTGGAAAATATTTTAAAAATAAAAATTAAACATATTTTATTTTAAATAGATTATCAATTTAAATGTATATTAAAGTTTATTAAAATATTGCAGCATTGTTTGTATAAATTTATGTTGATTATTACGAATAATTCCTTTTTGTATTAACTTAAGAATAATTCATAGGACATATCTACATTTTATAGTAAGTGGATCCATCATTTACTATTATGTAAAACATATTATTTAATTTAAAAATATTCTAAAGTTATGAACAAAATTATATTTTGATATTTCATTTTTTAGCCGTATATTAAATAATTAATTTAATAAATTTATTAATAAAAAACATTATTAATTCTATATTAACAAATTACTTTCATTATTATTCAAATCACATCTCAAACATTTTTAATGGGTTTATTTACCGAAATGACGTTTTTGTATTAGATAATAAAAAAGTGTGGACTCATTGAGAGATCTTATTTACCATTTGGACAACTATATATTCTAATATTAAATCATAATAAAATTTATAATTTTTTATTTATAATAAAAAAATTAATTAAATTAATAAATAAAAAAAAGGAAATATAATTTAGATAGAATATTTAAATTAAATTTTTTTATTTTAGTTAAATCTGTTTTTTGACTTTGGTTATAAGAATTTGAGAGAGAGAAAGAGAGTGAGAAAGAGAACTTATAGTTGCTATCGAATACAGATCCAGAATCCACTCCTATATTGTAGAAATGGTCTGAGCCTGTCATTAAAATTAAACAAAATCGTTTATTTTCAAACACCTGAAGATTTGTTTAACACCAGATAATATATACATTTATTTATAAACATATTTATATAATATATTCATAAATTACTTTATTTAATTATATATTCTTATATATAAATAAATAAAATAAAATACATACATATATAAATATATATTTATAATTGTTTATAATTTATATTTAAATTAAAGTGATGTCCAAATTAAATTGAAATGAATTTGAATAAGACTAAGAAATTAATAATAAATCTTGACTTGTGAACTATATACATAATATATATATTGTATAAATTAAATATATATAAGAAAAAAGTTAATTAGAATAGATATAATTATTTTCTTTAATATAAAGATGTCTTTATTAGAAAAATTTCATTTTTTTAATATTAATTTAAGTTGAAAAAATAAAACTATATAATTAAAAATAATTTGAATTGAATTTTTCTTTTTTTTTAAAATTAAGGTCTTTTAGTCAAAATAATATGAGATTTATCCTGATTTATGAAAAAATTATGACTTAAATATTTAACTTTTGCCAAAAAATTATCCATCCTTAAAAATTATTATAGAAATCATTTAATTAATATTTAAGATTATAAAATATTGCTGGAATTTATCTGAATTTATTGTGTTTCTGAGGGCAGTTATTTTTATTTGAAAATAAACATATTTAATAATACTTTATTGTAATTTATAACAATTCATTCAAATATTAATATATACTTAACAATAAACAAATATATATTTATATATATATAGTTCAAAATTTATTTTATTTTTTTTTAAATTCTTAATCTAATTAAAACTCTTACTGAATCTTAGATAAATATACTTAAATAAATTTAAAAATAAAATAAAAACAATTTAAGATAAAGTCAATAGAAAATGAAAAATAAAAAAAATGTATTTTTCTTTAATTTAAATCAATGAAAGGAATTTTAATTAACTTCTTTGGCATTTAATTATAATAATTTATTTATCAAATTATCTTAATGACAATGAATTAAATAATTAATTAATGTCATTTGATACCTTTTTCACCCATGCTTGTGTACCAGAAGACAATTCCGCAGGAGTGAGTACTTTAGCGCCTGTTGATCCGGTAAACTGCCCAGGTTGTTGGCTTTGCGTTTGAAGTTGTTGAAATGGCTGTGACATCTCACTCCAAAACTGCTGCATCTAGTGATAAAACGGACGCGGGTTGTTGTTGTTTATTGTGACCAAAAGCCAAAATAATAAAATAAAATAAAAAAAAAAAATTATAAAATAAAAATAAAAAGAGAAAAAACAAACAAAACAGGGTTATGATAATTTTGATGAACAAAAAGGAAATGTGTACTGACAGTACTTGAATTAAAACTACAAAATTTTATAATATAATCATATCTATTTTATTACCAAGTCAGGCACTTACAATTTGAATAATTAATTTTATTTTCTTACTGTATTTACATAAGCAAATTATTGCTTTTTTTTACTTACACAAAGAAGATAGAAAGACATAATTTCTTTTTAAATTAAATTTTTAGATAGCACTGAGGACAAATAATTTATGAATATTAATGTAGGTAAAATTCAAGTACCATCAATACTTTTTCTCTCAGTGCTCCTAAATTTTAAAGAGAAAAAAATATAAATAATAAATAAATTATATATATACAAGGTCTTTTTTGCTTTTTTTTTATTCTTTAAAATTTTTTTTTCATAATCAATCATGAGGCGATTTTTGCTACCTCGATATCTGGAGAAAGTGGAGGAAGAGCCAAGATAGTTCCATCAGACGGTAGTGTAGAGGTAGGTGATGTGGAGGTAGTTGTAATTGTTGTAATGGATGTTGTGGTTGTAGTTGTTGCGGCAGTCTTTTCAGGCGGTGGCATAATGGCCAAAAGTTTTGGTGGATCGTTTTCTACAAATCATAAAAAAATAGTAATTATATTATAAAAATGTAAATAAATATAATTTATAATAATATTTTCTTAAATACCTGATGTCCTATGTTCCTGACCACTTGAAACTGGATATTGGATGGCTTTTATTTTAACTTGCTCCGGATTTTTCTCGTGATATGACTATATAATAAATTAAATAAAATTAATAAATTAAAACAAATATATATTTATCTATAATAATATGAAAAGAAAATTACCCTTAAATTTAGAGATATTCCCGTTGGTCTCTCTTTTAATTGAAATGGATGATGAAATGGTCTATCTAAATTTGACTCTTCAGGTTCTAAACCATTTTCTTCCATTCGTTCTCGTTTAGAAAGTGCTTTACAAAAATCTGAAAAATAAAATTATTTTTTTTTTAAAGTTAAATTTAAATATATATGTTAGTGTATGAATATAAATTTTTAATAGATAAGTTATTATTAAAGAAATCTTCAATTATATTCTGATTCAGGAGATTACTTTTTTTATTTAAGTATCATTATTTATCCAGCTTATGAGATTAGTTTTAGATATCAAACAATATAATAATGTTTATTTTTAAAGGTATGCCAATACCAAAATAATTTTGTATTATGTTAACAATGTTCAAAAAATTAATAATTTAATAAATTAATTTAAGGGGGGGTATAATCTACATATAAAGTTGTAATAATTTCCATGTTTGATTTAATCTTATATTTTCATTTTTGTAATCAGTAAATTAAAAATTATTAAAATGCATAAATTTAAACAGCGCTTAACTAAATTGTCTATAAATAGAAATTTTCTTTAAAAATTAATATTTTTTCAAAACATATTTAAAAAACCTCGACGGGATTCATATTTGTATTCCTTAATAAATCAATGGAAAGAGTAAAAAATAGTAGTTCGAAAATTTTATTAGTTCTTAGCTTTAATTCAACAATAAATATTTGGCTTCATTTGTTAGATATATTAAATGTGATAAATTTTATTAGGTTATTAAATAATTTTTCGAATAAAGATTAAGCTGGTTGGAGGTGCAAAATTTCTAAAAATTTTTGATCGAGAGGTATATATTTAATAATTTGTTTCAATATTATTAATATTATTTTATTAATTTTTAAAGGAAAATATAATCACCTGTAAGTTCTTCAACGCTTTTTCCACCTGCTTTTATAGCAAGTAATTTACTATTATCAGCAACAGTGGCTGGTAAATTTCCAGATTGCATAAGTCCAAAAACATTCTTTCTTGCAATTTCTAAAAGTGCTTTTTTATTTATCCTTTCATTTGATGGGGAACGTCTTCGTGAAGTAGAACGTCGTCTACGTTTACTCCGACTTCTTCTTCTGTCACGGCTCCTACTCCTACTCCTATACCTATGTCTATCTTTACTTCGTCTCCTATGACGATCTCTGCGATCTCGATCCCTTGAACGTCTTTCTTTACTTTTAACTCTTTCTTTCTCTCTGCTTTTTCCTCGATCTTTACTTCGTCCACGATCTCTGCTTCTGCTTCGTGCACGATCACGACTTCGATCACGATCTTTGCTACGACCTCGTTCTTTACTCTTACCTCTTTTGTCTTTATTTTTTTCTTTATCTTTATGACGGTCTTTATCTTTTTTATGTTTATCTGATTTCTTACTATCTTTGGATTTAGATTTAGAGCTTTTCTCTTTATCCTTTGATTTTTCTTTATCTTTTGAATCCTTATCACGTTTTTTCCTATCAGAGTCTTTTTGTTTCTTTTTACTTGTATAATTTTCTTCATCTTCAAGATCATCGTCATCCTCATCTTCATCGTTGTCTTCGGCATCTGTGATATTATTTTTTTCATTGCTATTACTTTTTAATTTTTTAATTAATTCCTTTTCAGTTGGACTTCGGCTTCGACTTCTAAAAAATTAATTCATAAATAAATTTCAATCCAATGTAACATTCAAATAAGAAAATATATTTTAAATAAAGGTATAGTTGATAGAATGTATTATATTCATTTAAATTTTTATTTTTAAATAATCAACGTTAATTTTATGTTTACAATTATTATATATTTAATACATTGGCTTATTAATTGTCTTTATCTCTTCACACTATCTAATTACATTTCACTAATCAAAAGCAAATCAGAAATCGATTGTGATTTATTGTTATAGATTAGATGTTGTGAATTTTGTTACAAGAATTGAAAAATAAATAATTATTTAAAAGATTTTATCCCTTAAGGATGTGATATAAAATTTAGTAATATTTAATAAATTTAGAAAATAGAAGTATGAAATTATTACCTCTTAAGATGATTATTTTCTTTAGTACTTGATGGTGATGATGATTTACATTTAGATTTTACTTCATCAATATTTTTATTTTCTTCATTTAATGTTTCTATTTGTTCACTAGTCAATTCTTTTTGTTTTTCTAAATCATCTATGAAAAAAAAGTTTATTATTATTGGAAGAAAATAATTAAAAGAAATTAATAATAAATAAATTAAAAATATAAATAATACCTAGATCATTAGCTATTTCAGACTCTTGACTATTATTTGTGTCTTCTTGGAATGTGTTATTTTCATTTTTGGATAATGAGGTTGAATTTGTTGTTTTAATTTCTGTATTAACTTTATCTGTTATTTTTTCAGCTTCTTGTTGTGCTTTGGCTTTTGCTTGAGCTTCTGCTTCTTTGACATTTGCTTCAAAAACAGAACTGAACTTAAGGTTCTTAATTAAAATCTTAGGTCCTGTTTTGCCTACAAAAAAACAATACAATATTTTTACTTTGTGGAAAATATATTAATAAATAAAAAAAGGTATACATTAAAAATTAAATAATATTAAAATAATATTTTTGTTAATATAATCCTAATATTTGAAATATATTTATTAATAGTTTAGTTAAATTTGTTTAACTTGAGTACTTAAGACAAACGTCTATAAACATAACATTAATTAATTATATTAGTATTAGGGAAGAATTTAAATTAAGTAGATTTAAATTAATTAAGGGTAGTGTCTGTAATTGGGTAAAATGTCTTTTTTTATCAAAATTATTATAAAAAAAAAAGAAAAAAATATTAAAATTAAAATCTCTAAAATGATTATCGCAGGTCGTATTGTTTGAGGGTTTATAATTTTAGGGGATGAAATTCAGAGTATTGGAAAATAGAATGTTTTGTAGAATTTACAAACTAAAAAAAATTGAATTTATAGGGGATGACCGAGATTGCATAATGAAGAATTAATTAAAAGCATCTCCAAACATGACAGTCGATGCAAACCATTTAGGAAACAATCGGTTAGTTGACCTGTCAATATACAGGTCTGTAGTTGCGAATTGATTGGAGATAGCTGAAACGTGACTTCCGTGAGCAAGAATTTTTGAATTTAAAAGCCTCATATAGATAGATAAACTAACTTTAATTCATTTGCGGTGACCTTCAATCCGATACTTTCCCTTCGTTATTATGGAACTGTTAAGAGAAAAAGTCTTAAATCCTATCAATATTTTTTATTAATATATATTTATTAAAATTAATTGAAATTGTTTATAGAACTAGGAATATTTTTCTTTATCATAGAAAAACAAAATTAAATTCTAAGAAAGCACGAGAAGATCAATTTTTAAAATACATTCATTTGATTTGAAAAACAAAAATGTAATTAATTGATCGATTATTATAAAGGGAAGAAAAGTTCTAAACTTAAAAATCGAATTGTTATTTCCAGTCTATAAAAACTTAAATCACCAATTAGAAGAAATGGACGTCACCGAATTTTAGTTCAATGAAGCCATAATTTAATTTTATTAAAATATTAAATAATATTATATTATTTATTGATTTCTATTAGATTTTAAAGTAAAAATAATACTTACTCAATGGTTTAATTTTTTCGTTTTGATGTTTTATGGCATTTAAAGTTGTAGCTGTCGTCGTCGTCGTTGTTGTTGTTAATGAAGTAGAAATTGTGGTGGTTGGGATGGTGGCAGCTGTTGCGGTTGACTCTTTAGGAACATCTTTAGGGAGGACTATTTCACTTAAAGAGGCGAAATCGGTGATGGGAATAAACTGATCTTCTTTTATACAATTTACATTCGAATTATTATTGTTGATAAAATTAAATGATGATTTCTCAGGTGGGGGTGGTGGTGGCGGTGGCAGTGGTGGCGGAAGAGGCGGGGGTGGTGGTGTCGGAGGCTGCGGAGGTGGCGGGGAATCTTTAGGAATTGGAATTGACTCTGTACTAATTTCAATTTCGGATGAACTAGTAAGTACAATCTCCTCTACGGGTGTTTTGTCTTTTACCTCATTTTTAGCAGAGGTTGTCAAAGAGGAACTTGATGTTTTTATGGAACTTGAACGAGTTTTCGATTTTTTAGATCGTTTTCGTTTTTTTCTATTTAACTCCTCTGAACTAATACTAACTTCACTTACTCGTTTACTCTTCTCTTTCTTCTTGTGTTTTTTCTCTTTATGCTTGTGTTTCTTCTTACTTTTTTTTCTCTTCTTTGTTTTGGAATTGTGATGATCTTTAGCGGAGACAGAGGAAGTCGAAGTTGCAGTCCTTTTGGGTGATCCTTCTTCAGGTTTGGGAGGTTCACTATCCAATTGAAGAAATAATTCAGTGATTATCTCCGCTGAGGATTTTGTCGGCAGATCTTCGGAGATCGAATGTGTATCATTCAAAATTGTTTTAATATCAAATAACTCTTCTTCATTATTTCCATTTGTTTTTGTTCCTCCCTTCTCCTCTTTAATTTTAGTGTCTTTATTATTATTTTGAGGAGAGGAAGAAACTTCTTGTATTAATTTACTCATACTTATTTCTTTTAACTTGACATTAAAAATAAAAAAATAAATTAAAATAAACAAAAAAGAAAGAATATTCACTTGAAACTAGATAATAAGATAAATAATATTAAAAAACAACACTTATTGCACACAAAAATTTTCAATCAAAATAAACATTTCATGAATTTTTTTTCGTTTTTTGACAAATTTTGCAATTATACAGGCGCCAGCCATGACGCTTTGGTGCAAAACAAAATTACCAACTATGGAAAATATAATTCATTGATTAGAATATTATATCATATTTAATTTAATTATATTATATATATATATATAAATATTTAATAATAATATTGATTTTAATGATAGAATTTTAAAAACCTACTTGATATTTTATATTAAGTTATTATTTAGAAATATTAGTAAGTATAATAAATTATAAATTTTTTTAAATATTAAAAAAATAGCGCTAATTTATGAAAAATTTAATTTAATTCACAGAGCTCTATGATAAATTAATATTATTAATAATGAAAATAATATAAATATAATTTTATTGATAAAATTTGATTAGACAATTTTTTAAACTCAAAAATACTGAGCATATATTTGGCAAATAGATCAATGATTTATAATTTTTTATTTTATTCTATATCTGAATCTCTCTAGGTTATTTTCTATATTTGAATTAAATAAATATTAAATAATAACAATTTTTACAAATTATTCTATTTTCATCATTATTTATTTAAACCCTTTCCTACTTCTGATATCCACAGATTTTAATCGATTTA
This sequence comes from Labia minor, assembly GCA_963082975.1. NCBI lineage: Eukaryota > Metazoa > Arthropoda > Insecta > Dermaptera > Spongiphoridae > Labia > Labia minor. Next base: position 32,737,290 of record OY720350.1, on the reverse strand, counting down.
ATCTTTATAATTTAAAAATAACTTTGTGTATTTTAGTATAATAAATTGTCGAAATTAAAGTAAATATTTATTTCAAAATGCTAAAAATTAATAAATTGATTTGAAATTTTAATTAGGTCTAAATATTTTAAATTTAAATATTATGGTTTAAATACATAAATAAATATTTATAAGGAAATATAATTTATTTATTCTGTTTTCGAAGATAAAGACTAGTAAAAAGAGTACAATTTAGATCACACTCATAAATGTATATAATATTCCTCATAAAAAAAATCTGGAGTGCCTCCACTTGACTATCTCGCATTTGAATTGGATTAAATAACATATATTATATTTAAATTAAATTTAATTAATTAAATAATAAATTAAAATAATATATAATATTTATTAAACCAGCGCGTGTTTGGCTCTTTGTTGATGGCACCACGGCATGTGCTGGCGCGTGATTGGCAGTCAGTGTTAAAAAATTAATTCCGGTACTTTCAGCGATTCAATCAAGCTGGAATTCTATATATAGCAGTTTTATACAATTTTTAATCATGTGATTTTTCACTCATCTCTGGCGAGATAATAAAAAGTTTCAAATTGGCAATGAAAAAATATTATTTTGATATTAATATATTAACTCCAATGCATTGAATAAAAAGATTAAAATTATATTTATTAGTTTATATATATATAATTATTATCAAATTATTGATAGGAATATGAAAGTTAAATAATTAAATCTATATATAAATGTGAGTATGTCTGTCTGTACTCGATAGATTCAAAAACCATACAATCAATCACCATGAAAATTTGGAAAATTATTAGGTATTTCGCCAGGATAAGATGTAATATTAGAAAATATTCTGGGCTGAGAAAAGTACTAATTGTAAGATCATATCAGGTTATAATATTGTATGAATGCACCATGGCAAATAAGAAAGCACTCAGTCGCACATTAAAAGATTTGAGAGGAATTAATACTTAGGTGGTGAACTTATTTTGCTAGCTGGTGATTTTCTACTAGTTATACTACTAGAGAACACCTGCATATGGAGTGAATCCATATCTCAAATCATCAGTGTTATTGAAGTATGTGGAGAAAATATCTTTAAAGACCAATATGCGTTTTCAATTACAACAAGATGAATTTTCTGAACGATTTGCAAAACAATTATTAGATAGTGGGAAAGGTAAAATGGAAATGGGACGAATCCACACACTGTATACATTACCAGAAAACTTTTGTCACATTGTAAAATCCACTGATGAATTGAATGCCAAAGTTTTTCCAAATTTAACGCAGAATTATAAAAATAATCAATGGATTAGTGAATGCTATATTGGCAGCCAAAAATATTGATGTGATTTCAATAAACTGCACAATTCAAAATTAATATCTGGTGAAGAAATAACATATAAGTCCATAAATTCTGTTGTCAATCACGATGAAACAGTTAATTACCGAATTTTTAAATTCATTGGATCTATCAGAAATATTTTATCTTTAAAAATTGGTTTCCCAATCATCCTTATATGAGATATAATTCCACTGCGACTATGCAATCTACAGTTTCCTATAAGACTAGCCCTTGCAATGACCATTAACAAAAAAAAGGGACAATCATTGCAAGTATGTTGATAAATCGATGCTTCTCTTAAGGACAGCTGTATGTTGGGTGTTAACGAATTGGAAAACCATCAAATTTATCTGTTCTTGCACCAGATAGCTAAACAAAAAAATTATGTTTTGTTCATATGTTATTTTCAAATGACGTAAATGTAAGGATCATTTTATTGTTAATTTTGTATGAATTCTATACATTTGACCATTAATAAATTATGTATGTATCAAAACTGCTTTTTTATTCAGTTTTTTAGTTAGATGCATAACGCAGCAACGCGTAAATGGGTACAGCTAGTTATTATATAATTATATATCATTTAATCTAAGATAACCTATATAATATTATTACATTTATATTTAATGTATTCATTATTATAGTAAAATGGTTTTAGGACAAATTGCTTTAATTACGGGTATTTTTTTAAAATAATTTTATTATTTTTTTTATTTCTTTTCTATGTAATTTTATTAATGCTTAGGTGATATTACATTAATTATTATATTTAGGAGCTGCAAGTGGAATTGGAAGAGCAATATCTCAAATATTAGCAAGGGATGGAGCAAAAATTATTGCAACTGATTTAAACATTAAAACTATTGAAGAATCATGCAAATCATTTCCTAGTAAAATTAATTTTATAAACAATGTAACTTTAATAACGTAATTTAAGAAATATTATTAATTTCCATATATATATAACACATAAATTTTATAACCTTTAATTAATCCAATATATATATCACTAGCTAAATTAAAACTAAACTATTTTTGGAAAATTAAGATATATGTAGCTTAAAATAATACAAATAGAAGAAAGGAAGCAAGAGTGAAATAGGAAACCTCTTTGGAAAAAATAAATTTTCCATTTATTACTAATTGAGTTATTAATTAATGGATTAATAGAGAATGCAATTCAACGTAATGATATTGTCATTTTTAATATAATTTTACTTTATTCTATAAGAATAATTTTTCAATATTAAGTAGCCATTATTCAGTAATACTTATTTATCTAATAAAGATTTGCTCGAACATTACTTTATAATTACATTACAATATCTGCTTTTTTTTTCACAACCTAAAATAATATTCCAATTGTAAATATATATTAAATAAATTTGTGTATATTATTTTCATCAAAAATAAAAAAGTACTAATCACAAACTATCTAATAATTTCTATCCATTTTTTATTAATTAATTATATATGTTAAAAAAAAACTTTCAATATTATCTTTTAAAACGAAAAAAATTATTTAATTTTTAGACAAAAAGGATCATCTATATCTTAAAATGGATGTTACAAATCCAGACAGTATTAATAATTGTTTAGAAACGATTAAAAAACATTATTCGAAACCACCTTCAATTGTTATTAACTCAGCTGGAATCATTAGTGATAATTTTTTAATGAATATGCAGTTGAATCAATTTCAAAAAGTTATTGACGTTAACTTGAAGGTAATATTTTGTGATGAAGAATAAATATTTTCTAATTTATTAAATAGAAAATAAAATATTTGAAGATTGTTCCAGATTTAATAAAATAGTACCAGCCAAAGTTTATGTCGATGCCATCCATTGTTTATTTTTTTAGGGTACATTCCTTGTTGCACAATCATGTTTGATAGCAATGAAAGAAGCTGGTATAAATAATGGTTCCATTGTCAATGTGGCTAGTATAGTTGGAAAAATAGGGAACATGGGTCAATGTAATTACGCTGCTTCAAAAGCAGGAGTTGAGGCTCTAACGAAGTGTATAGCAAAAGAATTTGGCCCGTAAGTAATATTTGAATAAATATAATATTTCAAAAAAATATTTCTATTAAAATAATATATAAGAAATGAAAATTTACTTAATATTTTATATTGGATTCTTCAGGATAGGTATCAGGTGCAATGCGGTCTTGCCAGGATTAATTGATACTAACATGACGAAAGATATTCCAGAAAAAGCAAAGAACATTTTTAAAAATGCTAGTGCAATGAAAAGAATGGGAAAACCAGAAGGTAAAATACAAATAAATTTAAGATTAAAAAAATATACATTTATTAACAATTCATAAATAAATAATTTTTTTTAGAAGTTGCTGAAGTAATAGCATTTCTTGCCTCATCAAAAAGTTCATATGTCAATGGAGTCAGTTTAGAAGTTACTGGTGGCTAAAAATCTTTTTTTTTTTATTTTTTTTAAGTTTTTTCGAGTGTTTATATGGTTTGTAATGATTGTCTTTCTTTTTATCTTCTTTATCTTCTTTGTCTCGTTTTCTATTAAATTTTTTCTTATCTTCAACGATTTCTTTGTATCGTTTTTTATTAAATTTTTTAAATTCAGCATCAGCCATTAATTCCTCAACCAAAGTTTGTTTCCTCTGCTTTTTGGGAATACGATCACCATAATAATCTATTGGTGAATCAACGACTTTACCCAACTAGAAAAAGAATATGTTTTATTAAGATTTATAAATTTATTTAATTAATTGTAATCATTACGGAATATGTTAATTAAGGAATTTCATGGAATTAATCAAATTATCTGAAAATCTCACCTGAAAGTATTTTGGTAAACCTTTTTGATCATTTCTTTTATAAAATTGCTTTGGATCAAGAACAGAACGCATTTTCATTATTTGTAAATCACGTTTAATTTCTTCAGTAAGTTCTGGGGCTGGTAAATCAAACCAGTTCTTTCCTTTGGATTTTTCTCGAAGACGTTTATTTTTAATTTGTTTTTGTCGTTTTGTTTCGAATTCAAGAGGTAATGAAGGTAATTTCATCATTCCAGGTTGAATAGTTGATTTTGGTAATTTTTCTTCAATTGACGATAATTGATTTTCAAGTTTGTTATCTATTTTTTGAAGTCTATTTGGATAAGGGATTTCAACATAGACATCATTTAAATCAATATTGTCATTACCTTTCTCTTTCCTCTTGGTGATTTTTTTATTTTTGTTAATTGAATCGATTTTTGATAAAAATTCTGTATTTACTTGTAATTCTATAAAGTAAATGTAAAATAAAAATATATAATAATAATTTAGATTAACCAGGAAAATTTAAGATATCGATATAAAATTAATAAAATTATTAAACTTATACTGACTTGATAGTTCCTCATCATCTGAATCTGAAAAATTGTATTCTTTATCTTCTAATGATAGTATTTTATTTATTTCTGCTCCTTTAGTATCTATTACTATTAGATCTTCAAGATCTAAATTATCTAAAAAACAATAAGATTGATATATTAATAATTTTTATTTTAAAACTTTATAAAAAAAAAAAACATTTAAAAAATTGATATTAATATATCTTACAAAATGAAAAATTTTAAAAGACTTAAATGGTAGTATTTAAAATTTTTAAAAATATATTGGGGATTAATTACCTTCATCATTAGATTCGTTATCAGATTTAGAATGATCAATTTCCATATTATATTATTTAATTTATAAAGAATATTAAACAATAATTATAATTGAAATTTATAGACAAAATTTATAAATATTAAACACATGCTAAGATTTTTTCTTTGGATTTTTTAAAGAAATACAAGTACCAACCCCAACCCGTACAATCCACTAATAATAAATTTAATTAATCTAATGTCAATTTATTTATTTTATATATATTATATATGTATGTTCATCTTAGATATATTTTATATAACATAAACAAACTTGAAATTTTTTAAATCAGTATTTAGCTTTTATCTTAAGAGATAATTTTTTCAAATGTTTATGGTAGCGGTTTATTCAAAATATTATAAGTTCATATTTAATATTATTTATATATAATATTTAAAATGTTAAAATATATATAAAAAGAGAATGTATAATATAACATTTTGTGATTAGACTGCTATTTGTATTTATAAAATATTTAATTTAAAATATTTTTATAGATTACACCATTTACACAGATTACACCACAGAGCATCCTTAACACTTAACAAGAAGAAATAAGAAATATTGCAATCCAAAATGTTTCCACAATTTGTCAATGGTTTTATTTTAGGATCAGCATTCGCTTTCATATCATGTCTAATCATTAGAAAAATTATAAAGAAAAATAATGAAAATGATAATGAAATCAATAAAAACGATACCAATGACAATATTTACCCAGATGTAATGTTCTAACCTTAACATTAAATATATTTAATTTTTCTTTTTATCATAAAATGAATTATATTATAACATATTCAAATTAAATTCCAGCTCTCTAACAGTGATGTGAAAATGGTTATCGTTGTAAGAAATGATTTAAAAATGGGAAAAGGAAAAATAGCTGCACAAGTGAGTTCAATTTTATTATTTTCCTTTATTTTGATAAATTAAAATTAAGCATATATTCATTTTGTAATTATGCATTATTTTAATTACGTTAAGTATATTTTTTCTTATTTTATACAAGGTGGGTCATGCAGCCGTTTCTGCTTTTAAACAAGGATTAAAAGCAGGTAACCCGAAAGGTTGTTTTGTAAAGCAATGGAATTTACAAGGACAAGCAAAAATTGTTGTAAAGGTATTTAATTCATTATTATTAAAATGTATTAAACTCTAATACTTAAACAATTACAAAATAAAATAATTCAAAGAGTATTTTAAAAATTGATTAAGAAAGTATAATTGTCTATGTTTCTTATAGTATGTATATTATTTTCCTTATTCCACTAATGGCAAAAATTTGTCGGATATTTCAATGTCAACTCATAAAAAGTATTCCTACCCAAATGTAAATTTATACAACTATAATAAAAAACTAATTAGAAAATATTTTTTTCCTAAATAAATTTGTTTAAGCAAGATGTTTGCTGCATATATATTTATATTTATTTTAAGGTTGATTCAGAAAAAGAATTATTAGAAATTGCAACCGTTTCAAGAAGTCTTGGGCTAGTAACATCATTAATTGCCGATGCTGGAAGAACTCAAATTGCTAGCGGGTCACGCACCGTCTGTGGTGTTGGACCAGGACCTCAAGAATTGGTTGATCAAGTTACTGGTCATCTAAAATTGCTATAAATTCAAAAAGGAAATGAGCAAAGACTTTTATATACTAACTTATATAAATAAATGACTTTTTATATATCTTGTGTGCATCTTTTTTTCATTTATTTATAATTCATTTTTTCAATTTAATTTTAAATAAAAATTAAATAAATTATATGAAGATTTGACTAATATTTACAAAACAATTATATTTTACAATCCAAAAAATTTATATATAAATGTGTGTTAAAATTTTAAAATCAATATATAGAATTTAAAATAAGTTAATACATTATGGGATGCTTTGAAAATTGACAAAAAATGTGTCCTAGTCCAACTCTCTCTCAAACAAATATTAATTTACAATCAACAGTCAATTTTATGTTCAAGTTTTATATTTCTTATACAACAATCAAAAACATTTTTTTTATAATTAGCCGTAAATATAGTTGAGTTTTAATGGTTTCTAAAATTTTTTAAGTTATTTTTCAGATGTTGTGCAAATTTCATTAATCTCACAAAAAAATTTAATAAAATATGTTTTAAAGAAAAGCCAATACCATCTGATAATAATTCATTAAGAAAATTAAAAAAATTCATAATAAATAGAAATTATAGTTTAAAATGATGAATAATGAGTCAGTTTTTTTTTAATCAAAAAGAAAAATAAATTAAAAGGTCATATTTGAATAATTTTATTTAATATTTTACTTAATATATTAATTAGAATCATAAATTACTATTTTCAAACGATTTTGAATGTATAGGTGGTGTATTTCTACTGCATTGAGCTTAGCTTTCTTGAACCTAGGAGACGAGAGTAGATTTAGAGTATTTGAGAATAGGATTCTTCGCAGCATTTATGGGCCAAAGAAAGATGACGCCGCCGGGTGATGACAGAGACTTCTTAACGAGAATTTGCATGACCTCTATGCATCTCCAGATTTAGTTAGAATTATAAAATCGAGAAGGCTGCGATGGGTAGAGCACGTGGCTAGAATGGGAGAGGAAAGAATGGCGAAAAATATATTGGTGGGGAGACCGAGTGGGCAACGCCCGCTTGGAAGACTAAGGACGCGGTGGGTGGACAATGTAGGAAGGGACGTGAGAAAGATAGAAGAGGGTAGGGATTGGAGGGTGGTGGCTCAGAATTGGGATACTTGGAGAAGGATAGCCAAGAACTTTCGAGTTCCGTAAAGCCAAGGAGATACATAGATATATATTTTATATTAATGATTATTCGAAAATTATTAAGAGACTTGAGCATTATAATGACAAAAGAGTTTACCTAGGTGCTTTAAAATATATCCCTCAAGCTGTTATGAAGTTATTAGAAAATATGTCAAGACATGAGAACAAATTCGAGATGTTAAAGTTGTTTATCATATATATATGTGAAAGACCGAAATCTGGTGAATGTTGACATTCACATGGTCGCTTGGTGTATGTCCGAAATATTTGTTAAATACTCTTATTTTGGACTTCCACCGGTGAATGTCGACATTCACCATGCACTAATAGTGAATGTTAAGGATTTCTGAGATTTATATTTTCTATGTTCTTGGTAAATTGAGCAAAGGGTAAACCTTCTGACCTTTTATTTGTATAGTTATCTTTCATTCGTTCAGTTAGTATATTCTGTATATCCAGATTGGTCCTTTCAAATGAGCCTTGTGTTTGACTATGACGAGGCTCTCTTTCCATGAACTATCTTAACAACTTCCATATATATAATATATATATACTATATATATATAAAAAAATGATAGGAATATATTTATTTTAGAGAATTGAAATTGAATGGAGGCACTGCACAGGTTGGTGATGACTGGGGAAATGTGCTTTTGGCGAAAATCTTTAAATTTACTACCAATAGAGATAATAGATGATAATTTTATTTTAATACAAATTTTGGTTTCTAATTATTTATTAGTATTAGACTATTATATATATGTTAATATGTAAAATTAATAAGAATAATAAGTATATATATATATATCAGTGCCGCCCTAACCACAGGGCTAAATGGGCTATAGCCCCAGGGCGCAAGCCTTTTGAGGCGGCAATTTTTTATTTGCGATATAGTAAAAATTTATTTTTCATTTTATTAGTTTTTACTTATTTTTAAATTAAAACACTTCTTAAAATATTAAACTGATTTTTATTTCTTCCAAATATGCTGAAAAACGATAGATAGAGAAGGGCAACGCGAAATAGGAGTCCCGACACCCTACCGATCGTACTTTTGTTTCAGTCGCATTTGAACTGTCGGAGCCAGTCGGAGCTGTATGGGGTTAATATAAGACCACCAATCATATAATAGTTCCGATCAAGTTCTAAGGATTAGACTAAAAACTGATAACTTTTCCGACTCCCATTTGCCATTCTGTGTATTTTCTTAGGAAGAAGGGCGCATTATTTTTAGTAGCCCATGAGCGCCGAATTCCTTAAGACGGCCCTGATATATATATATATTAATTGAAAATGTTTAAAATCTCTGTAAAATTATATCAATAAATTATTTTTTATAAGTCAAGTATAATTTCATAATAATATATTTATATAAATAATATAACTATTTAATTTTATTATGAATTGGTATTTAATTATTGAACAAATTATTAAATATTCTGTGATTTAGATTATTAGAATGTGATTAATTTAGTCACATATCACTTAGTATTTTGATAACTTATCGACAAATAATCTAATTTTTTTCATTTGTCATTGGAAAAAAAAATCTACTTCAATTTTATAATTTTTTTTTTACATTATCGCTATTAAAAATAAATAAATAATAACAATTAATGAATATAAATTTGACAAAATTTTCCAAAACGAATGATGATCATATAAAGATTTTGAAACTAATCTGTAGATCAGTAATAGATATCAATCATTATTTAAATAAATTCTAAAATTAAATTATATAAATGTAATTTTTTTATATTTTATTTTATTATTTATATTTTTCTTTATTTTCTACATTTTAATTAAAATTTACCCAATTATATTTAAAAAAAATCTTATACATTCACTATATATATATATATATATATATAATAAAAATAGTTCTAACAAACGATTTAAAATTCTCCTATAATTGTAATTTTTTTTGTCTTCTAATCCTTTCATTTAGTTATTTTTGGAATATTATTATAATAATTTTTTTATTAAATTATATATTATTAAACTTTCCTTATGTTCGAGAATGTGCAAGTATAACCCATAAGTACATATAATTTAGTTAAATAATTAATTTCCTTTAAATAAATTTATTAAAGAATAACATAATTAAAGAAATTATAACAGACCCTCACAATAGTTTATTTTTTTAATATTAATTTCCCTTTTACAATTTTTTAAATTAAATATTTTACAAATTATCAATCAAAATTCATTTATCTTGAAATGTTAATGATTTACAATTTATACATTTATAAAAATATGATTAGGATTTTCTTTTATATTTTATTATTTCTCTCTCTCTCTCTCTCATTCCCTTCCTCACGATGATATTATATATATATATATATATATATATTAATACTAATAATAAATTAATAAATTCTTTGCTTGATACCATTACCCTTAAGAGAATGTTTAACAACATTAATCACCTCTTTTTTGTCTAGAAAAAATTTCTCATTTTTTTTTGGTTCTTTATATTTTAATGGAACAACTTTATTTTTTCTCACACCCTCTCTCCCACTTCAACTAACAGGAAATTTTTCTTAACCTGTATGGTTTGTGATTTGTGTGTAATCTGAGACATTCATCTTCAAACACTACTCTTTTTGTACTACTCCAACTTCCTAAATAGATCATTTTTCTTCTATCCGGTTTTATTCTTTGAGTGTATTAACTGTATATATCTATATAAAAAGATTTAAAATATAAGAGGGATTCTCATTCTTTTATATTACACCCTTTCACAAAAAATTTTTATATATCCCAATAATTTACCGATAACTCTTTTACTATACCAATCCATTCATATTTATAATACTTTCGATTGAAAATGCAAAATTCATATTAAGTTGGTTAATATTTATTTATATTATAAATTAATATTAAATGGTATTTATTGAAAAATTATATTCACATATATTTTAATAGGAATAGTAAAAAATAACCATCAATCTTAAAAAGAAGAAAAACGAACGAATGAAGGAAACAAAACAAAAAACAGAAGGCTAATGGGCAAGTAGGTGGAGGGCGGGTCTTTGGGAAATGTGCAGGGGATGTGGTCTGAAACTGACTTCATCCTAGGAAAATAGACTGGTGGGAATAAATTGAACACCCTTTTAATATAATCATAACAGAAAAAAATAAAATATAAATTATTTCTTCAGTCCCAAAAAGTAATTAAAAATAAAAAATAAATATTTATTTTTCTTCATTAAAACTTAGGTTTTGAACGGCAGCCACGAACTACTTCATTATCAACAAAACTGAAATATTATTAATAAACTATTAAGTGAAACCTCGGGTTACGAGTTTTTTGGAACACAAGCTTGTTATATTTAAATAAAATATAAATAAACTTATTGTTATTATTTATTATTTATTTAAATAAATGAAAATGTAGCTTTAAAAGTAATGATTTGTTTGACCAACTGTAATATATAAATAATTAAAATTTATTATTACTTTTTAATTACTACTGGCAATATAATACACTTTAATTTATTCGTTAAAATAGATTTACTTATATAATAATAAAGATGGGGAAAGAGAGGGTTGGAGAAATGTCTAGATTCTAGATCTTTCAATAATGCTACAGAGATAGATAGATTGGTAAACGATCGTTAAGTGAAAGAAAAAACATTACTTTTAGATAATTTATATATTCTTTCAACGAGAGTGAAATTTCTTTATATTTATTATGTTCAAAGGGTTGGGTTATTTATTTTCTGTCCTTTTAACATTTTTTTTCTTCTTTTCCTAAGCTTATTTAATGGACAATAGTACCTTTTTTTCCTTTTTACTTTACATATTTAAAGGATTACTTTGATAATGGGTACACCTGGTACTATTTTATTTTTCCAATATTATATTTTTGTGGCTTTCATTTTATTTATAAATTATTATATGGAATAGTGTTCATGATAATGGCTTGGTAAATATGGGGTAAAAAAAAGATATTATGATGGGTGTTTATTTGATTGAAGTGAATCCGATTGTTTGGAAATATGAATGAAAAGACATATATTTTTATATGCTATTGATTGTAAATAAATATAGATTGTCGAACATTTTGAAAATGATTAAATTTATAGACTTAATAATTAAATTTTAAAGAAAATAGTAGATCATTTATTAATTTCAAGACAAATAGTTTCATAAAAATATATATATTCACTGGACTCTGATATATTTAAAAAAAAAAAAAATAATTTAAATTTTTAACAATATCTTAGAAAAGAATATAATTTAAAATAAAAAAATGATAAATCAATATTAAAATTTTTGATATTGGAATTTTTCCAATGATATATAAGCCATAAAGACAATAGAATCTAAATTTAGAAAAAAAATAAGTTGACCTGTGGCCAGGTCCGAACCGTCCGACGGTTTGAAATAAATTAATTTCCAGCTACAGAAACAATTGCAAATAATTTTCATATATCTATTAATGTAATAAAAAACAGATATGGATACATAAATAATAAATATAAACATTTTTAATTTTATTTTATTTATAATATATATGCAAGACCAGGCTGTGACGTCATATAATTTTAAATCAAGAAAAAACTAATAAATATGATTTTTTTCGAGGATAAAACCAATACAAAATGCATGATTCGTGGTGATATATAAAAAAATCTCCTTTGGTGTGAAAATAACCCTTTCCTTCCTATCGTCGATCGCTAATACTACCACTTCCGGTTTCCGGAATTGCACCAAAAGTTGATCAATTCATCCCACTGATGCATTAAGTAAATATACCAAATTTCATCAAAATCGGTTGAGCCGTTCAGGCTGTACACATCTATACGGACGGACAGACATCATGCTAAAAATACTTTTTTCTGTTTAGAAAATGCATGATTCGTGGAGATATGTAAAAATCTCCACATGTGAAATTTGGTGTGAAAACAATACCTCCCTTACTATCGTCGGTCGGTAAAAAATTCAATATATTATTTGTATAAGGTCTTGCTTGAATAGATGAGATTGATCATAGACAGTGGATAATAAAAGGAGAGAAGTTTGAAGTCTTTGATAACTAATTTCTTTGAAATATCTATGAAGGGAAAATTGTTGCGAAATGAATGGAGAAGAATACATAACGAGGAAATAATTACATGCCTTTTATGCATCTCTGGAGAGGCATAATTAGAAATCGGGAATGTGACGTTAACAGTACATGCTACAATACCAGTGGGAGGGCTAAGAACTTGTTAGATGGATTATTATAATGGCATAGAAGTCGAAAACTTATCAATTTATATACAATATTCATGAAAAATAATTGAACTCTCAATTTCATATCTTGAATACAATTAATTATATCTACTATATTAATGTAATTTTATGATACTAATTAAAATTATATCTTTCTATAATATTTATATATTCATGTATCTACGTAGGTATATGTTAAATATACATATTTATTTATCTTTTTCATATTGAAATTTAATAAATATTAAAGGGTTTTCAAGCTGAAAGATCTCTGTAGTTATCATTTTTGAAAAATATTAATTTAAATTGTTTTTTCTTTAATTAAAGTAATTAATCAACAGGTGTCAATAATTAATAAATGATATGAAATGCAAAACATTTCAATCAGTCAAGCGGCTTATTAATTTAACTCTGGAAAACATATGAATTGATATATAAATATATGCCTTTAAAAATACTCACTAAATTAATTATGCAAAAAAAATATTAATTTATTTTCTATTAAAATATTAAATAAGTAATTATCATTTAATAAATTAAATAAGTTGACCTGTGGACAGGTCCGAACCGACCGACGGTTTGAAATAAATTAATTTCCAGCTACAGAAACAATTTCAAATAATTTTAATATATCTATTAATGTAATAAAAAACAGATAGGCATACATAAATAATAAATATAAACATTTTTAATTTTATTTTATTTATAATATATATGCAAGACCAGGCTGTGACGTCATGAATGGCTGGATGACGTCATATAATTTTAAATCAAGAAAAAACTAATAAATATGATTTTCCCGAGGATAAAACCAATACAAAGTGCATGATTCGTGGTGATATATAAAAAAATCTCCTCATGTGAAATTTTGTGTGAAAATAACCCTTCCCTTATTATCGTCGATCGCTAATACTACCACTTCCGGTTCCTGGATTTGCACCAAAAGTTGATCAATTCATCCCACTGATGCATTAAGTAAATATACCAAATTTCATCAAAATCCGTTCAGCCGTTCAGGCTGTACACATCTATACGGACGGACGGACGGACGGACAGACATCATGCTAAAAATACTTTTTTCTGTTAAGAAAATGCATGATTCGTGGAGATATGTAAAAATCTCCACATGTGAAATTTGGTGTGAAAACAATACCTCCCTTACTATCGTCGGTCGGTAAAAATGATAATTTTTAAAATAATATATATAAATTAATTTAAATGAAACTTTATAAATATTCAGAAAACAATATTAATTAATGTTTATTCTAATAATTCTGTAAATTTTTATAGAATTATAAATTATAATACTATGTTTATATTGTATTGTTGTGAACGGATACAGAGGAAGGTTGTCGTCAAATGTAAATTATTCAATTAAGTATATATCATTTCAATATTCTTGGATATACGCGAAAAACAATATATATTTGTATTTTCCAGTTTATTAAATAAATAATTTTAAATATTTTAATATATCTAAATAAGACCAATCTTCAGATATATGTAGGGTGAAGGTATTGTAAATTAGAAAAACAAACTTACTCTTGATTAGCATCTATTTAATATTTCAAAATATTTTAATTTATTTTGAGTTAGGTAGGGATATAATTATAACAACTGTTACAAAATAATTGTAAAATTAATAAATTAAAATATTTAAATATATTTAATGTAATGTGATTTATCTTTAATTATGAATATATTAGCTTTTGGGATTTTTGTGCATTTATTTGAATTCATTATTTAATCTTAAATCTAAAAGAATTTGACGGGGTTCGATTTCTCAACATCAAGTATGGTAGATCAGGACCTAAACCAATAACCATCTTAGTCAATTACTTAATTATATTAATAATATATAAGAGGATAGGTAAATAAATCTGTGACTTTTGGAATTTCCCGTCTTTTAAACGAATTGGAAACACTGCCCCTCTCAGCAGGCATCGAACAGCTGACTCTTATTGAAATTGCAACCAGCTGGGACTTTCAGTTTTTGTTTGATATTCATTAATAGCAGACTACGTCGTGATTTGAGAAGAAATGAAATAAAGTGAATTTCCATGAATATCCATAAATTGGGATACGAATTGCTTCCTCATCCGCCCTATTCTCCGGATTTAGCCCCGAGTGACTATTTCTTGTTTCCAAACCTGAAGAAATGGCTCGGCAACTAGAGATTTGACTCCAACGATGAAATCATCTCACAAACAAATCTATTTTGATATCCTCAACAAATCTTATTTTTGGAAAGTGATAAAAAAATTGGAAAAAAGTTGGACGAAGTGTATAAAGCTTAAAGGAGACTAAGTTGAAAAATAAAATAATTTATTATCAAAAAACCTGTGTTTCATTCAAAAAGTCACGGACTTATTGACCTGTCCTCGTAATTATAAGGCACTTTCAAAATAAATATCTAATTTAATAAATTTAATAATACAAATCGGTCAATTTATCAAAATTTCACACTTTTTTGTGTAAGCTGATAATAAATGTATCCTAGTATTTTTTTTATTATGCATATTTAAAACATATGTGTGTTTATTTTTTGAATATTTTCATATTCATATCTAGGGTTACATTAATTAATATAATTTTAAAGCTCAATTATATCATTAAAAAAATATTGAACATGATTAATAGTATAATGTTTTATTGGAGTCCATGTGCTCAGGTGTTGAGAGCTCGCAATGTCTGGTTCAGATAATGATGAGATGCAGAGAGAGACGAGTAGTTGAGGGCGGATTTAGAAGGGCCGCAATAGGCCTCTCAATGAGAGAGATAGCCTGCTCCCTGGTTCATGCCCTTGATTATGCACAATCCGTGAGGGCCCTCTCGAGGGTGCCGCATTCTGGACCGATTTTTTCCAACCCTCGAACGTCACAGGACGTTAAAGGGGGAGATTGACCAGATGAGAGTCATAACATTGCAATATATTAAATATTTAAATTTATTATTTTTTATATATTTTATAAATAATAAACAAATTTTTTAATATATTTTTTTTGATTAAAAAAAAAACAAATTTTTAAGATAAGATGATTATTGAGATTGTTTGCATACAATATATACTCGAGCTACTTATTATCTTTTTTTTTGTATTTTCGAGTTCTTCTTATAATTTAATATTAAACTTTATTGCTAAACATTATTAAAATTTATATAATAGCAGTACAAGGTAGGTATAATACAAATGGCAAGATAATAGCTAAGTGCTTGGAGTCAGGATTAATACCCAATTAAAATATGTTTTCAAGATGTTATATTTAGATTTTATACCCTCCTATAATTTATTTAATTTCTTATTTTTTTTATTTAATTATAATTATTATTATTATTTAATTACTATTTATTTATTTATTTTATTTATTATCAATTTTTACCGACCGACGATAGTAAGGGAGGTATTGTTTTCACACCAAATTTCACATGTGGAGATTTTTACATATCTCCACGAATCATGCATTTTCTAAACAGAAAAAAGTATTTTTAGCATGATGTCTGTCCGTCCGTCTGTCCGTCTGTCCGTCCGTCCGTATAGATGTGTACAGCCTGATCGGCTCGACCGATTTTGATGAAATTTGGTATATTTACTTAATGCATCAGTGGGATGAATTGATCAACTTTTGGTGCAATTCCGGAAACCGGAAGTGGTAGTATTAGCGATCGACGATAGGAAGGAAAGGGTTATTTTCACACCAAAGGAGATTTTTTTATATATCACCACGAATCATGCACTTTGTATTGGTTTTATCCTCGAGAAAAATCATATTTATTAGTTTTTTCTTGATTTAAAATTATATGACGTCATCCAGCCATTCATGACGTCACAGCCTGGTCTTGCATATCTATATCTATGTAGTTAAATCCAAAATTAATTTATCCAAAATTAATTTAATTAGTAATATATTACTAAAAGTCTGTAGTGTCACAAAACTATCGACAGATGGCGCTACATATAATTTTCAAAATTCAAATATTTTAAATTTTTTTTTTACTTAATATTTCTAACTTTGTATTACAATACAATAATGAGACGGAATTGTTGTGTGTTAAATTAGATTTTATAAATTGAAAACCATTAGTTATACTCTTAAGTTATTTAGTTTTATTGATCACATATCTGGAAAAAATCATCTTCATTAGTTGTTTTTAATTTAAATGTATATATGTGACGTCACAGTTACCTCCTTTTAGATATATATCTATTCTTAAAATAAAATTAAAAATATTTATTTTATATTCATATATATGTAAAATAATAATTATATTATTTTAATATTCCTATAAGTTGGTATCACAATTTATTATTATTATGAATTATTTATAAGTAATTACTATTATTAATTGGTATTAATAAATAAATAATATTAATTATATTAACTTAATATTTCTAACTTTAATGAGACGGAATTGTTGTGTGTTAAAGAATTATTGACTATAAAAACCAATTTGTTTTTAGGTAAGAATATATTATTCTATTTATTGTAATTATTTAAAATTTTTTTTTAGCAAACAAATCTGTCTATAGTCCATTTGATTAAACCTACCATCTTATATATAGATTGTCGTGTATAAGATATTAGGGATGAGGTATTTTATAAGAAAAATTGGGTTAAAAATAAGTTTAATTAATTGGTAGCACTCTGGATTGAATTTAGAATAATTAAAAGGGTTATTGAAACCGCGTAGGTTGATTAGGGAATGACAAGATTGAATAGGTTCAATTAAAAAATGCTTATATAAAATTATAACTAAAAATGATTTATTTAATAAAACTGTAAGAATTTAAATTAAAATAGATAACTCAAGAAATTAAGATGAAATAGAATAATTGAAAGGTACCGTAAAAATAGAAATATAAATTAAAAGAACTTTAATTTATATTTTAGCAAATGCAATTTATAATTAATTCTTAATTACCAATTGTCGACCACAGTTGGTATATTGTGTAGTTAAGGAATTGAGAATTCAAAATATGTCGAAGCCAATCATCCCCTCCTCTGCCACTTGGCAAAATTGTCCACCCCTCTCTCTCTATTGGGGTAACGAAGAGGCATATCTCTGGGTTTTCCCTGCGTTTTTTTTTTAAACCATTATTTTTAGAAAGTCTTTGCCATGTGCTCAGTATCATAATACATCCAATATATAAGCATAAAAAACAAGCATTTTTATATTTATACTAGGAAAATTTGTTGTTGATTAAATTAAAATATATTTTCTAAGAAAACAAATATATGTCTTATCTACTTATACTGATTGAAACAAAATGGATGAAAACCTTTTACATACAGACTTTCAACCAAATACTATGTATCACTCGGGGGTACAGGGGGCGGAGCCCCCGTCTAGGTGTGAAGAGCGCCTGGAAGGCGCTCTGATCAGCTAGTATATTATAAATAAAATAAAATTAAAAATGTTTATATTTATTATTTATGTATCCATATCTGTTTTTTATTGCATTAATAGATATATTAAAATTATTTGAAATTGTTTCTGTAGCTGGAAATTAATTTATTTCAAACAGTCGGTCGGTTCGGACCTGGCCACAGGTCAACTTATTATCTATAAGTAGATATTATAAGTTTGTTATGAATTGAATAAAGAAATTTTATATTTTTCAATTACTTAAAATTTAATTTTTAGACTAATGAATTGATTATTAATAAAAATTGATTTAATATAATTTTGAAAAATTATAATCATTTTTTATTATTGAATGTCATAAATGAAAGTAATGTGATAGATACATGAACTAGATTTCACTTACACTTAATATATATATATATATAAATATATATAAAGGAAGTTTTGCGATCGATCACAAATTCAAATTTGAGCTTTCAACGAAAATACACGTTTTAAGGTCTCATGCGTAAAATGTAAAACTTAGTTTCAGAAAAGAGTCTGTAGGTCTGTAGTGAACAAAGTAATAAAAAAAAAAACATAAAATAAAATCAGTTTTTAAAATCAATATAATTGTTTTTGAGATATAATTTTCGCTAAAATGGGTTGTTTGCAAGTATCATTTTACATCATTGATTTTACACCATTTTGCAATTTTCTCAAAAAGGAATAAATTTGCCACATCAATATTAAAACAAAGTTATCTTTAATATCAGGAAGTTATTAATTAAAATTTATATGGCGAATTTTCTCATTAAAAAACCTCTGACTTTTTAGGTCCTACATAAGGACAACGCCTATCAAATCGGTTATATCAGTTGTCATTATATCGGTGTCCTATGAGCAGTAGAACGGGTCCTATCAACCTTTACCTTGATTTTCTTGATCGGAGGCGCTACTAAAAATCTTTCCAATTTTGATCCCGGAGGCTGGGTTGACTTATCATGTCCCATAGATCCCAGCTCAAAAAATTCCCATGTCAGTCCCGGGAGTTGAACCTGTTACCACGAGAATGAATGCAGCTTCGCTACCTCCCACCCTGTGGCGCTTTATCTCTGAAATTATTATATTACTATATTATTTTAATTCTATTTATTTTATATTAAAAAAAAGGAAAAAGAGAAAAGAAAAGAAAAACTATAATCAGGGGGCATTGTTCGACAAAGTTAAAAAACCACCCTAATCCCACACCACATTCCCCCTAGCCCCTCACTCTCCTCCCATTTATTTCAAATTTAATGAATATAGGATTGAGATGGTTCAGGATAGGGACGGTTGAAGGAATTTGGATATTTTAGTCCAGTAGGACTACAGAAATAGATAAGAGAAAATTGCAAAACAAAAATGTATTAAACATAGAGAGGGTTTTGAAAAGAAGGTCTAGCACCATTGAAAAATTAAAATTATTTGAAATTAATTTTTATTTTTATATTTATTATTTCGAATATTTCATTCCATATCAAAGATAAAGGGGAAAAAAATAAATAAATTTCATTAAATTTGTATAATTATTTAATATCTTTCAGTCAATGTGAGATCTGTTATTTTTATATCATTTTTACTATCTCGCCAGAGATAGTATTGCGATCACGAGATTTTGATGTTTTTATACGTTTTGAAGGTTCCTGAATCATTTTTACTAAGGTTGAGAAAAATGTCTGTGTGTGTGCATGTGTGTATGTATGTAACCAAAATTACGCAAAAACGGTTTGAGCTAGAATGATGAAATTTGGTACATGTGCATTATTCAAAATTCATAGTTTTCTATCAACTTTTGAAAAATGTAGCTCAACCGGAAGAGGGTCATTACCTACAACGTTTTGATTTTTTTTCTTTTAAAGTGACCATAAAAATAAAGATATATGTTTGATAATTTTTCACATGATGAATAATTGTATAAAACTGCTATATATAGAATTTCAGCTTGATTGAATCCCTGAAAGTACCAGAATTAATTTTTTAACCCTGCAAATCTTACGCGCCAACACGTGACGTGGTGCCATCAACAAAGTGCCAAACATGCGCTGGTTTAATAAATATTATTTATTAATTTTAATTTATATAATTTAATTAATTTAATTTAATTTAAATTAATATATGTTATTTAATCCAATTCAAATTTGCGAGATAGTCGAGTGGAGACACTCCAGATTTTTTTTATTTATTTACTTTTTGTAATTACTATATTTATGGGACCTATTTTAAATAAAAAAATTGAAATTTATTTTCAAATAATTAATAATCCAATTCAAATTTGCGAGATAGTCGAATGGAGACACTCCCGATTTTTTTTTATCGTATGTTAAATAAAGATGGATCAAGAGAGTATCCTTTATTGATATTTAATAAAATTTAATAGATTGTCAATTTTCAGGGGATAATGAAATAATTAATAGGTATTGTATTCGAATATACAATCGAATGAACAGACAAGCGAATGTTTTCCAAGCCACGTGGTGTGGGAGTGGAATCAAGAAGAAGAAACGAACTTTTGACGGTTGGTTGCCCTCTCTATCCATTTAGCCAGGTGGATTTATAGATGTATATAGATGTGTGTATGCGCTTGCGTAGCCTCTCTCTCTCTCTCTTTCTCTCTTTCTCTTTCTCACTCTCGTTCGCTCCCCGTTTGGTCCGTTTGGCAGCCTGCCTGCTATCCAGGCGTTCAGTCTGCGACCGGCTGTCGTTCCCACCGGTTACTCATATTCATTCACTCAGTTTTTTTTTTCTTATTTTTTTTTTCTTTTTTCTTTTATAACGTGATACTACATATCTTTTGCCATATATTTATATGGATTATATTATTTATAAACAATAAAAAAATTGTCTTCTAAATAAAGATAAAAAAAAAAATAAATATGAAAATTAATATTTTTATTTCAAAATAATAATAATTAAGCCAACTTAGTGCAGTGTTAAGTGAATTAAAATAAAAATAAAAATGTATGTGTATGTGTGTGTCCCTACGTGTGTGATTAAATAAAATTCAAAAAATTAAAACGAAAAAAAAATAAATAAATAAATAAATAAAATGAATGAAATAAATATTCATTTTTCTTCTAATACGAGAACATTTATTATTTTGTTATTTTGTTAAAATTATATTCATCTAATCAACTTTATGTATAATTAAATTTAAACATTTTTAAATACATTCTGCATCATGGGTTGTGGCCAAAGTAAAATTGGAATTATTTATCCAAGAAAATCAAAAAGTAAAAGTGGCGCTAAACGGAGCGGTAAGTTAATCAAATAAATATTTTATAATTATTATATATTATATATATAATAAACCTATAATATGTTTAATAGATTAAAATAAAATACATTTCTTCTTGTTATTTAATTATTCATCTATTTTCTTATAAAAAAAAAACAATCCTTAAAATTGATTTATTTAATTAAATCATTCATATTTTGTTTTAATAATATTAAAAAAAATTATTTATATTAATAATTATTTAAGAGAAGTGGGAGGGATTTTAAAAATATGAATGAAAAGGATTTAGGGGTAGATCAGGGATTAAAGATCTGTTTCAAAGAACCAGATTTAATTAATTCATTTATATGTATATATTACAATATATAGATGTGTTATATCATATATATAGGAATTTTTTAAAATATTATTTATAATAATAATACGCAATTTTTATTTTTTTAATATTTATTTAACACCTGTAGGCAATCAATCATGAGAAAAGGCATTTATCAGCTACTGAAAGCCGGCTAAAGAATACAATAACATACTATATATATCTATATTAATTATTTTTTCTTTCTTTATTATAGTGAAAATAATGATAGGAATACGAGTTCACTTGTAATCCAATTTAATAACATAATTAAAATTAATTTAATTAATTCAATGCTAATTTAATAGTTCTTTTTTTATTTATATTTTTTTTTAAATAAATGTAAAAGTCTATAAAAATAATTTTAAAAAAAATATCAAAAGGAAAAAAATTAGGAATTATTTTAAAATCTGAAAATATAATAATATGAACATTTAAAAAAAGAAGATGAAAAAATAATTAATTAAAATTGAATAAAAATAAAGGATTATGCCATATTTATTATAAAGAGTAGATATGAAGGTTTATAAAATGATTTTTAATTAAAATTTTCAATGTAATATAAAAGATTAAATTAAAAATATTTGGAATATAACAAATAAAATTGACTAAAATATAATCAAGTGTTAAAAAACTAAATATTAAAATATATAAAATAAAAAATAAAAAAAAAAATAAAAAAATTAATAAACATTGAAATTTTCCTTGCCGGATATGATAGTTAACCTGCCTGAACCTTTTCTCATCCAAATCATAAAAATTAAATTGGACATTCATGAAGCAGTTGAGCAGCTGTAAAGGAAAGTTAGGTTGTTCACACAACGGTTGTTGATCTTTTTAGTATAAAGTCAATCGTCAAAGTGTAGTAATTACAATACCGTGTGAAGGTTTGCGATCCCTGAAGAGCATCTTTTCAAAACTGTAGTTTCTTCTCGAATTTTTTCTTTATTACAATATCCTTTTGAAGTTGGAAAGGGAATTGAATTGAGTTAAGGGGAATGTCCTTGCACCCTAATGAAACCATTGTACCTAATGTAACCCTTTTATGAAACCTAAGGCTAGGTTTCCTTTATAAGAGGGCACCTTCTCAAGTGTCATCATCTTTTTTTTACTTAATGAACCTGAACACGGATTGAAAAATTAGTGATGTTAGTTTTAATATAGAATATATATACTTGGTTGTTTCATACAAATGAATGTTTCCTTACTATCAGCGCCGGATAAAGGGGAGGAAAAGCCGGACGATTACCCGGGCGCCAAACTTTAAGGGGCGCCGATATAAAAATAAAATCTTGTTTTAAATTCATTATTTCTTTTGATTTAATTAAAATTGATCATTTTTCATGAGATATCGATTTTTTTAGCAAGCAATAAATTGTTTTTACATTCATAATACCAAATAAAGGCCACAATGCTAATTATTTTATTATTGTCAACAGATTGAATATTTGTAATATTATTTATAAGAAAACTATTTGTAGAGACAGTAACCACAATAATTTAATAAAAAAATAATTTAAAAACAAAACAAAAATTTACTAATTAAAATAATAAGGGCGCTAAATTTTGTTTTGCCAGAGGCGCTCCAAACCCAAAAACCGGTTTTGCTTATTCTTTTATATTCTTAAAAAATTTTAGTATTCATATCTGATTAAATAACATCTTTAGATTTTATAATTTTAAAATATTTAATCTCTCTTTTATAATATCTCTAGATTATGGTTAAAATATAATTTGTTATATCTATTGATTATATTTCAGTAATTCTTAATTTCAGTAAAGAACAAAAACAAAATTTCGAAATTTGACAGGGGTTTCAAGTGTACTTAAATGATGTTTAGTCACAAGTAATAAATTATTATACTTAATGCGCTGTTTGTTTATACAACCGAATTACATGGTTGATATATATATAAATTATCTATTTCACTGAATGTTCATCGATAATTCTTGTTCTCTACAATCTCAAAAGTTATATGAATATAGTTAGAAAAGTTTTTAACCACAAAATAAATTTAGATCTTATTCGATTAAATGTTTTTGCTTTAAATTGAGTATAGCTTCAAAAATACATGAAAAATTTTCTTCTTTTTTTTGGACTTTCATTTATCTATAGATTGTTAGTAACAAACAAAATGAAAGAAAATTTGATATGTCTAGTTTTTGTCGAGTTCTATGTAATCAAAAATTTGGATATATGGTAAAATTTTCACCAGCTCTATTATTCTAGTATTTTATGATAAATTGAAATACATAAAAATTTATAAAAAACTATGATACCTTGTGAAGAGTGATAAATAAATTCAAAAAAGACTTAATTGAATTATAAAAGGTTCAGTAATTAATATATTAAGAAAATTCAACACTCAAATATGAATTAATTTTTGTTAAGCTGTATTTGTTAATCTAAAATTTCAACAATTTTAAAAATCTAAATAATTAATTATTTAAAACAAAATCACTTAATATCTTTAATTTTACATATAAACTTTATAATTTTGATATAGCAAAATAATATATAAATCATCCATTCAATTTTTATGAATTTAATCATTTGTAATTATAATTAAAATATAAATTTAATTTTATCTAATCATATTCACACAATAATTGTATAATATATGTGTTCGTGTGTGATTCTAATTATATAACTATACCTAAAGATAGTAATATGAAAAAAAGAGTAAAAAAATTAATATTATTATTTATATAATATATTCTTATTAGAATTTATCAACCTAAGAAGGATGAAATCACGCCGGAAGCTGCATAAAGAGAAATTGCATTACTTCTATACTTCTCCAGATATATATTTAATGTGATAAGATTGAGGATGACACGTTTATAGAATGAGAGAGAAGATTAGCAAGGAACATGTTTAAGAAAAGACTGAATAAGAAACAATATATTGTTAGATCTAGAACGCAATGTAATTAGAAACCAGAGGGAGTTAGGAGAAAATAAGAATTGGTTGGAGGTAGCTCAGGATTGGGATATTTGGAGGAATGTGGCTACTGAAGGACTTTCCAGTTTCTTAGAAACACATAGATTTTATACTTTTTAACATATAGATAATTAAGTTTAAAATAATATCGGCTTTGAATAATCATATTTTTTTACAATAGTACATAAATTAAATAATTTTAATAAATAATAAAATCCAACTACTTATTATGTATAAATAAATGTAATGTATTTGAAGGATCCATTTTGTGAGAATTTGTGAGTTTGTCACTTTACAATCTACATTACTTGGTTAACTAAAAGGGTAGAACATTAGACAGGTGTTTTCTGTGTTTAGAGCCACTTAGTTTAATCGAAAATCCATTGGCACGTATCGAAAATGATTTAAAGAATCTATTTTTTTAATTTCTTTCCTATTTATTTTTATACTATTTTGTTTGTAACCAATAATTCTTTATTAACAACTTCCACTTAAACATTACATCTATTATCTAATAATATAATATTTATAGTATATAATAAATAAATAAGAGATATAATATAAAATAAAATTTTATGATTCAACTACTAGAACAAATATGCCTTTTTAAGAGCATGAAGTTATCAGTTTAAACATACTTGAAATAAAGTGTAGGAATAATTTATCACAGCAGTTTCTTTTAATGAGCTCACACTAGTGTTCATCTTTTCTTCTAGATCATTAGTCAAACAACCAGAGCCAATGTTGTCTCTAATATGGCATGTCTTTAAAAGATGTATTTTATTGACTTAAAAACGCTATCAATTATTCAATACCATGCTTTCTTAATCTATTCAGCAAAGATTAAAGAGACTTTTTCCATTTTATGTTACAATTAAATGAACTTTTCAAGTATATTAATTTGAGAAGTTTATTTAATATTTTCATTTTTTAAAATATCATAAAAATAATCTCTCTACATTAAGAATTCTACTTTTATGATAATTTAATATAATATTTGAGTCTGTGATTATGTATTCTGGTAGTGAATTTTTTAAAATATTAAAATATTAATATTAATGTCTTATTAATTATTATTAATATTATTTTTGAAAAAGTGAACATAGGACAAGAAGAAAAAATCACAACATTAAATAATTATTTTATTAATTACAAAATCTCAAATGCCCTGGAAAAATCTATGAATTTTGTCCATTAATGAGAGTGGAAGATGAATTTAAATTTTAATATTATTTCCTTATTAATTTTTATTGATATTATTTTAGGAATACTCTGCATGGAGAATGGTAAGGAGGAATAAGTCATAACATTAAGTAATTTTTTTATTAATTTCAAAATATACAAAATTTCAAGACCCTGAAAAAATATAAAATTGTTTTCTATGAGAATAGAGGATGATTTTAGTTTTTTGTTTTAAATTATTTTAAAATTTAATCTTTAATAAAACTAATAATTCTCATTGAAATAGAAAAATAAATTTGAAAATTGACTTTTCATTTTTATTATAATTAGTTTTCTGGCTTATTTATTAAAAATATACAAAAATGAAAACTATAAAATGATAGTATATTATTTAATTAATTAATTAAATTTACTTATATGTTTTCTATTATTATATAGTAATAAATTAATTAGTCTTTGTCTTATGGATAATAATAAACCAATTATAAAAAAAAATATTGATATAGAAATAATATTATAACTATTCATTCTGTCATCACGTTCATTACTTCTACAACGGAAATCTTATTATTATTAAAACTATGTAAATTAAATTATTAAAAGGTTTATTAAATTTCTAATTGCTAATTAACAATTATAACTGATTTTGAATTTATAATGAAAATCTTGTGAAGATACTGACAAATTAGGGGAAACTTTATCTAGATTTTCACATTGAATTAATTTAAATCAAATACTTATAATGACAAATGGAGTATGTTAAATAAGAAACTAATAATTAAACCATGAAACGAAAGTAATTAACTTTTATTAAATTCAAATATTATAAATAAATAAATAAATCGTGTATAATTGTAATTTTTTGACAAAAAACCCTAAATTTTAGATTTAGTATTTAATAGTTTAGAATTTAAATTATCTAAATAAATATTTTAATTTTTGTATTATTTTTTAAGATTATATCAACTTGAACTTTTTTCCAGTCAATCTAGAAATTTTTATTAATTTTATTAATTAATTTTATTTTTTCTAAATTTGGTAAGATTTCTACTCTCGTCCTCATATATTCTGTATCTCAAGACACTTGAGCTACATTTGGAAATTTTTTATCTCTAATTTATATATATATTTAAAAAATTATAAATATCTATATTTACTATTGTTGGAGATCTAATAGAAATATAATCAGTCAATTTTAAATTTTAGAAGTAAAATGTGAGTAGCGAGTAGTATTAGAATAAGACTGAATATCAGCCAAAATAATATCAGAATAAAGCATAAAGAAACAAAAATATAATTATATATAATTATATTTTTATGTATATAAAAAATTATTATGATAAAAAAAATAAATAAATATATATATAAGTTTATTTATTATATATTGTATATAATTAATTACACTTTTCAAGTAGATAATCCTTATATATTTTACATTTCTTTTTATCTAAAGTTTAAGAAATAAAACTAAATTATATAACCACGGTGGCCAAACCGTGGCTCTTTTCGAGTTTATTGTGGTTCAATTAAAAAATTTAAAGGCATGACACAAAATAAAAAGGTAAAAATCTTTTATGCGATCAGTCTCTTAAACATTTTCGATTTTTTAAAAAAAGCTAAAATCTTTTTGCGATCATGCAGGCTCTTAAAGATTTCCAATTTTTTTCAATTTTTTCAATATGACTCTAAAAAAAGTTAAAATCTTTTTGCGATCAGGCTCTTAAACATTTTCGACTTTTTTTCAATTTTTTGGCTCTAAAAAAGAAAGATATCTTGGCTTTTCCGATTTGGCTCTTAAACATTTTCGATTTTTTAATATGGCTCTAAGTATCACTAAATGTGGCCACCCCTGTTATATAACATTTAAATTAAGGGTAAATTGGGGGAACGATGTAAAATCAAAATAAAAAGCAGAGAGTCAAAATTAGAGGAGGTGCTGTATAGGTGAATCCTATAAAAGAGGGTAATTTTGATAAAAAAAAAAATTTAAAAATGTCAAAGAATATTATAAAAAAAAATCATTTTTAAATCAAATACATTTTTCTCTTAAATTTACTAATAATATACAGAATGTTTAGTAACATTTGATATTTTCTAATATAATTTATAATGTGAAAATTAATTTATTTATTACTTGATTATATAGGAAATTTTTAACACTTGTTGGAGGTTTGTTTGGTGCTATTTTTCAACCCCTCTTTCCTGGACCATGATGAGAAAGAGCGAACTAGAAAGAGATGGAGAAAGTTGAACCGCCCGGGATGGTATCGATCCTCTGTCTATTCGTCGCGAGAGATACGGCCAGGAAGAGAACTTAGAGACATTATCGTGGCTGAAGGGAAGCATAAATATAGAATTATAACTTTATCAATTTTTTTTCTAAATATATATATATATATTAATTCTAAATATAAATACATGTATAAACAAATGACCTTGGCATGTTATAAGTACAGAATTCCTTATTTTTTATACTCCAAACATTCAACGAATTTTGTAAATATATCATTTGTGTGTAGAATTATTTATATATTTATATACTAGTATATGGTGAATACATTAAATGTTTATTCACCCTTGCTTTCATTTGATTGAAATAAACTGTTATCATTGCAATTAAAATTTGTTTTTTTTTAGTTATTCAATTTTTTCAATAGTTTTAATTGATATATATATATATATATATATATATATATATTATCACTGTAGCATTGTCTTCGGCTATCTTATTTTTTTTAACGAAATTTAACAACAATTATGTAAACTTGGTTCAACCACTTGGACTCATGCAAATTACTTTTAAATTAACAGTTAACTAATGACATGAATATCATTTTTATTGTTTTACTTTAAAGTTGTCAAAAATATTAGCTATTTTTGATGCTACAGGGCGATATATATATATTTATGGTATTTTGTAATGATTTCTCCCCACAGTTCGCCTGAATATTATGCAACCATATTGTCTTCAATGACATAACATTATGATATATAGGCACCTAAATTAAATAATATTATAAATGATTTTATTTAATTTTTATTTTAATATATATATATATAGAATATTTGCAACTATCTTTACACCATTTTATTACAACACAGTTCGCTTTTGTACACCACTTTTGTTCATACACGGACCACCAAAAAAAAAATTATTTTTAATTTAAATTTTGACGGGGTAATCAATAGACAGTTAGTATATGCCTACATATGTGTGAGTGACTTAACGGCTTATTTACTTTGGGTTGTGGGAATACATATTCCCTATTTTTTTTTTATTTTGTTATACATTGTAATCCAACATAACAATATTTACTTTTAGTATAATATTTTATGTCAGAGTTCACTTCGTAGATTGTAATAAATCAATAAAGTTATAAAAGATGAAGTTTAAATTAAAGTATATTATTTTTTTTAATTCGATAAGAAAGTAAGTTTTATTCCTAATAACAATTTCAATTTTTATATCTACACCTAGATACACATTTTTTTATTATACGTAGATACCTACCGAATTTTTGTTGAAAACTAAATTTAATTTAAATGAATTTTTTATATATAATATGAATGTTATTAATACTTTATTAAATGGTTTTTGGAAAAATATTAGTTGTTTTTTATCTTACAGGATTTTTTACATTTGTAGAACATATACCCAAATTTATCATATGTCGTATGTATTTAAAATATTGGCCGTGTAAAGTAGAGGTTCCCAAACTTTTTTCTGTCGTAGACCCCTTGCCATGTTTTTCGGTTTTGGGTAGACCCCCCTATATTGATTTTTTTATAAATTTCTAACTGTAGTGAAGTTTAATGTTAAAAACTTAACGTAAAAACACATGTTAAGTTTTATACATTTATTAATTGAATTTAAAAATTAATCCTACTCAAAATAAAATTTTATATCTGTTATAAATTATATAAAATATACGTAATATACAATAAACTAAGCAATAAGTAAATGGTTTTAATGGAAAAGATGAACCTGAAGCTTTAATAATAAATTTTCAATATTTGGCGTCAATTTTGTAAGGTTTAATCTTAAATCTTCTCGGCTAATGATGTCCAGTCTGTTTATTTTTTTCGTTAGGAGATTGGTATCATAGCTGAACTCTCTTTCCACTAGTTATGTGACGATGGAAAAGAAATTAAAAATTATCTCTCTAAATTCCATAATACGGGATATATAACGGGTATGTTTTTTTTGCATCCAGAATTTCTGATATCCGTTTTTAAACTGAACCATAAGTTCTTCGTTAGTACTTATTTCAGGCAGTTCCTCTTGAATAATGACATTCGTTTCTCCTATGTGTTAATTATCCACGATGCTATTACCATAGTCAAAACATTCTCAAACCTAGTTTCAAAATCTGAATAGAGGGCATTTAAATGTTGAACGTAGGTTTAAACTTCTTCCTGACAGTTTGTCTGTGACAAATTGGTGAACTGGGATAATTCGCCCCTAACAATATTTTGTTTGATTAGTTTAACTCTGACAAGAATCACTGATAAGATGGGCTCTGTTTTAATAAAATTTAGACTGTCGCCTTGTAACTGCAAATTAACCATTTAAATTTTGTAAACAAATTTGTTAAATTGTCAATGTTTTTTTTCCACTTCATTAAATTGTCTTTTAAAATTGTATCTTTAGTATCCAGAAATTCTAAAATAGTCTCAAAAAGTGCAAAAAATACCAGAAGAACTGTCTGAAATAAGTACAAACGAAGAACCTAAGAATTTAAGATAATAAATTACCAGTTTGTATTTTTTAAAATCTTTTCTTAACATTTTCCTTTTCAAGATTCAGGAAACGAATAAACGTATTTTATTTATAAAGTGACGAATTAAACAAGTCAGTGCAAGTTCGCGAAGATCTAAAACAAAAATTGACAACAATTTTTACTGTGCGTATGTTAGTAATAAGATGATACTGGTTTATCATTATGTGCGGGTTTTTTATAAGTTCAAAATTTATTGCGACTAGAAAGCGAATGCCTTTATCCTAAAACTTATACAATTTTATAAACATATATAATAAGTTTTTTACTTCATAGGTACTTTTATAAATAATGTAATATACTATAATATAATATAAATGGGAGATCCTTTCCCACCCTCCGTATTCCCCAGACCTTGCCCCTTCCGATTACCACCTGTTTAGATGAATGGCCCATGGCCTTGCGGACCAGCACTTCTCTTCTTTCGAGGAATGCAAAAATTGGATCGATTCTTGGATCGCGGCCAAAGACCAGGGGTTCTTCGAGCGTGGGATCCGAATGCTGCCCGATAGATGGGAGAAGGTTGTGGCTAGTGATGGCCAATACTTTGAATGATATGAGTGTAACTATTTTTGTATAATAAAGCGTTCATTTTCATAAAAAAATAGCGAGAACTTATTTACACACCTATTATAATATAATATAATAGGTACTATCAGTGTATGTTGAAATACACTACCGTAGTCCCCCATTTTTATTTCATGGACCCCTAAATTTTTTTTTTGCTGACGTAGACCCCTTGCAGGTTGCCATAGACCCCTGGAGGTCGATATAGACCACTATGGTAATCACTGGTGTAAAGAATTGAATGTATAATATATATTATCATATACAAGCACAAAATTTATAGACTAAACGGTCTTAGAATACTGAGAATAATTTAGATCGTTTATGTCTTAAAAAATATAAAATCTTATAAAACTATTATTAAATATAATTAATTAATTGTATATATGCTTATATAAAATTATTTTTATTTTTTTTAATATCAGGGATATGTGAATTTATTCAAACGTTACATTTCTAGTTTATCATAAAAAAAAAATTAAAGATTAAAACAATTATATTTAAAAATGAATTTACATTAATTTAAAAAATAATTAATCTTTCTTATTACTAATCAATTTTAATTTTTCATATTCAATAAATTTTTATTATAGCTATTGAGGTAAGTTATACTGACAAACAGGAAATGTCAATTTAGTTTTCCGAAATTTAATTTTAAATTTTTCAATTAATTATTTAATTAAATATAATTTTATATAAATTTGAATATAATTTTCTTAATTTTTTAAAAAGAAAATTAATATTATGCTCTTGTTCTATTTTATTTCTAATAAAATTATTCTATTTTTATTTAATACTTCTAAGTATATATATATATATATATATATATATATATAACTTTCATTTATTATCTATAAATAGAAATATAATTTAATAATTAAAATATACATATATATAGGTAGGCATTATATTAAATCATATTAGTTAACTTCCTGTCAATATTTGAACTGAAACTCAATCAATAGGTAATACAATATTGAAAACAAACATGTTTTAAGTTCCGGCCAATTATTCCCAACCCTTGAGTGTTATTAGTAAGATTATTAGCATACCCTTCACCTATTTATATACTATAATTTGAAGCGATTTGATGTTTAATCTCTTCAATTTATTAATGTTTGTTGGCAAAAAATAAACTAATAAATATTATCTTACTAATATCTCATTTTATATAAATATATATATATATATAATGACATCTTTCAAAGAGTATAAGGATCTTTAATAAGTTCTTATAATGACAATAAATAAATGATTTGCCAAGACTATTTTGCTGTTATATATATATATATATATATATATATAATATTATTTAATTAAAAAAACAATTGACATTATTATAAAATATATCTTGTTCATTAATATAATTTTCATTGATATCATAGAGGTTTCGAGATCCCAAAAAGATAACTTGTCGGGGCACAGGCTTTTGACCGCTTTCATTATTATCTATAAATAGAAATATAATTTAATAATTAAAATATACATATATAGACAGAGGCGGATTAAACGCCCACCAGCCCGAGGGGCCCACCGAAACCTAAATAAAAATATTTCCTTAAAAAAATAATCGGAGTTTAAATAAAACAAGTTATTCTTCATACAGATCTTTATTCGGTCGTGTTTGAACCCTGATTAACTTAAGAAAAAATAAGCTGGAGTGTCTCCACTCGACTATCTCGCAATTTGAATTGGATTAAATAACATATATTATATTTAAATAAAATTTAATAAAATATAAATTATAAATTAAAATTAATAAATAATATTTTTTAAACCAGCGAATGTTTGGCTCTTTGTTGATGGCACCACGTCACGTGTTGGCGCGTGAGATTTGCAGTGTTAAAAAATTAATTCTGTTACTTTCAGCGATTCAATCAAGCTGAAATTCTATATATAGTAGTTTTATACAATTATTAATCATGTGAAAAATTATCAAACATATATCTTTATTTTTATGGTCACTTTAGAAGAAAAAAAATCAAAACGTTGTAGGTAATGACCCTCTTCCGGTTGAGCTACATTTCTCAAAAGTTGATAGAAAACTATGAATTTTGAATAATGCCCATGTACCAAATTTCATCATTCAAACTCAAACCGTTTTTGCGTAATCTTGGTTACATACATACACACACACACATATACACACACAGACATTTTTCTCAACCTTAGTGAAAATGATTCAGGAACCTTCTAAACGTATAAAAACATCAAAATCTCAACATCGAAAATTTTCGTGATCGCAATACTATCTCTTTCGAGATAGTAATAATCAATTTTGGGTCTCGGCGACAACAGTAAAAATTATGTATTTTTTACATAAGTACTATATATGTAAGTATAAAACAGCCTAAATTATAATATAAACAAAATTTGTCTTTCAATTATAATTATAAATAACAGAGGGCCCATTTCAATTTCACCGCCCGGGGGCCCCCAATCAACTTAATCCGCCACTGTATATAGAGATAGGCATATACTTTTTTAAATAAACAAAAAATTCTTCTATCTTTAAAAAAAAAAAAAAAAATAAAATTGAGAATCTGTATCTTTTCAGTATAGTACATATATGTGCCACTCAGAAGCCAAAGTGATTAACTCGAATTTTTAAAATTTTGCTAGTAATGTAATGTAATTTAATGTAATGTAATCTGAAACATATGAAGTTGATAATCTTAATATTGCAATGCAATATACATTTTTCTGTAATCAATAAACCTGAATTTTCTACAACCTGTAAACTTTGGGCTTCATTTCCTCAGTTTCTTTAAATGTGGAGTTAATCGCTTTAGCTTCTGAGTGGTACACACACACACACATATATATATATATATATATATATATATATAATATTAAATAAATGTGATAAATATGTCAAAGGGGAAAAGAAATTGAAAAATCATCATTCGTTAATAATAACTTATATACATTTTAAATAAATAATCAATTATATTTATAATAATAAACCATTGATATATTAATTAAGTAATATATAAACTATTATTAGTTTAATATAAACAAATATCAAGTCAAGAGAAAGAAAGAATAAAAATCTAATGTAATTATAATTTGACTAGTATCAATATTTTAAAAAGATGAATAATGGCTCTTCCTTTAATTTAAATATTTACAATTTGATTGGACCCTTCAGTGGATGGATGGATTGGTTGTTTTTCTATGTTCCTTACTGAAACAGACTTTCTTCCGTGTCTGTTTGATTCATTGTTTTCGCCGTCAGCAAATGCGCATCAAGTGGCTAGCTAAGTTTTGTTGTCTCTCTCTCTCCCCCCCCCCCCCTCTCTTTTCTCTTAATATAAACTAAGAAATCAAAATAGAACTCTTTCAACAGGGGAGAATATTTTAATTGGAAGAATGAATGAGGCGTGCATTTATTTATAAATACTAACCACTTAAAACACAGACACGCATACAAAGAAAAATAAAAAAAAAAAACACCTTGAATTTGTATCAACCTAAAAACCATTAAGAAACGACTACGCTTTTTTTCAATTCATATAAAAACAAATGTTTTGAAAAAAGAAAATATAACAACATAAATAATTTTCACCTAATTAAAAAAGAAATATTTAATGAAATGTTGAACTTGATCACCTTTCTTATATAAGAGAAGTCATTCGAAGTAAAATAATATTAAAAAAAAATATATATATGAAATACATATCGAGTTTCAGAGATAAATCAAAAAGTTTGTTTATAAAAAATATAATTTTAATTAGTAAATATATAAAATGATATTATTATTATGATTTTAATACAAAAAAATTATTTGAATTTCAATGATCATATTGTATAGAAATAATAATAAACAATAGTATTTATTTATCAAAAATAATTAATTATAACATTATTAAATAATTATAAATATAATAATTAATAAAAAATATAAATTTTTAATATAAAATATAAATTTTTAGAAATGCAAGAGATTATTGATTTAATAAACAAATATTATTTATATTGGAATTTTGTAAATTAAACCACATATTGATATTTGTTATTGTAAATTTATTCAAAAAATACAAACATATACCTACACAACGTTTCGATTGCTACTTCAGCAATCGTTATCAAGCGACTGCACTGTTCGAGTGTCCAGTGACAAGTGACCAATGATCATTAATATAAGACCCAAGTCACCAACCATAAACAATCATAAACAATAATTAATTAATTAATTCAATGGGAAAGTATTTAACTACTAATCTTTAAGGTTCGAACCTCTCCAAGTTCACAAAAATATATAAAATATTTAATGTGATAGAATAAAAATAAATAAATATGTTCACTATCTAATAATAAGTGCTTAGATCTTTGGAACCAATCATAATAGTATAATGTAAATCTGTGGCTTTACGGACCTCGAAAGTTCTTGGCCGCAACAACCACATTTATCAAAGTGTTTCTTTGTTTCAGAGCTACATCCATCCATCTCCTATTTTCTCCTATATCTCTCACGTCCCTTCCTACATTGTCCACCCACCACGTCCTTGGTCTTCCAAGCGGACGTTTCCCAATCGGTCTCCCCACCAATATATTTTTCGCCATTCTTTCTTCTCCCATTCTAGCCACGTATCTTGCCCATCGCAGCCTTTTCGATTTTATAATTCTAACTATGTCTAGGGATGCATAGAGGTCATGCAATTCCTCGTTATACAGTCTCCGTCATTCCCCGGTGACCTTATCTATCTATGACCCATAAATGCTGCAGTATTAATATTACAATAATAAAACCAAAAGTATTTGAAAATAGATTATTCAGATAAAAAAAAAAACGAAAAAGAGGCTGGTTTTGGTAAGCCATGGTCGTATTTTATTTTCAGACTAAGAGGAAATGATAATATTAGCTATATGGCAGTAAGATTTGTTTACTTTTCGCTCCTAAATATGAAATATTTGTTTACAATATTTATTTAAATAAGAAAAAAAAATCACGATTTAAAAAAAATATAAAATTGATTTATATATTATTTCATCTATATAAACGTATTTAAATTATCGTAATCATTTTTATAAAATTTTAATAATATTACTTAGGTTAACAAATTAACATTGTATATTTCAAAAAATTTTGTCTTCTTTTCTTCTTTAAATTTTATTTGAATTTAACATCTTTCTTAAGTTGAATTTTAGATAAAGAAATAGAAATTCGATTCTATTTTTTCTCGATAATTGTTTACAAAAGGGAAACTTCAGGGATTTGGATGAAACTTTATCAATGGATTTCTTTTTTAATTCCAAAGAAACTTTACTTAAGCAATATTTCCCGGTCTCTTCTACGAGATAAAAAAATTCTTAAGTTTGACAGATTAGCTGGTTAGAGGGTTTATCTCGTCATAATTATTATCAAAGGGGATTAAAATTCAAATATATATATATATCAATTATTTTGCCTGTTGTATTATATGGGTGTGAGGCATGGTCTATGATCCTGGGAGATGAGAGTAGATATAGAGTATTTGAGAATAGGATTCTTCGCAGCATTTATGGGCCAAAAATAGATGAGGTCTCGGGGGAATGGCAGAGACTGCATAACGAGGAATTGCATGACCTTTATGCATCTCCAGACATAGTTAAGATTATAAAAACAAGAAGGCTGCGATGGGCAAAGCACGTGGCTAGAATGGGAGAAGAAAGAATGACGAAAAATATATTGGTGGGAAGATCTCTTGGGAAGCAAGACCAAGGTGGAAGAACAATGTAATAAAGGACGTAAGAGAGATGGGATGTATCAATGAAAAATATATTAGTGGGGAGATCAATTGGGAAACGTCCGCTTGGAAGACCAAGAACGCAGTGGTTGGACAATGTAGGAAGGGATGGGAGAGAGACGGGAGAGGGTAGGGGTTCGATGGTTGTGGCTCTGGATAGGGACACTTGGAGAAATGTGGTTGCTGCGGACAAGAACTTTAGTGTTTTGTAGAGCCACAGAGAGATAAATATATGTAAGTATATATTTAACCTCATTTTATAGATCAAAAAGTAGTTTAGAGTCTGAAAAATACATAAACAACATTAATATATAAGAAATAAATAATTAAACTTTAATAATTAAAAAAAATATGTTCAATTTTTTAAAATTCAAAATAACATATGTTATTTCTGAGAAATAAAAATGGTAGAATTTATTGATTGATTCATTGATTATTAGGCATATTATTATTTTTTAAATTTTTTTATACCATAATTTTAAAATTAATAAATTTATAATAACTTATATCATCAAGCAGAGGTGTCGAATTTACTTTTGGCTAGACATGGAAGGAAGGGGGTTGAGCGATTAGTTATATAAGATTGATATTGTCTGATTTAATTCATTCTATTTATGTTTGAAGAGTTTTCTCTTTGATTTATTTATATCTAATAGATATGGTTGAGTTAAAAGTATTTTTGCATATAGTGAAACCGTTATATTGATTAAATTATTTACATGTCTCATATTTATCTTTAAAATATAATTTAAATTACGTATTCAAAATATTTTTATACATCTCCAAGGTTTATAATGAAGAGAATAGAAAGGATTAAAACAAAAGGGAAGTTGACTAAATTTTCATTAATGTTTATTTATTTCCTTTCTAAATAATTAACAAATACAAATTACTTAACGTGTTTCCATGTATTGGATGGTATTCTAATTGATGAATGTTGGCTGCTTTAAAAAATGAACAAAGTTAATTTTCTCTAAAACCATTAAATTATAATAGAGACGAATCCGCCCTTCCTGTTCTTAAATAACATCATGTCCAAAAAATTCTATTAATTCATTCATCAATACTAAATAATCTCTTTTTTTTCTTCTAATTAAAAATTTGAAATTCAATATTTTTTTTTTTTGATTTTTGTATATTTATAATTTCTTCTTATAACAAATATCAATTTCTCCACTGAAGTAAGTAATTAGATTACATACTAGATGCATGTTATAGTTTTATTTATTATAGAGCCTAAAAACAAAATGTCTTATCAACATGAAAATATGCGTAGGTCTTTAGATAATATTTTCCAATATTAATCTTAATTTTGATGATATTAAATTTAAACTTTCAAATTAACTTAATAAAAAGTCATATAATTTTATTTAAAAATTAAAAAAAACAGTTTATATTAATATGAAATTTAACATTAATTCAATAAAAATCAACTTTTCCAACAGATTACATTTTGAAAATATTTTAATACAATAATTACAAATAATAATTTTTAATTCTTAACATATATATAAATTTAAGTTAAATTGAAAATGGGATATGACGAACAATTTGGGTTTTTGTCATATCTCAAACTCAAATACCTATTATGACATGATTATTGGTGTTAATGGTAATTATGACTTAAGTATTCATAGCATAAGTTACAGCTTTATTCTTAAAATAAGAACTACTTCTGAAAATAAGAATAAAATAAGAAATCTATCCTAAAATAAGAATAACTTCTGCGCAATATACCTAACAGGAGTTTTGATATTGTGGAGACGGTGTGGGGGATATGGCTTATGAGAAATTACCTGTAAAACAAAAATAAAAACTCATCAAGTTGAAATGTTTAAATATTTAAGATTAAAGAATTAATATATTTACACAATCTGGGACTACGTATATTTACTTCGACTTACTAAATTATTTGGGGGGTACAATTTTCAACTTAACCGCGGAGCAACACCCACGCACGGGCCACTTCCATAACTTTCTTTTTTGTTTCATGGCCTTCACATTCACACTATCATCTAACACTAACCAGGGCCCGCTTTAGAAGGCGGCAAACCGGGAATTTTTCCTCGTTGGAAAATCTGAAGGGCGGCATTTTGTTTATGAATGTAATAAATTTTACGAACATAGGGGCGCCAATTTATACATTTACCCTGAGCGCCGTAAATGCTAGAACGGAGCTGTGTTAACAGGAGTGTTAAGCGCGTCAAATCTCTCGCATACACAGTGTGGCATCACAATTTCAGATAAAAACTTGCAAATATTAAAAAAATGCGAATAGATAAATCTTAATATTAATTTTAAAGAATGTGCAAAAACGTAGAATACACTATACTTACTTATAAAAATTCAAAAAAAAAAATAATAATAATTGTGAACCTTTGAATAAAATATGAAGAAATTTCACATGTGTTGATTTTAAAGATGGCTGACAAATCAAATCCTCCTTAGCCGCTTATAACTAAGGTAAACACGCTTCATCTGACTAAGTAGGTAGCTACTATCGCCCCAGAATGTTTTTCCTACACCAAAAGAATTAGTTTTTGAAATATAGAAAGTATGTCATATTTCTCGGTTTTATATCTTATCTTATTATGCTAGCTAAAATTGTATATATCTATCTATCTATATATATTGGTTCTCAAAAACCGCTCTAACGATTTTTTTCAAATTCACACTAGATATAGTATTTATAAAGAAAAATTAAGTTTTATTGATGATATCTCTTGAAACATTCAGCTTCATTATTAATTTCTTAATTGAAAATTATATATGGAAAACGTCAAAATTGGCCTCCATTTTTATTTGTATTAATATTTTTTTTTATTTAAAATATTTTAAAATTTATTATTTAATTTCGAAATAAAATTAAAAATATTTATTTTTA
Organism: Labia minor; assembly: GCA_963082975.1. Taxonomy (NCBI): domain Eukaryota; kingdom Metazoa; phylum Arthropoda; class Insecta; order Dermaptera; family Spongiphoridae; genus Labia; species Labia minor. The sequence goes on along the minus strand of OY720350.1, from coordinate 32,697,205 downwards.
ATAAAATATATATAGATATTTATTAATCTCTCTCAAAAAAAAAAAAATAAAATAAAAAACATCAAATCTGCCTGCTAAGACAGTAAAAAAATGACAATTTTTTATCTAAATATATTTAGTCAAGATGGTAAAGTGATGTTTTAACGAGTGGATTTCGTCGGTTCGAAACTCTCCGGGTGAATCGTTATTTAAAAATGAAAATGAAAATAATGAATTTCTTATTTTTTTTCTTTTTATCTATTGTTTACATTTTAATAAATTACTATTTTATATTTATTTATTCATTGTTCTTTTATTAAATTTAATATTTATTAATATTATTTATTATTAATTTATATATTGATGACATCACAAATGACATTTATATTGAAATTTGACTCCCGCCTTTTTTTAAAGAATATTGTATTAATATTTTTTTTATATTTAAAATATTTTAAAATTTATTATTTAATTTCGAAATAAAATTAAAAATATATATTTTTTTTATATTTAAAATATTTTAAAATTTTTTATTTAATTTCGAAATAAAATTAAAAATATATATTTTAATAATATTTTATAATTATAAATTACGATATATATTTATCAATAATAATGAATTTTTTTTTTTAACTTAATTACAGAGCCGAGGCTCGGGGTCCCGGTATGATCTTAATATATTGTGAGAATTAGATAAATAATGTAGAGAGAAAAAAATATTTAAAAATAGATATTTATTTAAATGAAATAAAATTATTTAATTTACAGAATGAAAATGTCTATAATAATGTCTAAACATTTTTTCTTTATAATTTTACATTATAATAATACTAATTACAGTAGTTATAATATATGGGGAATTTTCAACTTTGACTGCCGATTTGACCATGTTCCCAAACGAATTTTAAAAAAACCAAGACCACTTTACATTTACACATTTTAAGCTCTAATCGAATCCAAAATCAAAATTTAAAAAATCGACAAACAGACACACAGATATATAGATTTTATAAATGAACATTTATACAATTTATTTTAATTAATTTGAAATATTTTAGGAAACAAATTTTTAATGGGTCATTTTTAGAAATCCCATTTAACAATTATAATAAATAATTAAAAAATTGTAAAATTTTTAAAGTATATAAAAATAAATTGTATAAATTGGTTAAAGGGTCGAGTGATAGTTCGGTGTCCCAGGTATATATTTTATATTAACACGCCTACTTTTCTGTATAATAAAGATATAAAGAATCATATTTTAATTTTTATATAACCAAGAAATCATTTTTTCACTTAAAATATAGTTGTAAAGCCCAAATCTCCGATCCATATAACATCATCGACTGGGCCGCTACCAAAAGGAGTCTTCTCTTGCTCTGACTAGGGCCACCGGTATTTGCCATTAGTCTCGAAAAAATAATATTAAATTTTATATAAATTTATAAATTAGAATATTTGAATTTGTTTAAATTTTAACACATGTAATCAATCATATGCATAAAGAATAAAAAATTTTGAAAATCAACTTGGTATTAAATTCAGAAAAAAAAAATACTCATATATAGAATATATAGACTATTCGAATATAATTGAAACTCTTTCTCTCCCTCTATTTTAAATTTGAAAAAACGGAGTGTTAAGAAATTAAGATTCCTTATACAACATGGATGGTTAAATGAATTGGGCTCCCTACCTCCCTGAGAAATTCACATTAAAAATGTTTATAATATTTTAGTTTATTAAATCAAACTATTATTTTTTTATTTCAATATTTTTAATGTTAATACAATAATTTTTATTTTATAATCTATAAAATAATTTAATTATTTTTAAAAACAACGGTCTTCAATTACAATTTTTTTACTCTCTACTGACTGTTCATTTCATAACTGAAAATAGTGTCGAATAGAAATAGACGATATTACTTGGATTAATCTTATTATGCTAGCTAAAATTGTTTGTTTGTATTATTGAGGACCCCAGTTCAATTCATTTTAATCAGATTGATGCAATGATGCAACATTTAATAATTGTAATAAATAATTAATTGTAGATTAATATTTTTTAAAGGGTCGAGCGACAACTCGGTGTCCCAGGTATTAATATTACCAGCCAAACCCAATAATAATGAATCATTTTTTTTAACTTAAGTACCGAGCCGAGGCTCGGGGTCCCGGTACTTATATACTATTGTACCATAACAAAAACTGTAAATTAAACTTGTTTGTCCTATTTATAAAATTATTTGAATAATGGAGCATAAAACCTAAATTGAATAGAAATTTTAAAGTTTGTTGATGAAACTCATTTGAGGTATTACAGACAAGTATAAGTTGATTTTGTTTCAGATAATAGAACAAGTATCATATATAAATCTTGCAGTGTGAATAAACTTATGAATAGAATATAAGGAGATATATCTACTTTTTCCTTTTTAAAGTATCTAAAAATAAATTCACTATCAATTATTTAATTTTGTAAAATACCCATTTGACCCTGGATTATTTTTCTCCATCTGTATTTATAGACAATTTCCAAAAGACTTAAAGACCTACTAGTATTTATATTTATCTTTATTGATTGAGGTTAAAGTTTTTACTAATCAATATTATCTAATATTATCCTAATCCCCCATTATCTTTCCAATAATAATAATAATAATAATTACAAATATATTTGATTAGAAATACAAGCCATAAATATGATTAAATAATGGTTTGTATAATTGGATCTTTATTGGTTAACTGTTTTAATATAATAATAATTATACATTGATAAATAAATGTAAATGTTATTTCATCAATTAATTTTGGGCTGGGTTTGAGGATAAATTAAGAAGATTTTAATGAGATTAATTGATAGTAGTATTAAAATTTTTAAAATAAAGTCCATTTTTCTATTATTAAACTCAATAGGATAGTTGAGTGACAGTTAATCTTTCTCAAACTTATTCTCATGATTCTAAATAAAAATTAAACATCAGATGGTATTAAGTGTTCTCGGAGAATGGGACTAACGACATGGAACAGGTCATGTAATTGGCTTTTTGTTAGAAAAATGAAAAGTTAATTATAACATAAAAATTTGATTAAAATCGTTTAAAACAACATTTATGTAATTTTCTGAGTATTATAAAAAGACTGGGAAAATATGTGCTAAAATTCTGGATATAATACTACTTTATTATTATTTAAAAACCTTAGATCAATAGTAAGGGTACAAGTTTCCTATAAATCAACAATATTTATAATTAATTAAGCTATATTCTATTTAATTGTTTATTTTTTGAATAATATTTCTTATATTGGTGTACTAAATATCAGAATCTAGATTTAAAAATAAATAAAATATTTTTTCTAACATGAAATACTACTATGATATCAAGTACCTGGAACACCGTGCTATCGCTCGACCTTTTAACAAATTTATACAATTTATTATTATATGTAAACTTTTTACAATTTTTATTATCTCGCCAAATATGTTATTGCGATCACGAAAATTTTCGATATCGAGATTTTGATGTCTCGCCGCTATCTGGCGTTGCCCGGCGCCATTTTTTTATTATTAAAATTTTTATTATTAAAATTCCTATTTTAAATTAAGAAAAAACTAACAAAGATGAGATTTTTTCCGTGGCTGAAACCAATACAGATCGATTTTTTTTTATAAAAATTATTTATAGTGTTAATTTCAAAAAAATCCTTTGAGCTGTTTCATATTTCTAAAATACATACATATATATATATATATATATATTCTTCTTCTTCTTAAGGTGCCATCTCCCTTTCGGAGTTTGGCTATCATCATGACTTGGTTAGCCTTAGAAGCTGCCCAGCCACGAAAATTTTTCTTGAGAATGTTAATGCGGTGGTTTCTCGTTGCCTTCCGCATGTATAGAACCAAGAACTGACAGTTCCTGGAGCCGGAGGCAGCTGATATTAAATTGAATTTTATTAGAAAAATTTGTCTTAGTTGGAATCGAACGCCGACTTCTTGTGTAGAAAATTGCTATGCTACACTCTCGGCTAGCTGCCTCCTTATATATATACAATTTTTGCTAATATAATAAGATAAGATAAAAATTATATATATTAACCAAAAGATTATAATTATATTTAAAGTATGATTAAAATACTACTTTCTTGTTTTAAGTCTCATCAAATTTCACCAATTTAGAATTAATAACATTATTAAAAATTATTTTTGTTTTGATCCTAAATGAATTCTATTTATTTTGAATCATGATTTCAATTTAACTTGACAAATATTGATTTCAGCTTAAAAAGATCAATTATAGGACAAACAATTTTTTTAAGAAACGATAAATTGTTTGATATATCAAAAAGTAGTTTTACTAAAATATGAATCAATTTTATTGAGATAATTGAAAATTCATTGATTATTGATACAAATCCGACTCGAAAGTCCAAAAATATAATAAAAATCATAAAAGTTTAATCTCATGAGAAAATATACTCATTTAATTTTTATTTAGTGCATATTTCAATAATTTCATACCAATTAATTAAACAATTTGTTAATATGTCTATTTTAATCAAGTTTACTAATTGAACTTTTGGAAGTTCGATTCATCTGCCTAAAGTTCGGACGAGGACTATATCGACCATTTAATCTTGTTAATTTTTTTAAAAATTAATACATTTTGATTTTTTATTCATTTGAATTAGAGATATATTATTATTAATGTACATTTGACTTTTTAAAATATCGTCTAATAAATTATTAATAAAGTGGTATTTATAATTGTAAAAGATTGACATCAATCCATCTATCAATAACTGTTAAATTTGATAAAATGTTTGGTCATGCACTTTGTTAATAATTTATTTATTCATAAAATAATATCAATAATATTTCCTACGGATTATAATTAAATAAAAAAAATCATACTCAATTAAATTAATCCATATTTTTATATAAATCTTATTAACAGTTTTTAATTTTATGAATTTAATATATATTGAAAATTTTAATAACATATAAATATATCAATAAATCTCCAAAACCTTTTTTTTTCTTTTATAAATATTTTATTCATATAATAAAATGATTTAATACTTTAATTCCATATAAAAATAAATTATATTATTAAGTTATTAGATTGTTATTAGATATTGTTTTATCTTCATAAGAAAAACATTTAACCGTTTAACTACATATGTATTATAATTAATTCAAACAGTCAAAGAGAAGTTCAAGGTTGATAATGATATAAAACATGAAGAAAATATTTGAAATTACCTTTCAAAGTTGACAAACAAATATTGAAATTGATAACATCATAGATAATCGAAAAACTAATAAAAATTATTTTGTTTGATTCACTTAAAAAAAAACAAACAAAACAAACAACATTTATTAAAATAATAATTTTCTACTTTATCAAATCTAAATATTTCTAATGATGATAATTTATAATTTACATTTCTTCTTCTTCTTCTTCTTCTTATTATTATTATTATTATTATTATTATTATCATTATATATTTCTCCAGTAAATTTCCAGGATCGTGGTCAGAAACTTAGAGGATCAGAAACCCTCCTTTTGCCTATCCATCCATCTTTTTATATAATTTCAGTTAAATATAAATAAATAATTAATTAAAAAAAAGATGTGGAGTTTCAACGTAGTATTATCCACAACCACATCTGATTATATTAATAAATATAAAATAATTTAACTAGTCATTTAATATTAAACTAATTTTAATAATAATATATAGCGAATTAATAATAATAATCAAATAAAACAAAAATAAAAACTAACGATAAAATATTTAAGAATATTTTTCTTAAATAATTAAAAAAATAAATTTTGTGTTAATCAAAAAATTAAACCTCAATTTAATTTAATTTGGATTTAAAAAAAAATTCATTTCCTCAAGTTAACGGAAATGTTAAAGATAACAACCTAAAAATATATGACCTTCTTGTTATATTTTAAAATGAAAAATATAAATATAAAATTTTTTTATAAAATAAGGTTTTTTCAATGGACTAAAAAGAATAAAATAATTTTTCTATAAGCTTGACAAAGTTTATGAATGAATTGCTTCATATTCAACGGAAAACTTTGGGCGCATTTAGTTTAATTTATTTATATAAACAATCAAGTCAAATTTTTCTAATAATAAAAATTTTATTAAACACGAGCACAACTCGCAGAATTTGGATTTCTGTAACGGTTCGAGATTAAAATGCAATTAAAGATCGAAATAATGATTAGCGGGCAAACCAAAATCTATTTTGGGCTGTACCATAGACAGTTTTGATATGACGGAATTGTGCCATTAGGGAAAGTTGTTGTGCTCGACTAGCACAATTCAGCACAACTTTCGAAAATTCAAAAATGTAAAATTTCAGTTTTTCATACATTGCGTTTTTTCTGGAATTATAAAATGGCGGTGCTAACTTCACGCACATATACAATGTATAAAAAAAAGATATTTTCTCTATACCATCTGAGGGGAAGAAACCCCTCCTCATTGGCGATACAACTGATTAATAAGAATTCATCATTAATTTTAATGCTATGAAATATTTTAAATACCTTCAAAATGAAAATCTATCGTGAAATCAATATTTATGTTTAAAAATCCGTTGAAAAAAAATTAATAGGAGCAATTCAAAAGGAGTTAGTTACTAAAAGTAATTAATTAATTATAATTAAATTATATTTCTTCTATACCGTCTAGTGATCCAATGAAATATCTATAAAAATTTTCAAAAGTCTATCTCAAGTCGATGAAAAATCGATTTCAATTTGTCAAAAGAGCGAACAGACAGACAGAGAGACAGACGCCAAGTGAAGTTAAGAAAAACGTTATAAAATATAAGTAGGTATCTATTTAAAAAAAAAATACAATATATAGAGGTATATAAATTAATAGATAAATAATTAAAATATGTATCCAATTTATTATGTTCAGAGTGATTTTTTGGTTAAAATAGAATCAATGTTTTAACCATTAATTATAATTCAATTAACAATACATTTAGTTGTAAAAAATAAATATATGTTTACTTTAATGCAATGCTTAATTTAACATTAATTTTGTCATCTATTTATTTTAAAGTGAGAGTTAATTGACTTTATTTAATCATCAGAGCCGCTCTCTAGGGGAAATTGCAATCCAGCCTTCGAGGGGAATAAATTGGAAATAAATATATATATAGAAATAAAAATGATAAAATAAAATTTTGATTTATCTCCTTTTACCCTGTTAGCCTCTCTGCAATTTGGCAATAATAAAAAGCGTAGTTTAGTGGTAAAATGATGAACTACTGAACTTGAAGAGGAAGGTTCAAGACTCATCAAGTTTACATTAAATGTGTAAACTGGCTAATATGGATTTAGAATTCTCGAGTCAATGAAAGAAACAAAAAATATGTTGCCACGTTATTTATACAATAGAATGTAGAGTTTTATACATTATATTGGTCAATGAGTATATATTTATATAGTAAAATACTATAATAATAATTATAGTCCAGTTCTTAGTGCTAAGATTTCATAGGAATTTTAAGTCACCTGAATTTCTTTTCTTCATGTTAATGAAATCCTAAGCTAATGTTTTAATTTCCCAAAATTGGAGAGAGAGAGAAGTTTCCCTTTAAGAAATATAATGATATACAAAACAGTAGTGCCAATCAAATCAAACGAGCCTATTGTATAAACAAAATTTATTTTAAGGAATCTGCTATATAATTCTACTAATTAATTTTCTATAGAATTTCCTTCTTTTATTATACGTTGTTGTAATTTTTTTTAATCCATTCTCGTAAAATAAAGTTGGCCGTGTATCTAATCAGTATTTCCACTTGTTCGTTCTAAGCAATTGAGAAAAGTAAACTCGTGTGACTTTTTGATCTTCATCAGTAGTCTTTCATATTTATTTGATTTTTCTAAAACCCAAATACTTTCTAATTATTGTTTTGACACTTCCATAGCTGACACTAAGTTTTTGCAAAATTGTGTCAATTCTGTTCAATAACTCACGAATTGGTGTAATGTTTTCATTAATCACATTGGTACAAGAACGGCGTGAATACATTTGATTCGTATCACGTTTACAGTCTTGCTTAAATTTATTGCAACTTATCTTCTCTCTGGGCCAAGGAAGGAAAGCATCCCCAAACTGGGTAAATTCAGGCCAGTTTGATGTTTTTACAGACGAGGAAGTTTATAATGATGTGTTGCTCAACAGAGACATACTCCTCTCTCATCGTAAGGGCTACTAAATTACTAAATGACAACCAGGATCATGTGGTTTTCTCATTCTAAGTAACCCCATATAATGACTATAAGTGCCCAATCTTACACAGATACACTTACCCAATGATCAACCACAAAATGCTCATTTATATTTGATTGACCCTTATAATATTTATGACCATATCTCCTATTCCACCCTTCAACTACATTAGATTAATTTATTTTAAATACAAATTTTATTAAATTCACTAAAATATTATATAATTGTAAAATTATATTTTATATACATAATTTTCATGAATCATAAATAAACTTAAAATTCAAATGATATAAAATAAATTGAAATATGAATATTTGTCGATAGAATTATAAGAAAATGATCAATAGTACATTAAATATAAATAATCGATTGACTGTAATTTCAATGAGTATTAGAAGAATAAATACTTTATTTATTTTTTTTCTTAATATGGGGATATGAAAAGAGAGTGAGAGTTAAACAAAAAATCAATCAAAAGTCAGGTTGAAAATCATTTCCATGAGGGCATCTCTGTGGGTAGGCCTAAATATAAATCTTCACCTAAACATTTCCACAAGGAAGTCCCCTCCTTCTCCTTCCACTTTCCACTCTTCCCCCTTCAGCTGGTGGATTTCCGGTGGAACTGAAAATATTTAATAAAATTAGCAGTGAAATAAAAAAAAAAAAATGCTCCCGTTCTCATGTTCTTACATATTTATTAAAGAATATACATTAATTGATTATATAATTGCATACAATTTAATAAGTGATTAAATTTCATTGCTTTGTTTCCGGTTGGACTACACCAGATAAATCATGAATTAATATTTTCTAACTTTTTTTTCTTCTAATTTTTCTCATACTTAAATAATATCAAGAACTTAGTTCAAGAAAAATATTTAATTTCAAATTAAAATTTAAATTATTCATCTAGAAATCAACAATTATTTTAATAAAAATTTAAAGAATTAAAATGTCAGAATTATACGTAATAGTTTTTATTTAAATTTCTCTTTTTATAAATTATAATTGTATTTGATTTTTTTTTTTACTTCAATTATAAATTAGGTAATTTATTTCTTTAGAACTTATTTAGTATCTTCATTGAAACCACTAAATTACTAGGAAATAAGAAAATAATTTCAATAAACAAAAAATAACAACTGGAAAATTTAAATATTTGATGAATAATATGTTCATTATTATTTCTATTACATTAATATGATATTATTGACTCATAGAAGTTTTTAAGTGTACTTTATATTTTTTTTTAAATATTAATTAAATTTTTGAATTTAAATTTTAAATCTATTTCTATTGTTAGATTTCAATATATATATAAATCAAATAAATAAGTCATCCTTCTAAATTACAAAAATATATCATTTTCATAGTAAATACTTAAATAAAATTTATTTTTCTATTTCGAAAAAAAAAATTTGTAATGATTTTACAATAAATTAAATTATTAAATTATACAATTCAAAAGAAAGTGTTACATATTTATAAGAAAAATTTAAATTGGGTTTTATTTATAATTGATCTTATATATATTATTCATAAGTTATATATTGTATACAATGAATTTAATAAAATAAGAGTGAATTATATTATATTTTAGAAAATAAAAATGAAATATATTTTTTACTACTTATTTTTATTACTGCATATTAAATTATATTATCGGTATGTTTTATATTCTATATTATGAATATTATGTTAGATTTAACTGATAAAAAATACCACTTATTTGAGATTTTATTTTCAAGTTATTTTTTCATTAAATAATTCCAAATTATCACTATTTTTCAATATAACAGACAATGATGAGAATATTTTAAATTAATAGTAAATATACTTTGGAATTATTATCCTCTGTGTCGGAATTTATTATTGGACTGGGATTCAATTGAATAAAGAAAGGAAGTTTGGGGAATTGGGGAATAAAATTTTTTCTCTCTTCAAGAACCAATATTTTATGGTATTTTCTCTCATTTCTATCATCAATCCATATAATCTTTCTTCGACAATAGAAGTGGATTTTCTTTTGAAAATATTTTCTAAATTATTATTATTTAATTATTTAGAAAATGAATTATTTGTTTAAGACATGGTCATATAATAACTCCCAAAAAGACTATTTTATATTAAATTAAAACAAAGTAAAAGAGGATTATTTAATTGTCGCTCGGGCGAAGTGGGATATGCTCATGAGAGTTAGGAAGGGTAGTATGGAATGCCAGACTATCGCAACTACTTGTGGCTCAATGCGTTGACCTTTGTCGTTTTAACGCGCATGTCTCACGTATTTTGAGTGTCGAAATTAAACAGTCAGCAATTTTCCTTCCTATCCTCTTTCAATTTTCTTTCGATAATTAGATCGACTTGACAATTTGAAAGCCAATAACAATGTTACTTTGTACATCTATTCTAAAAATAGGAAAACAGGACACAAAAAGATTATTTATAAAAATAATAATTTTCTTTTAATATCTATCGTATATATTTATAGATTTAATCGGCACACGTTGAAACATTTTTATATCTTTTATAATACTAAAACATAACTTCAAAGATAAACATTTATAAAGAATTTAAATGATTTATTTGCTTTATGTTTAGTGATGTAAAAATGTGAACGCCTTGGGCGCTGTTATCGGGCTATCAACTGGTTAAGAAAGGTCATTGCCGCTGCCCGACAACAGCGCCCATTGCATTTACTTATACATTTCGATTATTAGACTATCAACAAAAGAGTTTAAGTAAAGTTTGACAGTAAATTATACTCATTTAATATTTATTTTTTTTAATTGTAGTTTTGTAATACCAATATATATTTAATTTAACTTGATTTAGGTAGTAAAAAGAAAATTAAATTTATAAGAAATGCAATTTTTCAAATTATTGTACTTTGTGAATTTTAATCCCCCAATAAAGTAGTTTAATTGGTATAGTAGATTGGGGTTCAGGGGTTCAAAAAATAAAATTTTTTATTTTATAAAAAACAAAAAGAAAATAGATATAGAAACATTATATTTTTTGTTTTTTGCTTTTTTAAACACAAAAAACTTTATATTCTTAATCTTCACCTAAATTTGTTTATTTTAGACTAAATAATTATTATATTTTATATTTAATAAATATTTACTTTACTATACGAATGGAAATGATAACTTTTAAATTTAATAAAACAATTTAATTTGTTCTTACCTATGTTCTTATTTATTAAAAAATCTGGAGTGTCTCCACTCGACTATCTCGCAAATTTGAATTGGATTAAATAAAATATATTAATTTAAATTAAATTAATTAAATTATAAATTAAAATTAATAAATAATATTTAATAAACCAGCGTATGTTTGGCTCTTTGTTGATGGCACCACGTCACGTATTGGCGCGTGAGATTTGCAGTGTTAAAAAATTAATTCTGGTACTTTCAGCAAATAAATCAAGCTGAAATTCTAGATATAGCAGTTTTATACAATTATTAATCATGTGAAAAAGTATCAAACATATATCTTTATTTTTACGGTCACTTTAGAAGAAAAAAAAATCAAAACGTTGTAGGTAATGACCCTCTTCCGGTTGAGCTACATTTCTCAAAAGTTGATAGAAAACTATGAATTTTGAATAATGCCCCGGTACCAAATTTCATCATTCTAGTTCAAACCTTTTTTGCATAATCTTGGTTACATACATACACACACAAACACACACACACACACATACAAAGAGAGACATTTTTCTCAACCTTAGTGAAAATGATTCAGGAACCTTCAAAACATATAAAAACATCAAAATCTCAACATCGAAAATTTTCGTGATCCCAATACTATCTCTGGCGTGATAGTAAAAATCTAAAAAAATAAATTGCAATTTCTGAATATATTTTTTAACCTAAAATGAAATTGCTTTCTAAATCATGTTTATGTGTCAGAAGATACTACTATATTTTATTTTAATAATGACGCATATTTAAAAAAAACATGAGGATGTTAAAATTTTATTAAAGGCACCAATAAAGTAAACTAAAGAGGAATGTCAGAGTAAAATCCAAATCTATGTGATTGACTCAGGAATGCCTTCTCATATCCCAGGGCAGGTCCTAAGGGAGCCTTTTGATACTGACACCTATGTAAAGGTGTAAGTGTGAGAGAAAGAGAGGCAACTAAATATATTCAATCTTGAAGACCATCTGTTTCAGTATTATATATTTTATGTTGAAGATTCTTTTTTAAACTTTCATCTCTTTGATACTGCCATTTAATAAATAAATCATATTCTCTTATTTTCGTATTTAATAATTTTGTTGAATGCAACGTTAATTGATCTTTGAAATAGTGGGTGAAGGTTTTATAAAATAAATAATAATATTAATAATAATATTCTTTATTAAGCAAATAAAATCAATGTAATGTTTTTAATTATAGTATCGCACTACTTTAAGTTGAATTTTCGGTATTTAAAGAGAGAGAGGGGGGAGTTAAAGATTAATTAATAAAAAATAAAATAAAAAATATAAAATAAAATAAAAAATAAAAAATAAAAAATAAAATATAAAAAATAAAATAAAAAATAAAAAATAAAATAAAAAATAAAATAAAAAATAAAAAATAAAATAAAATAAAAAATAAAATAAAAAATAAAAAATAAAATAAAAAATAATTTAAATTTCAATAAATTTATTAATCAATAAAAGTTGTCGCTTCATTTAAATTTAATTTTAGAATCGATATTAATTTAATTTAATAATGATTTTATGAAATGAATTGTTTACCTTTTTATGAATAAAAGAAGAAATCAATATAATCTAACAATATATTTCTAAATACTATTATAATAATGTATAAAATAAGTTTGACCTTTTCTATCAAAACAATCATTTTTTTCCATTGACTATTTCTAGTTATTTTATCAAAATTATTCTATTTAAGGAAATTGAAGATCTAATGGTTACATCATTATTTTTTGTTTATTTCCAATGATTAAAAAAAATCATATAATTTATTGGATTAAGATTCAAAGTTTAATTATTCGATATTATTATTATTATTATTTATAAATGAATTTATTAATATACATATTTCAATTTTATTTTAATTAAAAATAAATTTTTAATATTGTTTAATTAATTTTGCAGATTTGTAATATTATATTATATATTTAGATATAATATATGATATTTACAGATTAATGTATTAAGAATAAATGTAAACATTTAATTGTTTTAATGCTGTAATTGTGTAAAAATAAAAAAAAATATATTAAATATGGAATATTAAATACATTTATTAACGGTTTATATATAAAATGATGAAATATGAAATATAAAATGTAATTTGCGTTTTTAATATGTAAATTATAATTATACACTTAAAAAGCTTATCTTTGGAACATGGCCTTTATTTTTGTATTTTAATTAATTAATTTTTTATTTTTCTATTTTCAGGTTTTTTATAATAAATGATATTTATAGATTAATGTATTAAGAATAAATGTAAACATTTACTTGTTTTAATAAAATAATTGTGGTAAAAAAAAAAAAATTATATTTAATATGGAGTATTTTTTAAAATTTTATAAATTTTTACCATAAGGACAACATATCTTGTCCATTAACCAATTATTTTTTCTATTATATAAATCTCTAACTCAATATTACTATTCTTAAAGATCAAGAATATGTCTAAATAAAATTATATATAATAATATATGTATGATAATTATATTATAATTAATAATTGTTAAAATTTTTATTTTTTTAAAAAATTATAAAACATATCATGTTCTTATATTTTTGAATTTAAGTTAAAATTATACTAAATTTTTACTTTTGTCCATCCCAATTTATTAAAAGAAAACCAAAAATTATTTTTAAATTATGCGCTCTCAACTCCAGTTAAAAATTTCTATATGAAATAATTCGTTTTTTTTTTTATCTAAAATAAATATTAAAAATTGGTCAAAATGAATTTATTCATTTTATTTAATTTCAAACCGTGTCCTGTCGTCAAAACTTGCTACGGGAATTTGACCCACTTCCCAATGTTCGAATGAGCTGAAATTTCGCATACCTAAGTAACTCCGATGACAATGCAATATTCTTGTTCATCCTAGATCATAGGTGACCTAGGAGGTATTATTTTTTATCAATTAGTAATTACATATTGCATAATATGGAAAAATAGTCGCCAACAGAATTAGCTAATTTTCAAATAATTTATATAATATGATTATGTATTTTTAACAAATATTTTACTTATATATTAAAATAAACATGGATAAAAATATATGATTAACATAAAATAAAAAACAAAATATAAAAATAAATTGTAAAAAAATTAGTCAATAAAAATGATATATAATATATTTAATTTAAATGAATATTCATATTCATATTCAATATCAATTATGCAAATCATTTAAATTTATTTTAGTCAGATAATATTAGTCGATGAAAGATATATTTAAATTTGAATATTATATTTTGTGCATCTCTCTAAAAAATATAAAAAAAATCTCTCTCAAAAAAAAAGACTCCCTATGATGTTGAAATTCAATCCAATCTTCTCGAAATCCTTCCATCGTTCCCGGCTACTTAACACAAACAAGAAACTCTTGAATAGAATAGAATACAAATCAGATAGATGTAAAACGGTGGTGTAACAGGGAATGAAGTGAAAAGACGGGAGCAAGAGAAACAGGGAGAGGAAGAAGATCCATTTGGCTCCAATCATCATAATTCTCAATCATTATTGGCAGAACTGGCTAATCGTCATAACCGTGCTACATAACTCACACTATAAATATTTAGATTTCAAGAAATATTAAAACTCCAAATATAATTAAATAAGACTAATAAATTAATATAAATACAAAATTTATATCTTCTAAAATATTTAGTTGGGTTTTATTATTATACATTGAAGTTTCAGTTGTATTGAAGATACAAAATTATTTAATTCCACCTCATAAGCAGTGGCGTCGGGCCGGGGGGGGGGGCACGAGCCCCCTCAAACATTGTGCAAAAAATAAATTTATAATTATTAGTTTTGTAACTGAGAACGTAAAAGTAAAAAAAACATCTTTAAACTATGTATAAGTATAGTCTAAACGTTATGAATAAATAAATCATTTATTTTTTCCGGGGAGACCCCCGGCCCCCCCCAACGCAATAGATCACGCTACGTCACTGCTCATAAGTATTATAAATAAAGTATAAACAAATTCAATTGAACGAATAAGACATAGAAATTTATATTTTATAAATTATTGTGATTAATATTTTTTAATTAATTCTTTATTTAATTATTTCTATCTCGATGTCGAGATTTTGATGTTTTTATACGTTTTGAAGGTCATTTTCACTAAGGTTGAGAAAAATGTCTCTCTGTGTGTGTGTATATTTGTATGTAGACAATATTATGCAAAAACGGTTTGAGCTAGAATGATGAAATTTGCTACATGGACATTATTAAAAATTCATAGTTTTCTATCGACTTTTGAGAAATGTAGCTCAACCGTAAGAGGGTCATTACCTACAACGTTTTGATTTTTTTGCTTCTAAAGTGACCGTAAAAATAAAGATATATGTTTGATAATTTTTCAGATGATTAATAATTTTATAAAACTGCTATATCTAGAATTTCAGCTTGATTGAATCGCTGAATTAATTAATTAATTAAATTGAATGAATTAATTAATTTTTTAAATTTTGACTTAAAAATGAAGGTAAAGGTTTTAAATATAAATTTAATATATGTTAATTAATTAATTAAATTAAAAAAATGATACTATACTGCAAATTTAAATTTTTTAATTAATTAATTAATCCAATTCAAATTTGCGAGATAGTCAAGTGGAGACGCTCCAGTTTTTTCTCTATTTTAAATATATAAATAAACCAAACTTATAAGTATAAAAATAAATTTATTTTCTAATTAAAAAAAAAACATTCATACCCAAATATATAATTCTTTCCTTTTTAAAAATTAAATTAAATTTTAAATATATATAATAATAATAATAATAATATTAAAATATAATATTTTTATCATCATTGCTATTTTAAGATTGATGGCGTCATATGAGGACAGACAGAGAACATTACGTATTAATAATTTAATTTTCTTATTAATATCTAATTTGATTTTAACAATTCACTTTTATCCATAATAGCTCAATTATTATTTTTTTTAGTATTTAAATAATCAATTCTGATAATAAATAACTTATCAATTCAAATTTATTTATTTTTCCTATCTTGCCCCTTTATTTTGAATTATGTGAAATCACAATAATTAAAAATTAAAATATTTTAGATAATGTTGAAAATCTTTTTGTTCATATTTTATAAAAAAAAATAACTGATACTACTTACTAAAATTTTTATACGCCTTTAAAGAATTTGAAAAAATATGAATTATTTATAATGTAAACAAAACTCTATTATTTGTATAAATTATTGTGATGAATAAGTTAAACTCAAATGATATACTTTTAGGATTATATAAACTTATTTGTTTTATTTTATACACATAAATATATGTCTGGTTGTATAAGCTTGAGAAGAATTAATCTTATTGAGAGGGATTTAAACATATTCATTAATACATTTGAAACTACTCACAACTTTTACTAACCAATGTTTTAAAACTATTACAAAGATTACCACTTAATTCTTAATCAAAAATTAAATATGTCGTAATTTTAAATGATGACGTAACATAAAAAGAATATTTAATGAACTCACTAAATACAACATAAAATTTGTGAAAAGCTTGTGTGTATAGCCAATAAACGAGTTATCTTATCAATTCTTTGCTCACAAACGCACATAATACATGAATAATATATAAATTATTTATTTATTTCTCTGTCGTGCCACCTTGAAAGTTCTTGGCCACGGCAACCACATTCCCCAGGCCACCTCCAATTAACTGCTATCTTCGCTCAATTCACCTATCTCTCTTATTTCCCAGGGTCCAAACTGTGGTTCCCTATAAATGAATTTGCTGAGTCTTCTAATATACCTATTTAATCGTCCGCGTAACCTAATACCTGTATTTTTTGTTTAATTTGATTCTGCATCCATTTGCCTAATCATCTCTTATTATCCTTAGATGTGGTAATACCCTTAAGCTTCCAACAATAATATAAATATAAATTCTTATTTTTAAATTGTTATCTAAAAAAATCTGGAGTGTCTCCACTCGACTATCTAGCAAATTTGAATTGGATTAAATAACATATATTAATTTAAATTAAATTAAATTAATTAAATTATTAATTAAAATTAATAAATAATATTTATTAAACCAGCGCATGTTTGGTTCTTTGTTGATAGCACCACGTCACGTATTGGCGCGTGAGATTTGCAGTGTTAAAAATTAATTCTGGTACTTTCAGCCATTCAATCAAGCTCTTATATATATAGCAGTTTTATACAATTATTAATCATGTGAAAAATTATCAAACATATATCTTTATTTTTACGGTCATTTTAGAAGAAGAAAAATCGAAACGTTGTAGGTAATGAGCCTCTTCCGGTTGAATTTCTCAAAAGTTGATAGAAAACCACGAATTTTGAATAATGCCCAAATGTGTCAAATTTCATCATTCTAGCTCAAACCGTTTTTGCGTAATCTTGGTTACATACATACACACATACACACACACATATATATATATACATACACACACACAGACATTTTTCTAAATCTTAGTGAAAATGATTCAGGAACCTTCAAATGAATAAAAACATCAAAATCTCAACATCGAAAATTTTCGTGATCGCAATACTATCTCTGGCGAGATAGTAAAAACAAATACGGAAAATAACTAATCTCTTCATTTTTATTTTAACTTTTAATTTCTAATCTTATTGTATAGACCTTTGATAATATAAATAACACATTTAATTGAATTATCGTGGGAATGTATCGTATAAACTGAAAATCATTAAGATAGGTGATAGACCTTAAGTGTTCAAGCATGCCTTGCTAACATCCTGTTAATATTATTAATTATACACATAATTTCCAAAATTCAATTGTACGATCATCTTGAGAGACATTCATCGAGCCATATATAATAAGACCAGAATGTACTTTAATATAATTTAATATTATTGATTATAATTTCAATTTAGAAATTAATAAAAGCAGGTGCAATAGTGAAGGGGTGTCTTTTAAAGCCCAAATCCAAAAACCCCATCTGCTTAATGAAAATTAATGATAATCTGAATTCTAATCCCCTCTAATTATCCCTATAACATTTGAAAGAAATAATAATTATAACAATACAATTTACAAATATCTTCCTTTATATGTATAATTAGAATAAAAAAAATTTAATTAAAAAAAAAAAATATTTTTTTATCAAAATAATAATTTTAAAGAAAAAAAAAATAATAAATTAACATTTATTTGTAAAACGAGTTGTTTAATTAATTTACTGTGAATATAATAACATAATAAAATGATTTTATCTAATTATTGTTTTATTCTTTTTAGTTATTTTTATTATTATTATTATCTTATCTTATCTTCTTATACGAGTAAAAATTGTTTCTCTGTTTCTCTGTTTCATTGTTCTCAAAAACCGCTCTAACGATTTTTTTGAAATTCACAACAGAGATAGTATTTATAAAGAAAAATTGAGTTTTATTGATCACATCTCACGAAACTTTATTAGTTCTTCTTAATTTAAATTTATAATATATTGATGACGTCACAACCACCGCCTGTGAGATATATATATCTATTCTTAAAATAAAATTAAAAATATTTATATTATATTCATATATTTGATTTTTTAATTTCATTAATAGTTTTACATTTAAATTATTTGAAATTGTTTCACACAACGTTTAAAAGAAGATTTATCTTTATATTCGATTCGATACATAGTAGGAGAATTAAATGACATCATCAATTTATTATAGAACGAATCCGTAAATATATTTTTAATATTATATATTAGCTATTGATTATATTGTAATTCCACTCTTAATTATATACTTACATGAAAAAGGAAATCCAATTATGAGATCAAAATTAAAATTAAAATATGATTTTTTAGACATCCTCTAGGCATTTTTAATATTAGATTTATTGATTAAAAGAAAACAAAAACAAAATTAAATTATAAATATAAATAAAACATAAAAATTATAAATATTATATACATATTCTTTGACCAATTATATGTTGCATGTTGTGAGTATGTGATTACACAAATTGGGAAAAAATCACTCAAGTTAGGCTAAGCAGACGTCTTAAATATTATAAGAGATTCGGCAATTGCAATTACAGATAGCGAGGAAAAATTAATGGAGGTTTGAAATTAATAGTGATAAGAAAAAATATTTAGTGAGACAAAGAGGAACAGTATTAACATACAAAATCTTAATATACAATTTAAATCGAGGTATCAATCGGGAAACGCCTGTTATCATGCAGTAAAGAGGCTTATCTCATCAAAATTATTATCAAAGGGAATCAAGACCATGGACGCATAGGAAGGACGTAAGAGAGATAGGACAAGGGCTCAGGATAGGGACATTTGGAGAAATGTGGCCAAGAACTTTCGACTATCTTTGAGCTATATAAATAGAAGAATACTACTTTTAACCAAATACGATGTACCACTCGGGGGTACAGGGGGCGGAGCCCCCGTCCAGCTGTGAAGAGCGCCGAAGGCGCTCGGACCAGCTGGTTATTATTATTATTAAACTTGAATAAATTTATTTTCTATTATGTGTGGATTTTTTTTACTATCTCGCCCGAAAATTTTCGATGTTGAGATTTTGATGTTTTTATACGTTTTGAAGGTTTCTGAATCATTTTCACTAAGGTTGAGAAAAATGTCTGTGTGTGTATGTGTGTATGTAAGTAACCAAGATTACGCAAAAACGGTTTGAGCTAGAATGATGAAATTTGGTACATGGGCATTATTCAAAATTCATAGTTTTCTATCAACTTTTGAGAAATGTAGCTCAACCGGAAGAGGGTCATTACCTACAACGTTTTGATTTTTTTTCTTTTAAAGTGACCGTAAAAATAAAGATATATGTTTGATAATTTTTCACATGATTAAAAATTGAATAAAACTGCTTAGAATATCAGTTTGATTGAATCGCTGAAAGTACCAGAATTAATTTTTTAACACTGCAAATCTCACGCGCCAATACGTGACGTGGTGCCATCAACAAAGAACCAAACATGCGCTGGTTTAATAAATATTATTTATTAATTTTAAATTAAAATTAAATTAATTTAATTAAATTTAAATTCTTCTTCTTAAGGTGCCGTCTCCCTTTCGGAGTTTGGCTATTATCATTGCTAGGATAGCCTTAGAAGGTGCCTAGCCATGATAATTTTTCTTGGGAATGTTAATGCGCTGGTTTCCCGTTGCCTTCCGCATGTATAGAATCAGCAACTGACAGTTCCTGGAGCCGGAGGCAGCTGATGTTAAATTTAATTTTATTAGAAAAATTTGTTCTTAGTTGGAATCGAACGCCAACTTCTTGTGTAGAAAATTGCTATGCTACACGCTCGGCTAGCTGCCTCCAAATTTAAATTAATATATCTTATTTAATCCAATTCAAATTTGCGAGATAGTCGAGTGGAGACACTCCAGATTTTTTTATTCAACTTAATAAATTAAGTTTACCTGTGTATTAGAAGTTAATAGAATTTTTGTTTGAAAATGTTTTCTTTTATTATTAATATGTGTACTTACACTTATTTCTAAAGTAATTGAAATGTATAACATTTTATCTCTTTCATCAAATATTGAATAATAATACTACTTATTAATTGATTATCGAATTAAAGTTTATCTGTGTCCATCCCTCTTTCTTTTCTCATTCTACTATTTTTATTTATTTTTGTTTTGTTTTTGTATTATATTTCCCAAACAGGTGGGTGTTGTCAGTGTTAAATGATAAACGTTTTTTTTCTTTTCTTTTCTGGTTTGTTTGTTATAAGAATGTATTTTATTTCTTTTCGTTTTGTTTTTTATTCTTTCAATGAGGTGTAAGCAAAAAGGTTTTGACATTTCAATTCGTGCCATCTAAATTGAGACACGGTTCGCTTTAATTCTTTCTCTCACTCCAATCTTGCCACAGTTGTCTTGGCAAAACATTTAAAGCATGTTACATATATGTATATATAATAAGAGTTATGTGTTAATGCTTTTTAAAATATATATATATATATATATATATAATAAATTATAATATAATAATAATCTAATTTAAAACTAAATAAAGCTGAATCAAATTTATTATTATATTATATGATCTATGATGATCACTCTCAATATAATTTTTGGTTAAAATTTGGAAAATATTCTTATATCGAGTTATACTTTTTCTTTTATTATATTATATTGTATTTATTTATTTTAATTTTAAATGGTCAACTTCGAATTTATTTTATAATATATTTATCAAATTAATAATAGCTTTTTTACAAATTTAAATGAAAACTTTTATAAAAAATCAAATTTTTGTTTTTAATTATAATATGAACATATTATTTTCATTATTAGTTAATTATATATACTTTTAATTATATATATAAAAAACCTCTGACGTTTGTACATCCTACAGACAGCGCCTATCAAATCGGTTATATTAATTAGGTGTCCTATGATCAGTAGAGCAGGCCCTATCAATCTTTACCTTGATTATTTTAATCGGAGGCGCTACATTTTATCAAGTAGCTTTCCAATTTTGATCCTGGAGGCTGGGTCAGCTAGAGAAATTCCCTTGCCATAATAGTTATATATAATTAAAAAAGATATAAATATTTTTAGAATTAAAAAAAAAATTTAAATCCGAGCTCCAAAATTTTTTTCAAAAACTCCCCCCCCCTCCCTGATTTATTTAAAATTCAAAAATAATCTATCATAAATATACTTTTTAAATAAAAATCAATTATTTTACTTTGTTTACTTTAAATAATATAATTTTGAAAAAAAAGAAGAAATTGTGTTAAAATTAAATCGGATATCGTTGCGATGCGACAGATCTCTTACTTTTACTGTAAACCTGAGGTTCAAAGGAACTGATCATATAAAGTATCTACTTTAAATATCAACTATATAAAGTAAGTATTATCTGCACTCACAAGAAGTATATATTTTATGAAAGTTGATCATATATCAATGAAGATAGACTTTATTTTATCATAAAAGATATCTTGAATATCGAGAGGTAGTCTGATAAACCCATTTTGGACT
This sequence comes from Labia minor, assembly GCA_963082975.1. Lineage (NCBI taxonomy): Eukaryota > Metazoa > Arthropoda > Insecta > Dermaptera > Spongiphoridae > Labia > Labia minor. The sequence goes on along the minus strand of OY720350.1, from coordinate 32,674,714 downwards.
GTTTACTATCCATCTATTCCAATTATATGATTAGTTAAATGTCAAATTCAAATCGAAATGTATTTATGGTCGAATTAAGAATTGACATATGATGGATCCACCATAAAATGTGATTAAATGTGATTATATTCGAATAATCGTTTCTCTATAAAATGACAATAAATTTGATTTTAAGTTGATATATATATATATCAATCTTGGCATATATATATATATATATTCAGAGATTTTGTTTATAAATATATATGATTTAAAAATTATTGATATACAATTCTTTAATTATTTATTACAATTATTAAATGTTGAATCATTGCATCAATCTGATTAAAATGAATGGAACTGGGGTCCTCAATAATACAAACAAACAATTTTAGCTAGCATAATAAGATTAGATATTAAAAAATATATAAACTTACCTGAAAATAATTAGATATTTATTTGATAAAATTAAATTTCTCAGGGAGGGAGGGAGGTCAGATAAGCGACAACTTTTATTCCAAATGTTCTCTCCCTAGCTCTGACGTCGTGAAGGGCTGGGTGACGTTTAAATTAAGGAAAAACTAATGAAGATGATTTTTCCCAGAGATGTGATCAATAAAACTCAATTTTTCTTTATAAATACTATCTTTGGGGTGAATTTCAAAAAATCGTTAGAGCGGTTTCTGAGAACCCATTTACATATATATACGAGGTGTGGCTATTAAATAACGAGACTGCCCGCGCAGACGGCCTCCAGGAGAGGGTAGGCGGGAACCTAATGCACCGTTGTACAGCTGGAAGGGTCTACTATTCCAGTACGAGAACACATGTCTGGCGGTGAAGTAGTTTTTTGTCTGTAGCGGTTTAAAATAAACGTGTTTGTGTTCCTAAACCGAAAACGATGTGTGACGAAAAACACGAACAACGTATCAACCCCGACCGAGTGCTATAAATTATTAAAAGAGGCTTACGGTGAGAGTTCTTTATCACGTGTGCGTGTTTTTGTGTGGCACAAAAGATTTTCTGAGGGTCGAGAGAGCACCGAAGATGACCAGCGTCCGGGCCGTCCTGTTTCCATTTCAACTCCAGTGCTGGAACACCCTCCTTACTCCCCTGATCTAGCACCCTGCGACTTCTACCTGTTTCGGAAAATCAAGTCCGCACTAAAGGGAAGCCGATTCGAGTCGATGGAAGAGGTGAAGAGAAAAACGGCGGAGCTTCTGAAAGGCCTAACAAAAAACGACTTCGAACACTGCTTTGAGCAGTTGAAAAAAAGGATGAAGCGGTGTGTGGCGAGTGGAGGCGAGTATATTGAGGGGGAAAGTTCGATTGTACCATAATTTTTTTAATTAAACCATTTTTTGTAAGCAGTCTCGTTATTTAATAGCCACACCTCGTATATATACAAACAATTTTAGCTAGCATAATAAGATTAGATAAAATATTCTCTCCACTTATAAGTTGAAGAATAGAATTTAAAAAAAAATATTTATTTTTCTATTTAAAATTCTTCTTTCTTCAACATATTTTCATTTTTCTCCCCGACTTATTTTAACTCATTAATAATACAGATTAAAGTGGTCTTTCTCTCTCTTGCACTTTAAATGTAAAATAGGTCAGAGTTTTTTTAACCAATTTTTTTTTCAATGTACATTACATTCATTAAAATACGACTTTTTTAATTTAGATTTAAAACTTTTTTTTAGTCTTTCACTTTTAATTAATTATTTATTATAATGGTTTATGCATCATCGAAGTTCATTTCTTAGAGTTTGTTAAATTTGTACTAAAATTTTATTGATGTTGCATTTAATATTTTATATATTTAATATCTTAATAGATATTCTTATCTGCTGAAAGTATTACAATTGTTATTACAGATTTAACATTATCAATGAAACAAAAAAAAATTAATTAAAAGTTGTATATCAATTGGAAATTAAATTAATTTTTATCAACAAAAGTAAATATATATATATATATATATCATATTATATAAAAAGTCGCTAGAATGCCAAACCTCAAAGGATTTCACACTATCATGTGTTTGATATGAAGAACTCGCACTATTTCGTGTCAGTTGCGTGCAGATCTTCCTCTATCACTTTCAAAATATCATCGACCTTTTTACCTTTTTAGCGAGCTGTATCATTGTAATTTCTTGAACGAGATCGATCAAACCACTTCTGAGTTCACAATATTCTTACCTTACACTTCACAATTTTCGTAGATGTTTTTGGAGTATAGCATAGAGTATTTCTTAACACACTATGAGCGGGGCGGGTATTTGTACCCGTTGTGGGAACTGCCACTAATAAGCGGGGCGGGTATTTATACCCGTTGCCACTTATATAATATATATTTTCTCTTGTGTCACTTAAAATTACTTATTTTAAACGATAACTAATATATATCCCTCATATAAGTGGCAACGGGTATAAATACCCGCCCCGCTTATAAGTGGCAGTCCCCGCACACAACGGGTACAAATACCCGCCCCGCTCAAAGTGTGTTAAGATATTTCACTCATATTTAAATCAAGATATTTTTTTCTTGAACAACGAATTAGAAAAATGTTAACTGAAATGTCACATTTTAAGCACATGTTCGTTTGAAATAATCAGATTAGTGTTGTCCTCAACACAATCTAGTGGTAAAATATCATTCAGACTTTTTATATGACCCAATATAAATCAAAACATAAAAAAAAACAAATATTATTTTAATACTTAATGGGTTAGTCGTGAGGAATTAATGTTTTGATTTAAGAAAGTTGGTAAGAAATTTATTGTTGTAGACTAAAGAGTAAGAAGTCGTTTTTATAGTGACCATTTATTCTCCAGGCCAATTGTCCACCCTCTTTCCCAGTAAAATTTATTATTAAAAAAAATGTCTTTTGTATGTTCTACGCAAGGACAACGCCTATCAAGTCGGTTATATCAATTAGATATCCTATATCAGTAGATATCAGTAAAATGGGTCCTATCAACCTTTACCTTGATTTTTTTAATCGGAGGCGCTACTTTTTATCAAGTAGCTTTCCCAATGTTGATCCCGGAGGCTGCGCTGTCTCAGTCCCATAGACCCCAGATAGAGAAATTCCCTTACCAGGCCCGAGACCACTGGAATGTGAGCCAGTTACGCAAACCTCTCACCCTGTGGCGCCTTAAATTTATTATTATAAAAAAAACAAAACAATTATGATATTAAACAGAAAAATTAAAATAACAATTTTAGGTCACTCTAAAAATGTAATAAATGGAACTTTTTTATTGTTTATTTTTCATGAAATAAGTTAGAATTATAAAAATGTTTTATTATTATTATTTTTTCTGCCAAAAGTTAATTAAAAATTACATATATGGATTTTTCACTTGAACCATCTTTATATATAATGTAAAGTGATTCTCAAAAATATAATCGAATCTTATGATATTCATATTATCTTATGAAAAATTATATAAATCGGGAAATTTTTTGGGATGGGTAATTAATCGGTGTCTATCTCCAAAAAATCTCTCAAGTAAATAATGGAATTAGGGGAAAATAGGTAAATAAGTTTCAGGTGTTTTTTTATAACAATAAAACAAAAATTTATTTATATCTGTATCTAACCTTCTAATCATTTGCATTTTAGTCACTAATGAAATGTTTTTTCATATTACTTTATTTTCGTGTTTTTTATTATCACTGAAAACCAAAAATCATAATATTTATCACTATATCAATTTTTATATTATATTAATTTATACTTACAATAACGTCAATAAATGTTTGAAACAATCAAAATACATATAATAAAGAAAGGAGAAATACAGATAAACTCGTTCGGATATCGGGAAGAGTGCAATTTCGGGGAATCCCACATTTCAAATAAAAGAGCGTTAAGTCGAAAAATCGTTAAGCTGGGTCTTACTATATACAATATAAAAAAAAATTATTTAATAACTTCAAATATAATATTACTGTAATTAAAAATATGTAAAAACAAAAAAATATATGCTGGGTCTTTGTAAGTTAACGAATCTCAAACTGTGGGGCAAAAAATCTATTATAACAGAAAGTTTAAAAACACATACCTACTCACACAGACAAAAATCAACGGGAAAAATCCTTTTTTGGAATAATAATGACTTGAAACGTGGAGATCTGTCAAAAATCGCTTATCGGGAGTCAATCGGATTTACCTTTACCTTTCTCTCAAAAAAACTAAGAAATTTTTTCGATTGAAAAGTAATTATTGAAAAAAAATGAAATAATACGATATTTTTATAACAAAAAGATTAAAACTGAGATTTAGAGAAATTTCAAAAGCATCATATATATGTAAATATGCAGTGAATAAAAAAAACTTCATTGTCTTTCATTCCCATGGGAGTCACCCTCCTAGGACAGATAAGCAATCATTTATACATTATCTTATAAATCAAGTTTAAATTTAATCTTTTCTTTATTTACTTTAATCAATTCATTTATATTTATTTATAATACATATATTTTATATATATATATATCTTATCTTTCCTACATTTTATAAGTATGTAGCCATGGACCACATCAATGATTTTATCAGTAAGATAAAAAGCAAATCAAAATATATAGATAGAGAAGGGGGGATAATATATATGTATATCTTCTATACAATCATTTACAAGGGATGAAATTCGTAAAAGAGATCGTAAAATTGAAATCAATTGAAATTCAAGTCTACGATATGTTCGTTGCCCAAACAAATGCTTTATTGGAGTTTGGCTTAAAGCAATCCAAAAGAGTATGATTTTAGCCCTTATAAATATATATATATATATATATATATAATACACACACTATTGAATAAAATTATGAATAAATAAAAAAAAAAAATATTTTTTCTAATTCTATGCTTTAATTAAGTTTTTTTCTTTTCTCTGATAATAATATTATTTTGTTTTTAATTTTTATATCATATATATATATATATATATATATATATATATATATATATATTTCTTTTAATTTTTTTCGTTTTCACGTTTCCTAGATGCTTGTTGTGTTGGTAGTTGGCTACAAAAAAAATTTAAGGGTGATGTATCTATCCGTCTGGGTTCTGGGATATCGCTCTCCTCCCGATCGATAGACTCGCAAGCTCAGATTCGCAGCCTCCCTTCCTTTTTAGTTGAGTTCACTAATTAAGTCGAATACCAAAAAAAAAAAAAGATTCCAATTCATTTAAAAAAATCATGAAAAATTTATTTTAATATATTATTCTTGGAAAATAATAAACTTATTTAATTTTGTTCTTCTTTTTTTTTCTTCTCTCTTTCTCTTTATTAGAATAAAGGTTAATCAAACATAAGAGTTTACATATATATATATATATATATATATAATGCATTAAAAGATTGTAATTTATATAAATATTAATTAACCCAATGATTCATCTGTCAAAATATAGATTTTTCTCTATATAAATCTATATTTATTTGAATTGATAGAGAATTGTTAATGTGCAGAATTAAATTTTTTTAAGATTCATTTTCATTTCATTTATAATACATTTATATTATATTTATTTATTACATTTATTTAAAAGACAGAGGTTATGTTAGATGTATAACTTTTATTAACCTTTACCTTTAAGCCTTTTAGTCTATTTCAATACTGTATATATATTATATACAGCATATATCCAAAGAAAAAATTTACAAATTTATTTCAATTTTTATCTCTGGAAAATATATCTTTTTTCTTATTAAATAAGTTGACCTGTGGCCAGGTTGAAGTAAATTAATTTCCAGCTAAAGAAACAATTTCAAATAATTTTAATATATCTATTAATGCAATAAAAAACAGATATGGATACATAAATAATAAATATAAACATTTTTAATTTTATTTTATTTATAATATATATGCAAGACCAGGCTGTGACGTCATGAATGGCTGGATGACGTCATATAATTTTAAATCAAGAAAAAACTAATAAATATGATTTTTCTCGAGAATAAAAACAATACAAAGTGCATGATTCGTGGTGATATATAAAAAATCTCTTTATGTGAAATTTGGTGCGAAAATAACCCTTCCCTTCCTATCGTCGATCGTTATTATTTTGAGTATATTAACAATGCTAAATTAATTAAATTTCAATTGACTGAGAATGTTTCATTAGAAGTATTATTTTTTAGTTTTTTTTTTTTTACTTAACATTTTATTAGTTATTTTTCATCTAATTTTTAAGTTATTCAATTTATTAAAAAATATACTTAATCTATATTGGAACCACTATAAATAAGAAAAAGTCTTTGAAATGATATAAAATAGAAATCATTTCAAAAGATTCATTGCAAAAGAAAAACGTTTATCTAAATTGTTTTCTAATATTTGATAAAATAATGTATATATATATATATATATATATGTTATTACAAATCATTAATTAAAAGTTGATGAAATGTGAACCTTGCGAAATAACATTTAAAAAAATAAAAAAAAAATTGTTTTGATTCAAAGACTACGTAAATCAAACATTTCAAAGACAGAGGTTATGTTCGATATATAACTTTTCTTCACCTTTATTTCATTTATTTAGCTTTAAAATATTTATTTTAATTAATTTCATAAATATTTGTTTAAAAAAAATAAAATTTGAATGTAATCCCTACTTCTAAATAATAATACTATTTTCAAAAAATAATAATTTTAATAACATCAAAGGACCACTTTAATTCGAAATTATCAAATGAAGAGTTTATATTTTCAACACACAACCTTTTCTGAACATTTAATTAATTATTAAATCGGCCTTTTACTCATTTCAATGGACTCGAAATCAAAATAATTCTTTAAAAAAAAAATTAAAGAAAAAAAAAACATAAATAAATAAATAAATATTAATTTTAATTCATCAAATAACCTCAAAGAGCTTCTTTATGTTATTTATATCATAATATTATATTAACAAACAAATGTAAATTGTTTTAGGTTTTCTAAAAGGGCACTGAGCCAAAATAGATTAAGGCTTGTATATTTGAAATATGTGGGATGGTACTTTTTTTTTGAATAATATTAAATCGTTTATTTTAATCTCATATATTTACACTTTGTGAATATCTAATCTCATTCAAAAGTAACGACACCTTCAATTATTCAAAACCCTACCAACTTGAAGTTTATACCCTTTATCTGATCAAATATTTAATTTTACGTTCAAATGGAGTTTAGAATATTCTTTTATGATATATCTGATGTTATATAAATACAAACTTTTGTAGATATAGATATCTAGATGTTAAATCGTGATATTTTATGTGATTTGATTTAATAAAATTCAATTGGAAAGTGTTAAATTGAAATGTGTTTCGTTCAATTTTCATCTTGTTGAAATGCGACGACGCCCTTCAATTAGGGCCACGCACCCTTAAATAAACCTCCATTTAGGGTGAATGTGCCATCGTCCTCTTTATTGCTTGCTAATTTAATTATATATCTATTTGACGATCAAGCAAGTCAATCAAAATTAATTATGATACTGAAATGTTATGACTATATATGTATTTATATTTCATTATTGATAATTAAATTTTTAAGAAAATGTAATGTCAATTTTTCCGTCCAATAAACTTTTCTATGATAATTTAAAAAGAAATCATAATCATCAAAAATAGAGTGAAGAAACCTGTGATTTATTGGTAAAATAAGAAGTAAGGGAACGCATAGTGGGTGCAAAAAATTTTTTTCCCATATAAGTTTTTATTTTTTCTTATTCTTACTATACAAAATATTAACAAACCCAAAAAATGAAATTCTAAAAGTAGATTTAAGTTGGAGTTATCGGGACATGAAAAAAGTACTGGAACGCGTTCCGGTTCTGAAAAAAGGTAAGGGAACGTCGTTCCCCCTCGTTCCCCTCCCAATACACCACTGGAAGAAGCATAGTATATATATATATATATTATTACGGACATTTGGCAGGAGGAGATTATAAGTTATAAATAAGGGACAGTTCCAAGAACCCCTTATCACTCAAGTGATAAGATTTCAAAGAATCAGATGGCTCGGGCATCTTGAACGACTTCCTCCAAAAAGGATTTCATAGCTGAAGTTAAAACAAAGAAGGTATGAGGAGAGGATGACTGGACGACTGGATTCTCCGTTCAGTCCCAAGATCGTTTAATTTCAAAATAAATAATTATTAGGTATTATTTAAGAAACATTTCAGTGCCAATTATCAAGTATTTATGTATATTATAACTCATGTCACAAATAGAGATGTAATCAAGAGAAATGTTCAGTAGTAAAGTGGTGAACTACAGAACTTTAGGATGAAGTTTCAAACATTGCCAAATTCACATAAAATTTAAATATAAGGAAGTGATTTAAACAAACGGACAATGAAGGAAAGGACGTGAGAGAGATAATAGAAGGTAGGGGTTGGATGATTGTGGCTCAGGATAGGGACACTTGGAGAAATGTGGTTTCTAGTTCCTTAGAGCCACAGAGATGGAATCAAAATAAATAAATGTGTAATTTTGCTAATAAAACTAAAAAAAAACAAAAAAAAAATATAAACATATCATCAAGGTGAATATATATATTTGAGAAAGAATTGCATATTGGCAAGTATTCTCTAAAGATTAATTATTTATTTAATACATTTTACATTAAACCAGTTGATTCTTATTGACTTTACAACATTTGAATTTAAAATTTAGATATTGGAACATATATTTATATTCAAACAAAGAAAAATTTTAAATGTTAATTTGTATGTTTTAAATTTATTTAGATATATTTTGGATTAGTCGTTAAAAAAATTAATTAAACTTGAGAAATTTTAAAAATCCGTATTTTTGAAAAATTCAAAATATTTCTTTTGGATTTTTGCAGTGTCATCAACTTTCAATATACGTTATTAAATTTGAGCGAAATCGTTCAACTAGAAGTGCGTTAAAATTCAATTGTAAATTTTGAACATTAAAGAGAGGCAGAAAAAAGAAGTTAATAAAAAGCGTATAAAAAAATTTAGAATATTCTTTATTTAATATAGAAGATAAATTATAAGTTATAAATAAATATAGATTTTGTTTCTTGATGCAAAAAAAAAAGAAAATTATATAAATAATTATTAATTAAAAAAATTAAATTGCAAATTGTATATATACCTGGATATATAGTAATATAATATATTTAGAATGGGTAAGAATAAACCCAATGTGAATTTCATTTCGGTTAGGATTATTAGCAATGTCTCTTGCCCTACTGTAGTCTCATCTTAATTCAAATTCAAATTTAAATGAATAATATTTCATTTTCCATTCAATTCTATTTAGTAAATTTAAATGTGAGAAAATTCCAAATAATTATTTTATTATTTTTATAACAAAAATTAATATATTTCTGTTATCAAAAGAACTGTAACAAAAAAAAAAGTGTAAAAGATAAATATACCATAAAATAAAACAAGGAATATGATATAAAAATTAATTATAATTTTTGTTGGGCATATGTAAAGGATAATATTCAAGGTTTAATTAATATTTTATTTTCTATTTGTTAGGGTATTTTTTATTAAAATTCGTGTATATTAAAAAGTTTTTTTTATAAATATACCATAAAATACATATAACAAATAATATGATATAAAAATTAATTATAATTTAATGAAATTCAGAGAAAAATTCTTAAAAATATAAAAAATAAAACAAAATGGATTTAAATCTTCGATGAAAATTATTTTATGCCTACATTTGCTTATGTGGCTTATATTATTATATACATATATGTATATATATTGATATATAAAGTGTTAAGTTTGAATCCTAACATTGAATTTATTAGATTCGAATATCCATCTATTTATAAGAATTAAATTAAAATAAATAATTATATTTTATTGAACAATTTTATTTAACAATGTCATGTGAAGGTGGCGTAGTGGGTATTTTTTAAATCAATTAAATATTATATAAATATATAAATGGATTAATATTTATTTAACTTGATATTGAAAAAAATATATATACATATATATTTTGAATTAAATAAAATTAAAATCATTAAAATAATATTTACTGAATATTCTTGATAAGTTGTTATTTAATGAGTTGAAATTATGAGAGAAATTAATATTTATTCTATACCATAAGACATAACCCATGTGCGTTCAACCATAATTTACATACAAACTAAATCTTTCATGTTTTTTTTTAACATGGAAAGGTCAGTGGAACATGGATTATTTCTGTACCAACTGAAACCATTTGGTAACCTGTAAAAAAGTGTCTATTATTTAAACTACCTATCATACTTTCAAAATGACAGATCACAATCATTTTTTTTTTATTGTTGATTTTATTTTTTAGTCCATTTGAAAATGCATATGCCCTATATACATATAGATATGTCACTTTTATATTATAATTATATAATTTAAGCAATATTTATAAAATTAAAAAAAAAATCGTCATATAAAATTAATTTACTTAAATATATTTTATTTTATCGATTATACTTATATATTATTTATTTATAATTAAAACAAGTAAGCAACAATCAAATTCAAAAGTTTATATTTAGAATAAATAAATACTTGGAATAATATTACTTATAGTATTATACTTATATTAAAAGATTTTAAAACTAATCTACTTAAAACTTTATTGATTATGAAATGAATTTTAGCTTGTATTTAATATATAATATAAAAAAGATTTGTGTGAAATGCGCATAAAGTAAATAAATAAACTTATTTGAAAACAAACCAAATGTTTTTATACTTATTTAAAATGATTATTTATAAATTTTTTATGGTTAAAGTTAATTAATAAATATAATACAAAATATTATTCAGTCAAATTCATTAGATTCTTATACTTTATTATTTATGTATCCAGATCGAACACAAATCTAATCAGAATAAAATTATTTATTATTATTATAATTATTCTTAATTAAACTAAAAATAACGTGAAATTAATTAAATTTAATGTTTGTTACGTCCACTTAAATAGAAAATAAAAAAACTCATCACTTTTTTTATGTTTTTTCTTATAGCAAAGAAAAAGAATAAAAATTGAGATTAAATGAAAGGCCACCTGCTAATCAGTCGTTTGAAACGGTTGGATCCTGTCAAAAGTTGACTAGACCGGATGTTAACTTCCAGTTTACTTCCTTGGAATTGTCTCACTTTTTAAACTGTCTAACCCGAAGAGAAATAGAAAATAAAAGTCTGTGGCAAAGCAGGCATTAAGATAATGAACTACACACATACTTAGTCAATTTGTTTTTAAATGTTTTATTTCATATTTACTTAAAATAGAAAATAATCAGAATAAATAAAAGCAAATAGAAAATAAATTAATTATAAAATTTTCTTAAATATAAAAAAATTTACATAAAGATATTTTTTTAATTTAAAAAAAAAAATGAAAAAATTTAAAGCAACAATTTTATTTTTACTTTCACTTATCTATATACGGATATTTAAAATAGTTTATCGATAAATTATAATATTAATTCGAATTTTCAACGTAAGAACGCCGGAAGCGGTTATTTTTATTTTTTAAAAACTATTAATATTGTTAATATAATAGTAGAAGTAGAATAAATATATACTATAACGACAATTTTGATAAATGCTTAACATCTGAAGAAAATTGTTAAAAAGAGTAAAACACGTAGGGGGTTAAGTGCAAAATAATGTAATGCTCTCCTACCGACTGGTTGTATTTGTAATTCCACATATTTTATATTATTTATTTTTTATTATTTATTATTTGTAATTTATTATTGTTATTATTATTATTAATCCAACTTTAAATCTTCAATCTTTTAGTTGTCTGGATTTTTGTTTTAACATATGTATAAAAAATGGAAATATTATATACACTGCTTGTTTTTAAATAATGTAAATTAGTAGAGGAAATCTATTTTTTTAAAATTGATTTATTAAATTAAAAATAAAAATTACATTAAAAATAATTTCGTTTTTTTAATTTAATTATCCTTTATTATGAATTAATGTTACATATTAAAATGAATAATAAAAATTATATTTATTAAGATATCAATCTAACTCTGTTGCTGTACAGAACTCGAAAGTTTTTGGAAACAGCAACCATATTGCTCCAAGTGTCTGTATACTGAGCCATAACCATCCAATCCATATCCTCTCCCATCTTTCTCACGTCCCTTCCTTCATTGTCCACTCACCGCGTACATGATCTTCCAAGAGGACGTTTCTCAATCTGTATCCCTACCAATTTTTGCCATTCTTTCCTCTCCGATTCTAGCCACCCATTCTAGCCACCCATCGTAGCCTTTTCGATTTTATAACCTTAACTATGTCTGGATATGCATAGAGGCCATGCAATTCCTCGTTATACAGTTTCCACCACTACCCAGTGAACTCATCTTTCTTTGGCCCATAATCCTATTGTCAAATACTCTAAATCTACTCTCGTCTCCCAGGATCATCGACCATGCCTAACACCCATATAATACAACAGGCAAAATTGTTTTATATATTTTAATTTTGATCCCCATTGATAATAATTTTGACGTGATAGGCCCCTTTAATGCATTATAACAGGCGTTACCCGATTGAAACCTAGATTCAAATTCTTCTTAAATATTATTATTCTTCGTAATTACAGAACCTAAGTATTTAATTTTCAAATTCTACGTTTTGTATTAAGACTTTGTGTATTAACACTGTTTCTCTCTGTTACTAAATATTTTGTCTTATCACTATTAATTTTAAGTCCCACCTCTTTTCAGGCTTCGATTAATTTTTCTACGCTATTTTAATTGCAATTGCCGAATCTCCTATTATATTTAAGTCGTCCGCGTAACCTAATACTTGATTTTTTTGGATTTCGTTCGATTCCTCTACAAGTTAAGTAAAATCGGTGATAGAGCGTCTTCTTGTTTTAACTCATTTCGAATTTCTGATAATTGATTCCGTCATCTTACTCTTCCTTTACTACCTTCAAGACAAATATGTACTAATTTTTTCGGAATTCCCAATAAAATTAATATTTGTAAAGTTTTCTCCGATCTAAACAGTGAAATTGAATTTGCTTTTTTTTCTAATATCTGCCTTAATGAAAATATCTGATCTAATGTTGATCGATTTATTAAGATATCAATATTTTTAATATTTTTAAATATTTAAATTTCATTTTATTTTTCTTTGAAATTTTATTTAGGTATATTAAAAATTAACTCGTAATATATATATTTTCTTTAACATTTATTTTTATATAACTTGCTCTTTAAATACTGTTATTTCGATTTAAAATCTATTAACAAAATATAATAATGATTGTTTTTAATGGTATTGACTGATCAAAAAAATAATGGATTAGGAGTCTGTGTGCAGTAAAATAGAATGATTATAAATCAAACTTTCCACAACCAATATGTCGATGTTTCTGTCCATGTCAGGACCTTCTTCAGGATTTTGGTTTTGTTATTGTTTTCGCTAAAATTCTGAAAAGCGCCCTGATATCTTATCGAAACTTTTACACCTAGGTTGAAAAAGAAGTTAGAAAATAATTTCTAAAACTTAGTTTTCCCAATGATAGGATTCATCCATTATATATAATATTATGAATTTTCTCCATGAAATCATTTTATTATTTTAAGTGGTTTTACTTTATTATCAACATGAAAGAGAATATCGAATCTCTTTTAGTAGAAATGCATTTATTTAAATTGTCTTGTATCAATATTGAATTTCATTTCAGTTAAATTGCAAAACTTTAAATTACATTTAAAATTTTCATATATAAAACAAAAAAAATCATAATAACGGAAAGTGAAAGGAGACAAGAAATGAAGAAAAAAAAAATAGAATAAATAAAAAAACAAAATCATAGCAAAGTGGAAAACATTTTGTTGTAGTGAATCAATACAATATGATATCTCTCAAACATGATATTATCATTTCCCATTTATTATCAATTGTAATCAATAGATTAATTTATTATTAGTAATAGGATTCAATTTATCCTATCCTTTCATTTTCAATTGTTTTGTGATTCAAAAATTCCAAATACCCATCTAAATGAAACAAAATTAAAAAAAAAAAAGATTATTTTCCCACCCGGCTCAATTCAATTGAAATGATTTTTGATATCAATAACTTTCAACTTATCATGCTATTGAAATCGAGGTATATTTTATTATCTTATTTCTATTTTGTTATTTATCGCGAGTATATCGATAAATAATTCAAATCTGTCAAATCCATTAATGATGTTCCTTTTGTCAAATGCAGATACATAATTTATGTAGCGTTAAGTAGCTTATCTGAAATTTTTATATGATGTTAATATTTATTGACAAGTTTCTATTTATTGTATCTTTGATTTTAATTCATTTTAAATTAAATTTATTCTTAATTTAAAATAAAATTGTGGTAAATATAAAATGCAAGTGTTCACACACAAGCCGTTTCTATTTACTGTTTTTATTCTCAAATTTATTTTAACAATACTGAGTGGTGAGTAGTGATAGATTAGATTCCTGTGTGTTCTGGTTGTTCCCCAAAGTCTTCTCCCAAAAGAAGTACCTAATAAATTTAAAATTAACTTAATGTGACGAAATTTAAGAGCTACAATTTTAAAGCGAACAATTAATAAACTTCAATTTATGGACTACAGCTAAGTGATAAATTAAATTTAATAATATAAAGGTTTAAATAATGATTTAATCGAACAAAATGTGAGCTAAATTTTCAATGAATTTTCATATGCATAAGGCATTTAATTCCAAAAATTTATATTTTCTTTAGAATTTATCTATTGATATTTATTTATATCTATTTATCTATTTATATTTATAATATACATCGTAACTAACAGTTCCAAGACCCGAAAAAAGTTTAGTATACCAATAAAATGATGTTGTGGGTTTTAAAAAAGATTTACTTTTTTAAAAGAAATAATTTCTTAAAATTTTTGATTTTGTTAGTTGATTTTTAATGAGAGTTGTATAAAGAAATTTTAGTTAAAACTCCTTAAATAGGCATCCTCTGGAAGAAGGGTCTGAGATTCATTGCTTCCCATCAAAAAGGAAGCATTTTGAACATGAATGAACTGAAATATTGAATCATGACACATTTTATTTCAATTTCTTTTCAATCTATTGTCACTATAGATAGTATAGTATACTATACAAAATCTTATAAATTATTACTATATATATTACTATTTAATAAAATAAATAAAAATATTTCTATAATATAAAATTTTAAGGAATAAATTGTAATTCAATATATCTTATATTTTATTTATCATTTTGAAAGTTATACGTATGAAAAATTGTAATTTTTTAAAGCTAAAAAAAAATATGTCTGAGGAAAAAGCAAGAATTAAATAAATCTACATTTAAATTTCATTGAAAACTTTATGGGATTTGAACTCTTGTACTCATGTTCAGTATGTAAATATTATACGATCGAGAAATGTTAATTAAAATGTTAATTTAACAAAAAAAAAAAAAAATTTTATTTAAAAATCAATTTATATTTTTCCATTCAACTTTTTTTAAAAAATACATTTTATCTTTCTTTACGATATAATCAACTATTCTAATTTTTTTAATTGTGTTTTTTTTTAAATATAAAAGTATTTCAATTTGCATTGTGATATTAGTAACATTGTGTTATCTAAGAAATTAGAAATATTCTAGAATTGTGTCTTATTTCACTATTTCCATTTCTATTCACTATTGTCAACCTTCTCCATTTTCTATTCTCTCTCATTTCTCCTTTCTTACTATTTCTTCTATTCTATGCCAATCGCCTCTTTACTCATTGAGTTGTTCATTATGTCAACAACAGTTCTCAAATATATATATATATATATTCAATTTTGATTCTTTCCACTCTCATACAATACATGACAACCCTTAGAAAAGTTATGACCGCCCTTATCTCTTGTACGAGAATTTTGATCTCTTTAAATGGTGAAATTATGAAAGAAATTTACATTAAGTAATATCACGTTTTAAATAAATATAACAAATAAATTTTAAGTAAAAACTATTTATGAAAAAAAAAAAACAATAATAATAAATTGATAACATGATATACAGAGGCGGATTTAAAACGCCGAGCGGACCGGGCGGCCGCCCGGGGCCCACCGAAACCTAAATAAAAATATTTCCTTAAAAAAAATTAAAAAAAACTGTTGAGTTTATGGATAATCGGAGTTTAAATAAAACAAGTTATTCTTGATACAGATCTTTATTGAACAACAGATCTTTATTGAACAACAGATCTTTATTCGGTAGTGTTGGAACCCCGACTAACTTAAAAAAAAATAATCAATTTTGGGTCTCGGCGACCACAGTAAAAATTATGTATTTTTTACATAAATACTTTATATGTAAGTATAAAATAGCCTAAATTATAATATAAACAAAATTTGTCTTTCAATTATAATTGTAAATAACAGAGGGCCCATTTCAATTTTACCGCCCGGGGCCCTCAATCAACTTAATCCGCCACTGATTATATATCTATTTATTTCTATTAATTCGAAAGGTTTTTTGTGCAACAGCCATATTCCTCCAAATATTCTTTAATTCTCTCATTTTATGTTTTTATTATAACTATCTTTGTTCTACGAGTATATAGTGTGGCTACCACAGCCATCTAAATTACAAAGAATTACTGTGCATATATCTAAAATTAATAAATATTTTTTAAAATTAAGAATGAATTTAATTTAAAATGAAATAAAATCAAATAAGATACAATAAATCGAAATTTGTCAATAAAGAATTTTTAAGTTTGTTAGTATATAAATTTAAACTTATAAAATAAATGGACATTAATGATAAAAATTTAAATTTTTAATGAAATATTGTAATTATTTTTTTTAAAAAGTTGAAATATAATATGTTTATATGCATCTTTATTAACGGTTCAAGATTAAAAATATCACATGACGGAAGTATAGACAATATACATTTAATTACGCTTTATTGAACAGGTATACAGATACCCAATTCATTATTCATACTGAGTGATAAATAAAGTCAAGGCCATTTGTATCATTTCTAATTTAAAATGCTCGCATGAAAAAATTATTTATTCTTAATTATTTAACAAAATTAATTATGTATACATAAAGATAATTAACTTTACAACTAATAAAAAAAATAGAACTACTTATAAGGAAATATTTATTACTTATTACTACTTAAATAAATATACAAAAATATATTTTTTACCAAATCGTCACAGCGAGTTATGACCTACTCCATACAAATACTTATTGTATGCAACTCTATTTGAAAAAATTGAAAGATTATATAATATAATAAATTTATTCCATATATTTTCAATAATAAATAATATTTCAGTTACTTTAAAAATTACCCTATATCAGTGCTTTATTAGAAATGATATAGAATTATATATAAATATATTACAGAAATTCTAAAAGATAAAGTAGAAAAATAAGAAGAATATAATAAATTAACGTGAATCTGTACTACCATATAAATCCGCCTGAAGAATAGGCAACCACTTATTCTTCTCTGTCTTTTCCCCTTGAGATTTAAAAATCACTACATTTAATTTTCAAAAGGTTTTACAAGAAATAAATGAAATTTAAAAGAAATTTAAGTTTTATATAATATTTTATTAATTATTTGTGTATATTTAATAAATTAGAAAACAATGTAATAATAAGTCACCAGACTTAAAAAATAAAGAAAAAATCCCACACATGCTCAACTAAAATAAAATATGATTAATAGATAAATGAGGAAGACAAAGTTACCGTTCTGCAGATACATTTTATTCTCATTTTATTGTTCATATTTTTAGTAAGGGAGGTATTGTTTTCACACCAAATTTCACATGTGGAGATTTTTACATATCTCCACGAATCATGCATTTTCTTAACAGAAAAAAGTATTTTTAACATGATGTCTGTCCGTCCGTTCGTATAGATGTGTACAGCCTGAACGGCTCAACGGATTTTGATGAAATTTGGTATATTCACTTAATGCATCAGTATGATGAATTGATCAACTTATGGTGCAAATTCGGAAACCGGAAGTGGTAGTATTAGCGATCGACGATAGGAAGGGAAGGATTACACACCAAATTTCACATGAGGAGATTTTTTTATATATCACCACGAATCCTGCACTTTGTATTGGTTTTATCCTCGAGAAAAATCATCTTTATTAGTTTTTTCTTAATTTAAAATTATATGACGTCATCCAGCCATTCATGACGTCACAGCCTGGTCTTACATATATATTATAAATAAAATAAAATTAAAAATATTTATGTTATATGCCTATCTGTTTTTTATTACATTAATAGATATATTAAAATTATTTGAAATTGTTTCTGTAGCTGGAAATTAATTTACTTCAAACCGTCGGTCTGGCCACAGGTCAACTTATTTCTTTTATTTCAAGAAGTGGGTAATAAACTCAAATAGTTAAATTTTCGATTAAGTCATATTAGCTAATTATATAATATAAATTATTTCAATAATAAAATGATTTGAATCAAATATCAAAATTTATTTTCCCGAGCGAGGTGAACGTTTACAAATTATTTCAAAATATTGCTTTTGTATGAATGAGCCTGGACCAATCTGCTGGTCATATGGGAGGAGGAAGTGGCAAACATGACGCCTTTGTGGCTGATTAATCTATTTTGTGGCAGAAGTCAATCCCAGGATAGGCCGCAATATTATGGATCGCGCCCATGCGGTTGGCAGACGAATCTCGATCCGTTGGCCTGTCTGTTTTCGTCTCCAAGCTGTCTAAATTTATTAAACACGTAATTTTATAACAAGTTTATCAATCTTAGTTTTTTATATTTTTTTTTTTAAGAAACATTGCCCATCAATTATCTTTGAAAGTATAATTTATTTTATTTTTGGTTAACTAAAATGATAGAAACCAATTTTATTCAAAAACTAATATTATAATATAAAAATATGAAATATAGAAAATAAAATCTAATCTCGTTTAAATTATCTATAAGTTAATTTATAATAGTCCAGCACTCATTAAAATGAAAATGATTCAAAATATTTCATATTCAATATTTATTGTACATGAAAGTAGAATTAATTTTAAAAATTATAATTAATTAAAGATAAAATTATTCAATCGTAATTTAAGAACAGTTGTGAGTTAAGAAATATGTCGACCTCTGAATAAACGTCATTCTGTTCAAAAATGTAACAAGTGATTTAAAAAAAAATAATATGAAAAAGACAAGTATAGCTGAAATGAGCTATAATTTTAATAGTATAAAAATATACCACATAGAGCTTGACTATCACAGAAATTTGATTATAGAAATACTCTTAATGCAATTTTCTCTTGAAATTGTTATATTATTCATATTTTAATATATTTAACAATTTGTGAATGATTTTCATGAAATATAAAAAAAAAGTGTAATTTAAATAAAAATATAAGAATAATTGAGCCATTTAAGTCAGTACAGAGTACTTAAAAATAAGTAAAATCTTTCTAATATTTAAGATAATTTTATTTGGCATTGGTGAAACAAGGTTAAAGCCATTTTTTGAGAAAATTGCAAAAAAGTGAAAAATCAATGATATAAAGTGACACTTCAAGTCATCTGTTATCTATATATGTAAGTACTCGTATATATAAAAAGGATTTTGTCTGCACATTGCCCAGAATTTAAAATTTTTGGAATATCTTCACGTTTCATGATCTCTAAAATTCTAAATTGACTTTAAAATTTTTCATGTCTGTCCGAATATCTGTCAAGAAATTTTGATGTTATAGATTCAAAATTGGCTGAACAGATTACTGTGAAATTACATCAAAATATTCTTATATACCTTTATTTGAAGATAGGCTATTTTTTTTTATCAATATCCAATCAATAACAGCAGAAATTAATTTTTAAAAATGTATATAATGGTCCGTGTTGTTCATTCAATCGTGGCTATGTGAAGAAGTCGATATATTTCTGACAATGAATATAAAATTAATCATTTTAGAAATACCCATATAAAGAATTATTATAATATTTACATTTTTATTTTAATTTCTAATATTCAAATATCATTTCAATTAAATAATTTATTCTATAAGTTTACATTTTAATTAATTTAATAAAATATTTTGAACATATTAAATTATTTTTTATTTATTCTTAATATATTTGAATATTTATACTTTTCTATTTAAAAGTAAAGGTATCTAAGTTTAATAAAAAAATTATTTGAAGTCAAAAATATTTTTAAAATATTATTTAAAATGAGTAAATTATATTATCTTCGTTAATGTTTTTAGTTTATTACTCAATTATTAACTACTACTATATAAAATGATTTATTGATTAAATAAATATGATTTTTTAGACAAATGATCTAAAGGAGTTGTTTGAAATTTTTGTGTAAATATGTTTAATTTGTTTTAAATCCAACTCATTATATTCTATTATAATTTATTAAAAGGTTTCATTTATTATTTATTATATTTAATAAATTCTCTTTTGTGATGTTATATTGATAAAAAATAATATTAATTTGTATATAAATTTATTAATTAGAATATTTAACTTTGATTAAGTTTAAAGTTTATTAATAAATTTATAAAAAAAGAATTCATTTTAATAATAAATAATATATTATTCGTATATTTATAATTATAATCTCTATATACACGTATATAATATAATATAATATATATACATATTTTATATTTTAAAAAGACAGAAAGTGTTCTAGCCAAATTTAGAAATTTAGTTGCCTCAATTTTGATGGGTAAATGAATGTTTTTCTAATCTTAGGAGAATATCAATGCGGATTAAGGCCAAATTGGACAACATTAGATCAAATCTAATCTCGGGAAGAATATTCAATATTTCTGAACACTAATTATTATAAATGACAAGTTTAAAAATTAAATCAATTTAAATTAAAAGAATAATTAGATATCCTGAGCTGCTAGACAGAGTTGATGTAACATCTAAACCATATATATACTAGCTGCTCCTAGCGCCTTCTGCGCTCTTCACACCTAGACGGGGGCTCCGCCCCCCTATACCCCCGAGTCTCTATCCTGAGCTATAACCATCTAACTCCTACTCTGTACCATCCCTCTTCTCGTCATCTGTTATCTATATATATATATATATAAAGATTTTTATCTGCACATTGCTCAGAATTTAAATTTTTTTGTATATATTCGCGTTTCATGACCTCTAGAATCCAAAAGTGACTCTAGAATTTTTCATGTCTGTTTATAGACTATAAATTTTATTAATATGTAATCAATAACCACAGGAATTAATTTTTAAAAATTTGATATAAACATGTTGTCATTCAGTAGCGCAAAGAATACAATACAAAGAACGTCTACATATCAAATTTTCTGCGGTTATTGATTAGATATTAATAAAATTTATAGACTATACACAAATAGAGATATGCAAGAATATTGTAATGTAATTTCATCGAAATCGGTTTAGCCAATTTTGAGTCGATAACGTGTGAATTTCCGGACAGACAGACATGAAAAATACTAAAGTCACTTTTGGATTCTAGAGATCATGAAACGCGAAGATATGCAAAAAATTTTAAATTCTGAGCAATGTGCAGACAGAAACCTTTTTTTATATATATAGAAGAAGATATATATATATATATATATATATTCTAAAATGTTTGTATTAACTAATATTTAAATAAATTCATATATTTTTTGCTATATCTCCATAGAAACAAATAATAATAATAAAAATATTAAGCTCTAAAAATGTTTTCTAAAATTATATAATTAAAAATTATTTTATATATTTATATGTACAAATATATATATATATCGTACATATTAATGTAATAAAATTCAAACTATCGTATTATTGACATTGTGTGTTTATGTCCTTTCACACATATTTTTTGCATCATTCATTATAGCGTTATAATTTAGTAGACATAAAAATATACACACGGTGAACTATAAATAGCAGGAATATCGTTGGCAACTCGCTTTGAGTATTTAACCGAAAACCGAGGCTTTTAAGCATTCATTTCTCATACTCGATCTAATTCCAAATATTCAACTATGTATATATAATATAGAAATTTTATTTAAAAGTAGGTATATTCATTTTTCTAAAAGTGGTTTAGCCAGATCAGCTTTATCTAAACAATAGCATATAATCATGGTAAAAGAAAAGTTCAAACTAATTTAATACTAATAAATAAATTAATTTGCATATAATAAAATATATAATTATTTCGACTTTAAATATAACCATATTTTTAATGAATAGTTAAAAAATATTTTTTTATTTAAATATTTAATTAATTAATTTTAAACAAGAAAGTTTATGGAAGTAATTAATTTATGTTTTATGTTTTTATTAAATTAAATAACTTTTTTTAAGACTTTTGGGATCTAAACCCATTGCTACCACACTAAAGAGATTATGTTTTCATAATTTATTTATTTTATTTATTATTGTTTTTTTTTAATTTTTTTAAATTTGTTGAAATTTGAAGCCTTGTTCAGAATTATAGCATAGGAGCTGCATAGAATTAATTAATTAATTAATTAATTTGTTTCAGTTATTAAATTTTCACAAGTCTTTTAATATTTTAATCCAGAAAGTAGAATATAAAATTTTAGCTTGGTAGAATTTTTAATGTTTCTTTTAAGCTCATTACATCGGAAAGGATAAATACACACATAAAAAAAAATTGAAAAAAAGACTCCTATGAGATTATTTATTTAAATATAATTAAAAAAATATTATATAGTTACATTAAGTTCAAATAACTATTTAAATTAGAAGTTCTCAAACTTATTTGGCCTGACGCCCTCTTTTCAGAAAAAGTATTACTCAGCGCCACCTAAAAATTAACATTTTTTTTTTAAATTTTAAAAACAATTAAACAGAAAGATATGTGTATCTATTTGCAACAAATATATAGAAGAGTGTAAATTAGAATCATTGAAATTTGAAATTATAAAACTCTTTATTGAACTCAGAATAGAAAAGTAATATATAAGTAATTTTTCCTAAATTTTCCCACGAAGCGCCCACTTTGAGAATCACTGATTTAAATACTACTATAATAAATTAAGGTAAATGTACCAGTCGTGGACCACTGTACCAATAATGGACCATTTGATAGATTTTTTATCAAAATAAGCCTTTTAATTTCAAATTAAACTTGAGATATCGATAAATATAAAGAAGAGCCTTTTTCGGATTGTTTAACAATGAAATAGAGACCAATCGCTGCATTTATATTCTAATTATTAATTTTTTAAAACACGAGGCAAGCGTTCTTGCATTTTAAGGTTAGTTTCTTATGCAAAAAGTTAAGGATATGCTTCACTTTATTTTCAATCTATTATGTTTTATTTAATAATAATTTCAATCCAAAAATTAAATTCAATAGTTGATACTACAAATTATATTAATCAGTTTGAAATATTTAATTTATTTGATGATTATAAATTATTAATTGAAACAAATATCACATTTTTTTCAGAAGTGGACCGGGGTGGCCCATTACTAAAAAATATAAAAAATTGGATTGAAATTTTTTTTTACTTTTACTAATATTTTATTAATAAAATAAATGTGATGTATGCTAATTTTTTTTTGTTTTTAGTGAGTAGACAATTTTATTCAGTAGTGGACCACATACTGAGATAAACATAGCTAACCACTAAATCTTTACAACTTAAATTATATTTTCATCAGATTCCTTTAGATAACTAAATTGTATGCTGATAATAGGTTAATTACCAATTTATAAACATTATTATATTTATAATTTTATTTTATGAAATTAAATCAACATCAATTTATTATATTTAAACATCTTATTACTGATAATAATAAATTTAATAAAATATATTTATTATTATATTAGTATGAATAATTATAATTATATTAAATTAATATTACTAAAATTTCAAATATATTTTTTAAATTATATTAATGTCATTATCTTTCTCTTTTCGATTGGATTAACTGACCTTTCTTGTTTAAAAACCGCGCGTTTAAATGGATAAGAATTGTAAATATATAGAAACAAATTATAAATATAAAGAATAATTAAAATAAATTATAAAAAATTATAAGAAATTATAAAAAAATATTAATAAAACCAATCCTTAGTGCATTTTATTCCATTTATTTATTTTAAACCCATTTTAGGTTGATGGTCCATTACTGGATCAAAAAGTGGCCCACTACTGAAACTATCGATTTTCAGATGGTCCACTACTAGAACAAAAAATACGCTTTGAAAAAAATTTTAAAAAAATATTTAAATATAAATTAATCGAATGTTTGTGTTGTAATGATAATTAAATATAGTAGTACAATATTTTAGCAATTGTTTTGTTGTTATTCTCACTTTTATTACAGAATAATAGTGTTTTTTAATGAAAATTTCTCTTACTGTCCACTACTGGTACATTTACCTTAATTTTAATTAATTATAAATAATTCACCATATCTTCCCCTTTGGCTCTATTTCTAACCATTTCTCAAAAAACATCAAATAATCAAATGAGGAGGATTATAATATACGGAAATTAAAATTGTAGTAAATTGTTCATATATATTCTTTTGTAATGGATAATAGTGTTTTGTGTGGGGATGAGGAAGTAAGCATTTTTTTTTCTTTTCTTTAGTTGTTGAGCTAAAGGACTATAAATTGCGTTCGAAATGGCCTTCTTGCCCTGGCCTCCTGGTACACGTGTCTCGCATTCGACCACAATCCATAGGATAATTAATCTGCCACCTACATCCAATATTCTTCCGACAAAAGAGAAACAAGACCCGTTGGACGCTGAATACTAAATAAAAGTGGGGCACTTTTGTTAAAACAATTCAATTCAATTATACCGAACAATTCAAACAACACACACAAAAACAAACACCCTATGATTCCAAATCACAGAGGACTTTTTTCTAGATGCTTTGAAAAATAAATCCTTTCTTTTATCCTCTCTTTTCCACTATTTAATAATAATATAATCATAATATCCAAAGATATCATTATAAATTATAATTAAAATATACATTTTAAAAAAATATTTTTTCAATTTAAATTATTTAATTAAGATAGAAGATTTAAACATTAATATTTAGAAGAAGGTTGTGCTATCGATGGTCCGGCTCCTACAATGAGCTAGTTTAATTTCTCAGAAGATGTAGACATTATGTTTATTCCAATGGGGAATAGTTTAATTTATGCAGGCAATATTTTAAAGTTGGATCAACCACCGTATAGAATATTGTAATATTTTCTTACCGTAAATTGAAAATGCCTCTTGCTAAGCGATGCCATTCTAGTTAAATCGCCACTGTATATGCGCGCCTTTTTTCGCAACCACCGTATTTTGTATCAAACAAAAAAAAGAAACAATTAAATAGTAATAACGGACTGATTAGAAATATCTTGAATACGACTTCAAAATGAGCACAAAAACAACAAGATTCAACTCTAATAGAGGCGCCATTGAGTGGGAGGCTAGCCTCGCTGTCTCACATTCACATGGTCCCGGGTTCAAGACCCGGGCCTGGCAAGGGAATTTCTCTAGCTGGGGTCTATGGGACGGAGTCAACCCAGCCTCCGGGATCAACATTGGGGAATAGCTACTTGATAAAAAGTAGCGCCTCCGATCAAGAAAATCAAGGTAAAGTTTAAGAGGACCCGTTCTACTGATCATAGGACACCTCATTGATATAACCGGCTTGATAGGCGTTGTCCTTGCGTAGGACGTACAAAAGTCAGAGGTTTGTTTTTTTTTCAACTCTCATTAACCAACGTATTAAATAAAATAACTTATTTAATAAAATAATATAACAAAAACAACAACCTATAGAATATTATTATTATAAGAAGTTGGATTGGTGTGTTTTTTATTTTTTTAATTTAGTTATCATCTAATCTCATTTTACCGTTAATAAACAATTCTTATTTTTTTATTTATATTAAATAAATTTATCTCTTTATTCTAAATTCTTAGAATTATGAAAAATGTTTTTTTTTTATAAAATATATTTATATTAATCAAAATTATATTTTTACATTAGATAATAATGATTAATCAAAATATAATATTTATTTACTGGGAAATATTCTTTATAGTTTATTTAAATTTTAAATCATAAAAGATTTTTTTCATTTATTTACGGAAAATTTTCTTTAATCATTTTTTTTTTTTATTTATTTTTAAATTATATTTTTTTTTAAAAGATATTTTTCAGATATAAATATACGAAGGGTAAATAAATACTTATTTATGTTTACTCATGCATGGGGTGAAAATAATTAAATAGTAGGTACTATTGTTAAGAGGAACACAATAAATAAAATGGGCCAAAATCATTTAGAGTTGTTAGTATTGGCAGTAATTCAAAATCAACTCGAGTTTCTAAATTGTTTTTCATGTTTTCTTTTATTTATGGATAACAAACAGCCCATGGACATGACAATAAATGGTTCAGCTAATCAAAATTATTAGTTTCAAAATATATTTATCTTTAGACTTACATATAGAATATTTATGAAAAATTATTATTCAACAACAACCTGGAAAGAATAACATAGTATTTATTTACATTTACGAAATTAATCAAATTTTTACCATTAATATTTTTAATTGGAATATTAAATTTAAACAATAAAATTTCAAAAATAAACAATGAAAAATTCAAATTCAAATTTCATCAGAACAAGATGCAAGTCTATGATGATGGAATTACGATCGAAATGCTCATAAAAACAAACAGATTAATTAACTTTAAACTAACCCGAGTATTTAAATTCGTTATTATTCTTTTGTGAATGTTTATTGTTTATGTAAGTTTAATTTTCAAGTTAAAAATAAACAGTTAATTTTAATTTTATTCATAATAAATATTTATTGAATTTTAATATAGTTTTATAATATATTATATATTATTAAAAAAAAAAAAGATTTTATAAAATGAGGTTAAAATATTTCTTTCGTTTATATTTTCTATCAAATAAATAAATTTATAATATATTATCCATTTATAAACATGAGCAAATATTGAACTAATGAAGCAGGAAATGGAGTTCCAAATGGAATCAAATGAAATTTGTAAACTACAAATTTTAAAAAAAGTATGCATATGTAAAACAATAATAATAAATATTTTCCCTTTTAATAATTTATATATTTTTATTTTATATTTGTAATTGAATCAACACTATGGAAAACAATTTAACTTTAAGAAATTTATTTTTAAATAAGATATTTACTACAATTATTTAGAATTAAAAATATCAATTACTAAATATTAGAATTTATTAATAGATTTTGCTTTCAATATGGGTAAAATGATTGCTTTTGCAATAAATAATACATATTTGAGGTTGATAATTTATTTACAAGAAAAATATATAATTGTATATACATACAGTGATGCCTCGCATAACGAACGCCTCGCACAGCGAACGCTGCACACAACGAACCATAATGAACTAAATTTCATGATTCATACTACGAACTTCGTTTCACGCAACGAACTCGCCCGAGCTTCCACGATCGCTGCCGTTGCATTGCATCTCCTTGCATTGCATCTCCTTGCGTTTCACATTACGAACTTTTCGCATAACGAACTTGCTCCTGGAACGAATTAAGTTCGTTGTATGAGGCACCACTGTACAATAAATTGAAAATTCGCACAAAATAAAAATAAACTTAAAAAACAATCCGTAAACACATGCATAATTATGCAATTTAAAAAATATACTTTTGAATAAAAATGCATATATGAATTATTTATATAATCTAATATTAAACATTAATAATTCTTGTTCATATGAATTTTTTTATTTATTTTTTAATGAATATATTAATTTTATAAATTAGATAAAATATATAAATTATAACAAATATTTATTGAAATTAGAATAAATAGAACAATTTCAAATATAATTTTAATGAAAATCTTTGCAAAACAAATATAAAAAAGAATTAATTATGAATAAAGATTAATTGTGTGATAAATGCGAAGAACAATTTATTATACCACCTATACTTGTAAAAAGTAAAAGTAGGTAAAGAAATAAGTTTAGTATCATTTATCAAAAATCATCCATCATCTTGTTTCATGGTATTTTCTTTTAAATATATATATATTGTATTTTGGAGAGATGCCATACTAAAGGGAAAGAAAATAGTATTTCTAACGACCAACCGAACTGTTCTACATGTTAACTAAACGACTAATAACAAATCACTTTCATTTTAAAATTACAGTAATTTAAATTTTATTTTATATTAAATGATCATGAAGTATTATTATAAATATATATTCATAATAAAAATAGTCGATATTTATAATTCAAAATACTTTTATTTTAAATATAAGTTTTTTAAAATATAGATATTTAATGAAAAATCAATAATTTGTTTTAATTTTATTTTCAAAAATTATTTCCAGAATTATTTTCCAATTAATAATGTTAATATATTCATAAAATATAAATGGAAATTTAAAAAATATAATAAAATAAATATATATTTTTCTATGATTGTTTCAAATTATAGAAATACTATAATATAATTGGACTAAAATTACAAACAAAATCAAAATTGGAACTTTTATTTTGATTTATATTATAATAATTTTTTAACATATAATATATTTTATTATTTTAATTTGAAAATAATTTAGATAAAAAAAATTATAATTTTTTAATTAAATTTCGAAATTTCTAGTGACTGTTCGGCCAATTCACATACAATTACATAATTACTTAATATAATTAATCAATTTTGAAATTAATTAATAATAAAACTTATTTAACTTCTATAGTTTGTTTTATTTATTTACAACTATACATATATTTAATAAAAATTCTCATATTAATTCATATTTAATTAAAGAAGATACGATTCTTTGAAAAATAATCGATTCCTAATAAAAATTTAATTTCTTAATAGTATTTAATTTCGAATCAGTAAGTGGAGATCAAAAAAAAAAGAATTAAAAATTTAGCAATTTAGCAAGTACTCATTAAAAAGAAATCTAAATAGACTTATTAATCATTCATAGCTATAATAAAACAAAAAACCGAACAAAACTTGCTTTAATGAAGCCTTATCAAGTATTGGAAAGAAATAAAAAAACAATTCTTTTATTTATTTTTTAACTTTGTATTTTCGAGTTTAAAATTGTAAATACTTTCCTTCTAACTTTCCCCATTTACTATTTGATGAGTATCTTTGTCTGAATGAGAGAAATTTTTAATTACTGCTTTTTTTAATGATTAAAATTTTATTATTTTTCTCTACTATTATACGAGGTTTGTTCAAAAGAAAAGGTGCATTTTTAATTATTTCGAAAAGTATTTATTTATTCATCAATATCCATTTTGTCCCCTTCAAAGAAATTCCTCTCAGATATAATGTACTTATGCCAGCACTTCTTCCAATCGTCAAAGAACTTATGAAATGCGCTTTTCAGAATGGGTATCAGCTCGTTCTTCGATTTTGACTTTATCTCATCAATTGTGGCAAAACGCTTTCCTTTCATTGGTCTCTTCAGCTTTGGGAATAGGAAAAAGTCGCAAACCTGGTGAATACGCTGGTTGTGCCATGATTACGGTGTTGTGTTTGGACAAAAAAGCAATGATAAGCTGGTGCATTATCGTGATACAGAATTATTTGTTTTTCCACAATTCCGATCATTTGAGCAATATTGTTTCACGCAAACATTGCATAACTTCCTTGTAGTATTTCTTATTAACAGTACGACCTGTTGGCATGAACTCGCCAAATACAAATAAATTTTATGTGCGTTGGAGCACTTTATTTCATTTTTAACGCAAAATTTAATACAGATTCTTTAAAAAATCGAAGAACACACAAAAACGTGACTAACTTTTTCAGTTTTCAAAAACAAAATACTAATCTAAAATGGCTGATAATGTCAACATATGAGAAACATATGTGTATCAACATAACAAAAAAAAAAAAAAATTGATAATCGAATGTACACAGCCCGAAAAAATTCAATATTCACATTTTCTTTTGAACAGACCTCCTATATCGAAATAAATCTACGTTTTCATAAATATTCTTTCTCAATATCATATTGATTTTTAAAATTATGTATTAATGAGAGGTAATAAAGTATATAATTAGTTTTCAAGTTCTTTTTAATTTGAATATTATTTTTTTAATTATTGTAAGTAGGTATATTCCTTTGAAAATTTTGGAGTAGCTTTTGTAATATGATCGTAATTTATTTTTTTATTTTTCTAATGAAAATTTCACAAACATTATTGAAGAATAGACTAATTAAATTAATTAATACATGAAACACAAATTATATATCATAAAACTAATAAATATGCATTTTTAGTGACAAAATTAGTTTTAGTTGTAAATTTTTAATAAACAAAAAAGAACAATAAATTACTAATATCATATCAATTGGAAGTAAATCGTAAATTTTACACTTTATGGTTGTCCTCTGCAATAAAATAATAAATGAACAATAGGGCAAAAGAGAACCCCAAGTGACTTTTATCTAGATTTTACTCACACTTTAAAATTCAGTTAATTAACAAAATTTCTATATAAAAGTCTCATTTTAAAAATCTAGAAAGGGTCATTGAAGTCTTTCTTCATCTTTTATCACAGAGATATTAAACCTTATCTCGTAGGATTTTCCAAAAATTATCAAATTTAAAATTTAAAATTTAAAATTTAAAATTTAAAATTTAAAACGTTCTCAAACTGAGGTACATGTTACATGTACCACTGGTGGTTCCTTATAACCTAATGGGGGTACCTAAGGTACACACACACACACAGTTATTTTTAGTAACGAATTATTTTGGTGGTACTTAAACTTTTTGATGGATTTTTCTGTCATACCAACTTCAAAAAATTTGAGATTCTCTATAATTTTAATCATTTTTAAAGAAAATACTATAAATTTTTTTAACTATTTCCTTTTATTTCGTATTTTAATTAAAAATTCACTTTACATCTTAAATTTTATATTAAATATACTAGCCATGAAATAAAATTAAAATTCTATTATAGCCTCCTTTTTCGATTTAATCAAAACACATCTGAAAAATTTTATTAGTATGTATTTTTGATTTTCTTAATTATCAAATTTTTTAAAATATTTATCCAAGAAATTTTATACTCTTATAAGTAATAATAATAATAACAATAACCTCTTTCCAAAAAAGTAGATTTTAGAAATTTAAAATGTATTAAAAACTTAGAGTAACATTTTATTGAATTTTTTCCTAAATAATTAATAAAAAAATTCATTACTATATTTAATTATTTAATAAATAAATGGATCGTCTAATCGTCAAATGAAATATAAAATATAACTATTTACATATTTTTCCTAATTAATACTTAAGTTATACATATTTGATATTAACTAAAATATCTTATTTGAATATTTAATGATATGGAATTCACATTGAATGGGTTAATTCAGTCAGATAATTGCAAGATCTTCCTCATTAATATCAGAATCAATTGATTGATAAATTATAAAAGGATTATCATTTTCCACTTAAATAAAATCATTTAATGAGTAAAATTATATGGTTTGCAAACTTGAAGGGAATAAAATCCTTATCAAAATTGTATTTTACACTATCCAATAATTTTAATAAAATTTTGTTAGTTTAAATAATTTTACATAAAATACAAAAAACATTATATCCATCTATAGTTAATAATGTAAAAACAATAAAAATACAAATTTAACATGTAATTACAATAAACCCGATTTTAAAAAATATAAAAATTTATAATAAAAATTAATAAAATCTTATCTTATCTTATTTAATATTAATTATAATAAATAATATTAAAAAAAACTGGTTTATTGAAAATGAAATTACAATATAAATTAAAATTTTAATTTATTTGTCTTTTCATTTTTTAAAATTAAAAAAAGTGGAGGATTAAACATCTAGCTACTTTATGTTTGAAGACTCCCTCGATATTATGGGTATATATGCAATTATTTTTGGTATACTTACTTTCCATTTAAATTTTTAAAAATAAAAATAAAAAACACATTATACTTAATTTTAATTAATCTTCAGTTATATTTGTAATATTTTTAAATTTGGGGCCCTTCTTTCTATACCGAGGTCTCTATGCACGTGTTTAGTGTGTCGATGCTTAGAGAATTTAAATTCTAATAGAATTTATAGGAATTCAATTAAATTTAAAATTTCAGAGGCTCCCATGGGAATAATAAAGTTATCTACTTTAAAATGAGTAAATTTTACATTTTGTTTATTATAAATTTTTTTAAAAATTTTATCTTAATTTTTAACTGATTATATTATATTAAAATAAATTTTATTAAATTATTTGGATACCAAAAAATTTTCAAAAAACTATATTAATACAGTTTAAAAAAAATCACCATCATTTTAAAATAATCCTTTCTTCATCATTTTTAAGTTAAGTTAAAAATTCTTTATTCATATAAATTTATACATTATTACGAACAGGGCGATACATGTAATTTCTCTTTTTTTTCGACTTCGCTTTTCACATAGCTTTATCGAATTTTACAAAATTTATATTTATTAACTAATTTAAGTTTTTATCCTAATTTCAAAGGGGGAAAAAATTAGAAATAAAACCCTTTTCATCATTTTTACTATTTTACAAAAAGTTATTCGACACTGTCTGCTAAACGTTAAGGGGGATTAACTAAAAATATTTTTAACTTCTGTAAAATTTTAATAAATAATTAAAATTCATAAGAGAAACTGCAAAAGAAAAACAATATTTGTTCTAAACAAATTTTTAAACCGCTTTTGTTGACTTTATTTCGACATATTATAAAATATTTTATTTTGGATCTCAATTATGTTTCATAAATATTTTTTTAACATATGATATACCCTTCATATGTATAATAAAAAATAAAATAAAATAATTGATTCTTTCTAAATAAAATTATTTTATTATATACAATTTGGATTCTATCTATAATACATAGTTTCACACATAAAAACTACAAATTATATATCATATTGAGACCAATAATTAAAATCGTTAAAATATCCATGAAAAGGATTGTTTATGTTGTAGTAGAAGATAACGAGGTCAATGGTCATCATTTTAACAATGAAAACAAGTTCAAAGGGTTAGAATTTACATTTCTCTATGATTTTATTCATCGTATATAACCCTACCACAATTTAAAAGGTTAAATATGTTATACATTAAAACTTGCTTTTCAAAAATTGAACAAAATGGCATCAATTCGAGCAAAGGACTTAAATCTTTTTCACACCCTCGCCCAGGAAGAATGTCGTTTCGTTTTGTCTCCCTTTAGTACAAATCTCGCGTCACCTCCCATCCCCAAAGATAAAATATTAAAAATCAATATTTTATTTTAGCTTTCACTTCCACTTTAAATATATATATATATTAGCCAATGGAAAAATATTTTTACCACGATTTCATCCGTTCAATATTATTATAATATTATTATTTTGTAAAGTAAAAAATGTATAATATATATAAAATGAAAAGACCTCCCTCAGATTCTTTTTACTGGTCTATTGATACTGTTACTCTTGGTTAGAGTATTTGAGCGTGTATATATGTGAAAAATGTTATAAAAAATGCTTTTAGTAGAATTTCGAATAATTAACTTTTTATTAAATAGTGTATAAAATTTAATACAATCATTCATTACCAAAATATAAACAACAAAAAACATTAACGTTTATGTTTCCAATTAACCCCACCCCTCTCTCTATCATATTAAAATTATAATTATTAAAAAAATAAAAAAAAACATTTTTATTTTAAATAATATATATATTAATAGTCTTTTTTTATAATAAAATTTGAATGAATTTAATTTAATATTTTTTTATACCTACATACATGTGTGTGTAGATTTTTTTTATTTAAAAATAAAAATATTAAAATATATTATATTTTAATATATATCATCAAAAAGTAATAAATTATTATGTAAGTTTAATGAAAGAGAGTAAGAGAATTTTAATATTGAATTTTATTTTCAAATATTTATTATAAGAATTAATGAAAATAAAATGTTTTTTTTTATAAAATTACGTCAATTTTCAATTTGAAACGTTATATATTAGTTTTTTAATTTAATAATAAACAAAAATTAAAAGTTAATTATTTTATTTAATATAATATAGAATTGACATGTTAAAATAAAATAATTAAATAAATATAAACGCCTAATATATAGGCAACCAAAATGGCTTAAAATCAATACCAAAGGTATTGGAAAGACATTTATTAATATTTTATCAACATACTAAAAATTGTTAATAAGAATCATGAATTAAATGATTGATTAGGAAATTTTTAATATATAATTATATTATACTATATTTTATTTAAATAGTTATTTATAGAAGATGGTGGTATATCTTTTTCTTTGCCATTTTAGCTATTACTACGTAATGTTTCTATTTGTCATGATAATAGCTGGAAATTGATTTTTTTTCTACGGCTTGGAATATATTTCCATTAATTAATTTGCCGGAATGTGTGTGTGTGTATGTGTTTTAAGATATTCTGCTTATTATTAATCTGTTGCTCTTTATAGGCGGAGATCCGGATAGCGATGAGGAGGCCGAAGAGGAGGATCGCGCGGGACAAGGAAAAACCGCGGGCGGCGGCGGGGGCGGAAACGATGCAGGAGGTGCCAACTCCTCATCCGCAAGTGCCACCCCCGCCGCCGCATCTACAACCAACAGTGCCAATGGAAATGGAGAGGCGGTTTCCGCGAAGAGCCGCCAGGTGGTGCTGGCGCCCGGGCCACTACTCGCACACACGTAAGCATGCAACCCATCGAACCAACACAGGAGATACCAATACAATGTTGACACCGTTTACATTGATTAAAGATAAATCTAGTAATATTTATCATTTCTAGGGCGTTCACTAGGGCTTATGACAAATATTATTTGACAATTGAAAGAGCTTCTCTAAAATAAATACAAGTATAATTATTATATTATATTATATATTTAAAATGTCAAATATAAAATTTATAATATAAATAAATAATTAAATATAATATCTATAATCTATATAGAATTTAAATCTAAATAAAATCTCCGAGAAATCACATATAAAATAAATATTATGGAAGATATATAGGAATACATTCCTATATGTATAAAAAAAAAATCGATTAAAAATATATATTTAATAAAAGCGTATTCCTATTTGGATAAAACAGTTTACATTAGTTTATTTTATTTATTTTGAATATTTTGAGAAATATTAGATATTATTCAAGAGCGTATAATACTGAATTGTTGAAGTTGAGGATGAGGGTTCAAAACTTGCCAAATTCACAAAAAAAAATTTACTGCTTTTTAAATAATTAGATTATCAAATAAATGTGTAAATTGGCTAAAGTAGACTTCGATCTGAAAGGTAATATAAACAAGAGGAGAAATTAAAATAATTATTTTTCATTTACTTTGATATTTTATATGCTAGTTATCAAGTAGAAAAAAAATGTTTTTACTCAAAAACGATAATTATACCTTTTTAAGGTCCCATAAACTTAAAAGCGAATGGTTTGGGTGTGTGTATTCTCGTGAGAGGTGGAAAAATATAATATAAAAATGGAAAAAAGGTACAAAATAAAAATGTGTGTGTGAGTGTGTGTATGAGTTTCATAAAAACCAGAGGATATTATATGTAATACACAAAATGGCGAATTAAATCCCTTGAAAGTCCAGCTTATTCAAATAATCTTTCAAATTCTTCTAAAATGGTTTTAAAGATTTTGTTTAATATGTTTATTTTAAAATATTTCAAATATAATAATAATTGTATATATAGTAAAAATGCAAAAAGTTTAAGCGTTTAAATTCTATAAAAGAATGATCGATAAAATTATTTTTTGAATCATATACATATATTGAAATTAATTTAATATTAAATACTATGTAATTAATTCATTAAAAGTTAAACTATCTGTAAGTCTTTCATTTAGTTTTTATAATATTTATATTTTATTATATTAGAAAAAATATATATTTATATTATTTAAAATTAACTAATTATTCAATTATTTCATTGAACAATTATTTTACTATTGAAATTAAATTATTTATTTATATTCTTTGTATAAATTTGTTTATTACTATCTCGCCAGAGATAGTATTGCGATCACGAAAATTTTCGATGTTGAGATTTTGATGTTTTTATATGTTTTGAAGGTTCCTGAATCATTTTCACTAAGGTTGAGAAAAATGTCTGTGTGTGAGTGTGTGTGTGTGTGTATGTATGTAACCAAGATTATGCAAAAACAGGTTGAGCTAGAATGATGAAATTTGGTACATGGGCATTATTCAAAATTCATAGTTTTCTATCAACTTTTGAGAAATGTAGCTCAACCGCAAGAGGGTCATTACCTACAACGTTTTGATTTTTTTTCTTCTAAAGTGAGCGTAAAAATAAAGAAATATGTTTGATAATTTTTCACATGATTAATAATTGCATAAAACTGCTACATATAGAATTTCAACTTGATTGAATCGCTGAAAGTACCAGAATTAATTTTTTAACACTGCAAATCTCACGCGCCAACACGTGACGTGGTGCCATCAACAAAGAGCCAAACATGCGCTGGTTCAATAAATATTATAATTTTAATTTATAATTTAATTTAATTTAATTTAAATATAATATATTATGTTATTTAATCCAATTCAAATTTGCGAGATAGTCGAGTGGTGACGCTTCAGATTTTTTTCATTTATTTACTTTTTGTAATTATTATATTTATGGGACCTATTTTAAATAAAAAAATTGAAATTTATTTTCAAATAATTAATAAAAAATTTATAATAAATTTAATAAATTGTAATATAATATTTATTTCAAAATTTTATTAATGAATAGAAAAACAATATCTTTATTAAATAAAAACAAAAATTTAAGATTAAAAAAAATTTCATTAGATTTGTTGATTTTAATTTGAAAATATGTATGAAGTGATTCATTCCGTTGAATTTAGATTAATTTGTCTAAGTAAAACAAATAGATGTTCATCATAGGGAATGTCTCAATAAATCTGAATCTAAATAACAACCCCCACCCACGTATCTTGTCATCCCAGCGCATTCACCCACTCACATTTATTCACACATCCATTCCTTTGCTTTAGTCTTGTTGGCACTCAGCATAGGATAAATATTATAAATCATCGCAACAAGTTGCAAAAGAAAGAGGTGCAAAACAAAAATGAAAAAAAAATACTCTCGCATCTACATATTATAACCCAAGCTTTTACTTGAGAGGAATACATATTTATTTTTCTAGCAAATAAAAAATAAAAAATTGTAACCAAAATGATATTCTATATGACCCTTATAAAATATGTAAAATTCTTTAAATATAAAATGAATTTAACATTGAAAAGATATTTTAAATAATTTAAAAACATGGTTGTTTTAATTAATAACCAGAAGCACGAACCTAGAATATGATGCACTTCAACGAAAAGACCTCAAAAACATATTCATAAAAAATACTTTTATATTAAATCATAATATCAATAGATAAATATAAAATTAATTAAAAATTTTTTTTTTTACATTTTTATACCTTATAAAGGCTCAGAAATATGGGATAAGGGGTTAGTACAGAACATTACAGTACAGTACAGATTCTTACACCAAACCATAGAGTAAAAGTTTCTGCCGTTTTGAATCAAAGATTTGGAATTGAACAAAAGAACAATGTAGAATTGATACTTTCTTCTTTAATAACACCTTTATACACTTTTAACTTTCCACTTTTTTCTTATCCATGTCAATCTTACTGTTTTTAGACTTATGAATGCATTCAATAACTTCTCTATTTTAAAGCATTCTCACCATATGCTTCCACCGGCAAAAAGATTTCTTCAAATTAAAAAAATCAATAAAAATTTGAAAATGGCTTGTTTTTAGTGTTCTACAAAATAATGATGTTTTATATGATAAATAAAATTTATCATTTTCTAATAAATCAAATTGATCTCTATGGTTTTAAATAATTATAATTTTATATAGATTATTTAAAACTACAAATATATTTATTTCTTTTGTTGTAATTAATTGCAATTAGTTAAATATTATTTAGATATAGAAATTGTGTCTGTTAATGTAGGTAATTGAGTTTTTTTACCTTAAAATGGATGTGCATTTTGATATTGTTTCTTAAATAGGAGAAGATAAATTGACTAAAATAAATGATAAATGTTTTCTTCATAGTACAAATAACATTTGTTAGAGTACATTTAAGCCTGAAATATTAATAATAATAATAATAAACATTATCATTTCTGAAAATTTAACATAAATAATTACGAAAAGAAATTTTTATTATACGAGATTTTTTATTTTATATATTTATATATATATTATAAATTTTTGAAAATATTTTTTTTTAAAACAATAAATCATAATACAATTTTTTTTTATTTCAGTGAGATCTCATCCAGTCAGCTCGATTTCTTCCGTATGCTAGATGAAAAAATCGAAAATGTGAGTAAATTTATATTTTTCTAAAAAAGAAAAAGGTAAGAGAGAAAGAGAAAAAAAAATTATCCATCGACCCTGATTGAATGATAGAGATATAAAATAATTTGAACCCATTAAATTTCAATCGTAGTTCGATAACAAAAAAAAATGCTTGGGATTTATTAAGGGATTCTCTCATGGATCAAAGGATCAACTTGAACAGAGGGGTAAAATAAAGGGTAGAAAACAACATGGAAAGAGCAATATCCACTACTCAGATAAAGACTCATAAACTAATGAAAGAAATGAAATTGTGTTTATTTATTTGATTTAATCGTAAATAGTTTCTGAATCCTTTTCTATAATATTATTTTGTTTCAATTGGATTCCAGCTATTACTCCTTACTAAATGCCAAATATTTAAATCTTCTATCAAGAGGTCACTATAAAATAATAATTAATCAACTGTCAAATAAGATCATCATTTGAAAAGTTAATAATATTTCTTTATTCACTTTAATCATTATAAACATACAATTTATCTTGTAATATTTTTAAAAAATATTTTAATATGTTTTTGATATATTTATTTTTATTTTTATTATTTTTTTTTTTTGTTTAATCTTTGTTTCCTTCTTCCATTTTTTTTAAAAAAGTAATTTAACAATGACGATGGCAGGGAAAGTAAAAAGTTAGAAAGAAACTTGTTAAGGTGCGAAAGATTAACTTTTTAAATTCATTTATGAAGATCCAAGATGGCACCGAAAAAAGAACGATCTTTAATTTAAACATAACCTCAAATATTAATTAAGGAATTTTATAAAAAAAAAATGTAAAATTGTATATATATCTCTCTCTTTTTATAATATTATTTTTCAATCTTCCTCATTAAAATGAAATTATATTTTTTTAATAATAAACAAGTAAATTAATTAATATTACTATTGTTCATTGTTTAAAGGCACAAATAAATTAATAATAATCAATTAATTGATTAATTAAAGTATGATCAAGAGTTATGAGTAGTACTAATATATTATTTTAAAATCATATTTCTTTTATTTATTTATTGGAATCCAAACATTCCTTTCAGCCAAGGCCTACGTTGGTTTATCCATTGTCAGCTCATTTACTCTGATAAAAACTCTATGCATTAATTTAGACTTTAGGCAAATATTCTTTAAAGTTTAAATATTATTAGCAAAATATCCGGGATTCATAAATACTACCTTAAATTTTTTATTAAGAAGAAAAGTAAACATTCTTCTTAGGTTCTTTTATTATTTTTTCATCTATCTATTCTTTAAAAAAAAAGTTAATAAAAGCAGAGCGTTATCATGAATAGGAAAGAAAACGACACAAAAGTCTTGTCGCACGCCAACGTAAATAGCACTACGGGGTTCAGTAGTATGAGCACCTATGTCTCAACTTAATTCGCAACCCATGCAGCCGAAACACATAAACAAACAGAATATTCTTTTATATAATATATAATATAATATTAGAGAGAAATGTAAATCGACGTTGCAAGGGGATCAAAGGGGATCAAAATTCAAAGGACGTTCAAAGGGGATCAAAATTAAAATATATAAAACAATTATTTTTCCGTTTGTATTATATGGGTGTGAGGCATGGTCGATGATCCTGGGGGACGAGAGTAGATTTAGAGTATTTGAGATTATGATTCTTTGCAGCATTTATTAGACAAAGAAAGATGAGGACACCGGGGGATGGCGGAGATGCCATAACGAAGAATTGCAGGACCTCTATGCATCTCGAGACATAGTTATGGTTATAAAATCGAGAAAGCTGCGATGAGCAGGACCGTGGCTAGAATGGGAGCGGAGAGAATGGGGAAAATATATTGGTGGGATGCCGATTGGGAAAAGTCCACTTGGAAGGACGCGGTGGGTGGGTAATTTAGGAAGGGACGCGAGAGAGATGGGAGAGGGTAGGGATAGGGACACTTTGAGAAATGTGGTTACTGCAGCCAAGAACTTTCGAGTTCCGTAGAGCCACAGAGATAGATAGATTGGAACAGTGTTTTTGTGCGAACACTATATACATATATTGGTAATATGGTATATTGGAGATCTTTCTTCGTCGCACCCAACAAGACTGTCATTTGGACCCTTCAAAACCCGACAGACTTCAGAAGACTCTTGGACGAACTAATGGACATTTTGACAGACCTATACATTTTGCAGGAGTTGGAAAACCTAGAGTACTCCAATTACTCACCACTATACAGGAGACTAGACTTCTATAGAAATCATTTGATTGGGGACCGATATGCTCTACTTAAATCGGGGACTTTTATACAACTAAGGACGACAAACGCAAGACAATTACAATTTTACGTGGGAAGAAACAAACACACACCAGACCCAAATCAAATCTGCACCATGTGCAATTTAATTAAAAAAGAAGATTTATTCCACTTCTTGACGGAATGCCCTATTTACGCTTCACAAAGAGAGGAATACATCATGAAGTATGTGAGGAGGTTCATGAGGGTAATTTTATAGAAATCTTACTAAAAGCTGGGAACGACTCCCAATTGACAGACTGTCATAAATTCATCTCGATTCCACTCAAAGTAAGATCCTTCGTCATGAACGAATGACACGGGATTTTTCCATTGTTACTGTGAACAAAAATTCGATGTGATTTGTGTGCCGAATTGACAAGGACGGGCAAGGTTTTGTTATTGCTGTTTGTATATAAGTATGTTGAAATTATTATATTTAATTTAAGCACATTCGTAACCATCAATGATTGTATATATTGAGAGATTCGCGAGTTATGAGTAAAAAAAAGAGAGAAAAAACTCTTCAATTTGAATTAAATGTTTTTGTTTTTTTGTTTTTAATTGATTTTTTTTTTTGTGAAAAATGTAATTGTATAATTTGTATGGCAAATTGGCAAAGGAAAATAAAGATTATTATTTTTATTTTGGTAAATATAAATAGTTGAGTAAAAACAAGTGTATAAATTAAAAATTGGGAATATAATGCTCATTTTCTATTTGTTAATAAATATTTGTTGGAAGATTATATTTTAATAGCATTCAATGAGAAAACTTGGAATGTCAATATCAATTCGTCTCTTGATCGATTCAACAAGTGGCGTTTTATCAATTCCAGGGTCCTGATTATGACGCGAGTAGCGAGGAATCCCAGGCCCAGGAGCGTGCTCGTTTGTGTTTGTTGCTCGAGGACTGGATCCTTGCAACAAGACCCCGAAGACCTTTGGCCAACGGCGACGTGCTGCATTGTATTCCTGCTGCAGCTCCCCTTCATCCTCACGTGCCGATGCCAACGCCGATTGTACAACAAACGAGGGTGCACGTACGAGCAACAGCCAACTATCTGCCACAGCCAGCATCCGGATACCTTGCTGGCTATCATCAGCCCATTCATCAACCACTACAAATGCATCACCCGCAAATACCCTACCAGCCTCATCCAATCATGCATCCGGTTAGTAATCCAAGTCAAATTTATAAAAATAAATAAATAACGATTAAGAAATAAATAGAAGATACATCATACATTTTCATTTAATTACAAAATTACAAAAAATATTAATAAGAATTTGAATTAAATTGCTTATTTTTTTGTTTTTAAAAAACATCTTAAATTATTAAGGGAATTTTTATTAAAAGACCAGATTGTTTGTATAAAATAACTATAGCTATAAATAACTATAATAAATTCAGTCCGCTTGAATCGAGGCAGGCGTACGGTTACTTGAAAACGACTGCAGAATAAGCAGTCGAAACGTTGTACAGTTATTTTAATTTAATAAATAATTTTATACAAACAATGTGGTCTTTTAATAAAAATTCCCTTAATAATTATCAAAATAACCACAAAATAAATACATTTGTGAGAAATATAACATCTTAAATCATTACCATATATTATAATTATATATATATATACTATATATTAATTTTTATTATTATTTATTTACTTCAAAAATTTATTTTTAAAAGTTGAAAAAATAATTTCATTTATAATTGTTTTTTTTTAATATTTTAGTTTTATATAAATAAATAAATAAATAAATATATATATATATATACACGTATATAGGTATTTGGTCGGTTAGGTTTCCGTGAAAGCTTTTTTTTATTATGAAAAATTATTTCCGGGTTATTTTCACGTTTAATTGTGAGTTTTAGGTCTCGATTAGAGGGTTATTCCCGGGAAAACCGCCCAGTTTTATTTTCCGTTTCCCGGGAAAAACGAAACATTTCCCGGGAAAACAAAACAAATTATTTTTCAGGCTGATTATGATGCTGATACCGAAATCTTTATTTATTAACTGAAATAATCGTAATAAATATAAAATACAAGTGTACATTCATACATTTGTCTTTTGTTGTAATTTTTTTCCTTTTCTTTTTTCTCTCCCTTTAATTTTTCTTTATAATTTCTCTATTTTTTGAGTTTTTTTACAATGAACTCTGGCAGACGGCAGTTGCCATTGCAAAATTATTTTGTATTTAACTTTTTTTTGTATATATATATATACTTAAAATTCGATTTCACAAATTTGGGTCTGTTTTAATTGCCATACCTGACACCTTGGTGAGGGTTCTATATAAAATAGTTCTTGAATAGGTAACAATAATAAAATACACTATTGCACTTGACCATTTGGAAAGAGAGTAATTTTCCTTACACCCTTCAAATTAACCCCTCTCTATCACCTGCCCCTTAACTTAAATTAATATAAATAAGCTGTCGTTGAGAGCGAGTAAGGTAAAGAAAGACCTAATTATATTTTTTGATATATAAATAAATATTATTATTTATTTATTCAAGAAATATATCTACAATCATTCTTTATGTTATTTCAGTCCACCTTTTTGGGTGGTGACAAAAAAATTGCAAAAACATCCAAAAAGCAAACAAAAACAAAAAAATAAGCAAAACATATTTACATATTTA
The DNA here is from genome assembly GCA_963082975.1 of Labia minor. Taxonomy (NCBI): domain Eukaryota; kingdom Metazoa; phylum Arthropoda; class Insecta; order Dermaptera; family Spongiphoridae; genus Labia; species Labia minor. The sequence goes on along the minus strand of OY720350.1, from coordinate 32,631,219 downwards.
CATAATAACTAACACTATGTATTCAACGTATGTCTTTAATTGAGGGCACACATAATCACAGACTCAGAGTTTCAGAGTTTTCCATCTTTTTAGATATATACAGTAAAGAAAACCCAAAATAAGAAAAAAATAATGCTAAAAAAATAAAAAAATAAATCGAAAATAATGCAAAAAAAAAAAAAACACAAAGAAACAAAAAAAAATAAAAAGGAATAACTAATCGTTACTCCTCTAATATGAAGGATCTCAGTTTTAGGCGACATTTCCCTTGATTGCCTCTCTTTTCTAAAATGTTATTTTCTAAACAAGTAAAAGAAAATAATAATGTTTATGTTATATTTTGATGATTATATATTATTATATCTTACTGAATTTATTTTTATTTTTGAATTAAATTTATTTTCTTTTTTTGCAAAAACAACATTTATTTAACTATTTCGTAAAACTTTTACAATTTCCACCTCAAATTTAGCATTTTTTAAATTTCCCGATTCCCGGAAACAAAAATACTCCGGGAAAAGTAACCCTCTAGTCTCGATATTTCGGCATCCATTTTTGGCTCATTTTCAAGAGAATTTTAGGAGAGAATTTTTTTGAGTCAATCTCGAGCTGTTGTCCCAATCCCAACATCGACTCTTGATCACACAGTCTAAGACCTAGAACTTCAAAATAATTCCCTCCTAAATAAACGCTCTTGAAAATGGCTCCAAAATAGGCGCCGAAACATCAAGACCAAAAACACAATTAAACGGGAAAATAACCCGGAAATAATTTCTCATATATATATTGAAATTGAACTGAATATAGAAGGTGATAAATCCACAATTTTATAATTAGAAGTTATCAAAGTGATTTTATATTTATTTATATTTATTAATTGATTTTAAACTCATTTTGATCAGCTTATAACTTTATTTGATCAATCAAATTTTAATATTCATAATATCCAATTATAAATTTTTTTGGCGAGCTTAGAACTCTGGTCTTTAATTCAACTAGATCAATATTGTGAGATACGCATTTGAAAAATTTAAATTTAAACTTACCTAGTAAAATATCAATCATTATTTTTGTTTATATTAATAATAAAATATGATTTATTAATTAATTAATAACACTATTTATTTATTGCCTATTTTTACTAATTGAAAAACTTAATAATGAATTAATCGTTTTTTGTCTGCAGCATTCAGTGATCCATCATCAGCCTATCCAGCAACCGTTACTTGTTCATCCCCAATATCCGCAACCGGGTCCGGCATATGTTCACCCTTCTCTTGCTCACCCAGCACAGCCTCAACACGGAAGTGTTGTTCAATACCGAAAATCACGTGGCGCTTATACGGAACTTGCGTGACATCAAAATATTAACATCCATTGATAAAATTACAAATAAAATAAAATAAATTAAAAAATAAGAATAATAATAAATAAAACGAAAAGAAAAGAAAAATAAAAATATTCTCCCGATGTGCACAAAAAAATATCTTAATAATGAATTTCCAATGTATTTTTCAAAAATAATTTTTCAATGGATTATATATAACAAAAGAATGAAAAAAAAAATAATTTTAAAGATATAAATAATTTAGGGATGAAAATAAAATTAATATTACAACAAACAAGAAAAAATCACATATTTTTCACATTACAAAAACATTCAGTATTTAATGTGATTCAAAACTCTCGAAACTTGAGAACACAAATCACTCGAAAAAATTTGTGAACTACAAATACTTCAAAAAATAAAATAAAATAAACACCTACTAAAAATACCTTAACATACAACACCATTAAATATACTATTTTCTGGAAAATTTTTCTTACCCATCCTTATCGATAATATTTATAGTAAACCAATTAGAATTCGGTTACGTATTCAGTCTTATTGTCAGTAAATAAAATTTAATATACATATAGGTATTTATACATTTTAATAGCATATACGTACATATCTTCGTACATATTTTCATCAGAAGTTAAAAACTTCAATGAGAATTTAAAAAATATAAAATTATCTTTATTAGATAAAATCTCACTCACTTTGAAATCCAACTATATACTTTATACATCAAAATAAAAAATAAAATTTGCTAAATTTCAAAGAAATTTAACTTCTAAGCTAAATGTGTCTAAACATCAAAAAGATGGTGAGGAGAGGGGTTACTTAATTCGAATTAAAAATAACCTACAATATAAATTAAGATTAGATATTGTTGAGGAAAGGAACTGAAGCAAAGGAAAAAAATTACAAAATTATTTTATTTATGGTTTATCAAGAGTTGCATCAGGATCAAAAAGTTGTTAATTGAATCACAATAATGTATGGAATATAATTTTTGTGTAAAATTATCATAACAATCCCATACATAAATTGTTTAACAATTAACAATTATTTTGATCCTGAAGAAGAGTGTTCGAAACGTCGTAATTAAATAATTTGTTTACTTTTTCCTTAGCTACACTTCTTTTCTCCAACTATATATAATAAATAACAGTTTTTATCTACAACTTTCACATAATATCCAATATTAATTATTCTAATATTATTAAAAAAACAATTCTATTATCGACTATATTATGTAAATCAAAATGACCTGGTTTGGGGAGGGGGTGAATTTCCAGTATTTGAATCCTTCCAAGAGACTTGTGTTTAAATTATAATATATTTCTATACTCGTATATTTTACAATATTTTCATACAAGAAAAAGATTAATTTGAAAATAAATAAACAATTTTTTTAAAAAAGGGAATTGAAATTTAAAGATTTTTTGGAGGAGTGGAGATTTGTTATATCATTTTACTTTCTTTTTATTTATTTATTGAAAAAATTTTGTTTTATATTATTTTAGATTTTTTAAAAAAAAAACATCAAGCTTTTGTTTTTTATATTTAAAAAAAAAAATCTTTATTGATAATACTTACATAGTTACTTTAAAATTTGTAAAAAAAAAAAATTATTCTAAAGAGAGAAGGAAGAGAGAAATGGTTAATGACCCATCATTTTTAATTTCATGTTACTTTTATACTAATTATAATACATAATACTCCTATTTAACTAGTTGTTGAAAAATGTTTTAACTTCAATTAGTATGTTAATTTTAACATAATTATATTGATTAATTGAATAATAATAATAATTAGAAATAATAAGACTGAATATGTATGTTTGCTGAGCAATGTTTTTCTAAAAGCAAACAATGACCGGATGTAGAATATTCTTAATCTTAAATATAAAAATAAATCTACACATATTTTTGTAAATATTTCAATAATATCAGTGATTAAATTAAATTAAATGTTAAATAATTAAAATAAAAAAATATATCTATATATTAATATATATTTCTCCTTTAAACGGGTAATAAAAAATAAATCTATATATATAAAAAAAGGTTTTTGTCTGCACATTGCTCAGAATTTAAAAATTTTTGCATATCTTCGCGTTTCATGACCTCTAGAATCCAAAAGTGACTTTAGAATTTTTCACGTCTGTCTGTCTGTCTGTCTGTCTGTCTGTCTGTCTGTCTGTCTGTCTGTCTGTCCGGAAAATTACTATTTTATAGACTCAGAATTGGCTGAACCGATTTCTTTGAAATTACATCACAATATTCTTATATACCTCTAGAGTAACATAGGCTATAAATTTTATTAATATCTTATCAATAACCGCAGAAATTAATTTTTTAAAGTTTATATAATTCTCCGTGTTGTTCATTCAAGAGCAGCTCGCGGCTCACTGTCGGCCTAGCGGAATCATTTCAAACAATGAATTATCATAGAGATTCCCAATCGAAGAATTATTATAATATTTCCCTTTTTATTTTAAATTCTAATATACAAATATCAATTCAATTAAATAATTTATTCTAAAAGTTCTCAATTTAATTAAAATATTTATTAGATCATATTTTTATCTTAAATTATTTTTTATTTAATTGAATATTTCTTCTTTTCTATAATATATATATAATAATATATAAATTTTATCATTGAATAATAAAAAAAAATATTATTTAACCTGAATTAAAATGACTGAATTATATTATCTTTGTTTTTTATTTTAATTTAATTACTCTATTATTAATTACTAAATATATATATATATTATATAAAAATTAAAATATGATGATATAAAGTTGTTTTAAATTTTTGACATTTTTAAATTGGGTATATTTTTTAAATTTATTAAAATGTCTTTTTTATTTATTATGTTTAAAAGATTCATTTTTATTATGTGATATTAATAAAAAATAACGATGCTCTGTGCAAGTCGAATCATGTTGCACATAATTAAATAACAATTGCCAAACAAAGAATATAATATTTTTTAAAATTCTTATATTTAAATATCATTTCAATTAAATAATTTATTCTAAAAGGTCTCATTTTAATGCAATTTATAATTTTCTTCTAATTCAGATTTAGGACAAATCGTACAACATTATATCAAATCTCGCTAAGAACATTCAATATTTTTGTACACAAAATATTCAGAGTATTGGCTAAGCGTATCACTCACAATCAGTTTATATTGAAATTTATATAAATTAACAAAGTAAAAATTTTTATTTGTTTAAATTTTATTATAATGAATCAAAAAAAATTAAATATATAGATCACATGATTAAGAGAAGCAAAAAACTTGACAGAAAATAACTGTTGGATGGAGGTCGGACATGACAGAAACTGTAAGCGAAATCTTCATATTGCGACGAATAATTTTCAAATCCCCTAGCACCACCAGAATTAGATAAGTTTATTTTAAGGGAGGAAAATAACTATGATCTAAAAAAATTAATAAATGAACTTAATAATAAAAAAACAAATAAATCAATTAATTTAAATTAATACTATTAATGAATGTATATATTGGTAATTTATCTATAGTTTTATACCGTTAATTTTTATAAATTGTCTCAAGTCTCTATTTTTGCATTTTCCCAAGTTTCATTATAATTAAAAATATTCAATAATAATCTATCAATGAAAATAAAATATCAAAATGTAATGATCAAGAAATATTATACTCTATTTCACTATAATAACATAGAAAATACTTAAGAACCATAGGCGGTGGAAATATTAGGAGATATCATTGCGGGTTAAGGACAAATCGATCAACATTAATTAAGATATTTTCATTATGACAGATATTAGGAAAAAAACTGCGAATTCAATATTTCTGTTCACTAATTATTTGTAGACTTTAGTAAAACATACACATGACTCAATATAGATCAGCATAAACTTTTTCAAATTTTGATCTTCAAATTTGTCTTGAAGGTAGTAAAGAAAAAATAAGATGAAGAAATCAATTGTAAAATGTTAGGTTACCAAGACGACTTAAATATAATAGGAGATTAGGAAATTGCAATTGCAGATAGCGAGGAAAAATTAATGGAGGTTTGAAATTAATAGTGATAAGAAAAAATATTTAGTAACAAAGAGGAAGAGTATTGACATACAAAATCTTAAGATACAAAATGTAGAATTTGAATATGTAGAAAAATTGAATGTAATCACGAAGGATAATAATATTTGAGAAGAATTTAAATCGGGGTTGCAATCGGGAAACGCCTGTTATCTTGCAATAAAGAGGCTTATCTCTTCAAAATTATTATCAAAGGGAATATATAAAAAGATTATTTTGCCTGTTGCATTATATGGGTGGGAGGCATGGTCTATGACCCTTGGAGATGAGAGTAGATTCAGAGTATTTGAGAATAGGATTCTTCCCTGCATTTATTGGCCAAAGAAAGATGAGGTCACCGGGTATGAGGGAGACTGTATAACAAGAAATTGCATGGCCTCTCTGCATCTTCAGAAATAGTTAGGATTATAAAAGGGAAAAAGCTGCGATAGGCAGGGCACGTGGCAAGAATGGGAGAGGAAAAAGATATTGGTGGGAAGACCGATTGGAAAACGTCCGCTTGGAAAACCAATGACGCGTAGGAAGGGACGTAAGAGAGATGGAATAAGGGCTCAGGATAAGGACACTTGGAGAAATGTGGTTGTTGCGGCTAAGAACTTTAGAGTATTTTTGAGCCACATAGGTAGATAGATATAACATATACAATAATAATATATATAATTAATATAGTGATTAAATTAAAATATATTTTTTAAATAAGAACACAAAAAGAAATGAATGTTTTATGTAATATACTGATTGAAACAAAATGGATGAAAACCTTTTAATACTTTCAACCACCAAATACTATGTACAACTCGGGGGTACAGGGGGCGGAGCCCCCGTCTAGGTGTGAAGAGCGCCGAAGGCGCTCTGAGCAGCTAGTATTTAATAATAGAAAAAAGGTAATTATAAAAAAAAAAATATATACAAATACCATGTTTCTCGATTAGTCTTATTAATCAGTAAAAGAATGAATGCACAATATTTTTTATTTATTAAAACACTTTTTTTTTCATTATTTAACCGTACTGAAAAAAATAACAGTTGGATTAATCGGACTAAATACAAACCACTATTTCTATATGATAAATAAAAAAAAAAGTTTAATCTTGCAATTAAATTTGGTGATGTTCTATTTCAGGGGTGTCAAACTTGCGGCCCGCGACCACATTTGACTTTTTTATAAAATTTTCACAATTTGTCTCTCTAAAAAACTAAGTTGACCTGTGGCCAGGCGCAGAACCGACCGACGGTTTGAAGTAAATTAATTTCCAGCTACAGAAACAATTTCAAATAATTTTAATATATATCTATTAATGTAATAAAAACAGATAACATAAATATTTTTAATTTTATTTTATTTATAATATATGAGCTGGTTGTGACGTCATGAAAGGCTGGGTGACGTCATATAAATTTAAATTAAGAAAAAACTTCAATTTGTCTCTAAAAAAAAACAAAAAAAGGTAAAATGTTTTTGGTGATCAGAATTTCTATGAATATTGATTTATTTTGCGGCCCACCTAAATTTAAACCTTGTTTGTTTGGCCCAAGTGTACCTATGAGTTTGACATCCTTGCTCTATTTGAATGATCATTCTTATTGAAATGCCTAGATTTGACACGTGCGCCTCCTTTGAGAAAACTTTAAATTATTTATAATGAACATTTTTGAACAATATTTTTATCGATTCATTATAAAGTATTACTACAAATTACCTTCATCAGAACTATAGGTGTCATTATAGACTTCACAAAAAACTTTCATTATTGACTAGTCCATTTTGAAAAACTAAATAGATTGATAACACGATATTGACATCAATTTGAGTCCCACTGCGCACATGTCAAATCCACCATTCTCCATAAACACATGTGATCCCTCAAATAGAATAGAACTAATAATTAACGTACTTTCTTCTCTAACTACTACAATGAATTTATATGAAAAGAAACATCGTTTATAGAATCAAACAATAATTACTACAAATACTATATTCTAGTAAATATGTATAATTATTTTTTAAAAAATCAAAAGAAAAAATATACATAAATATAATTTTAACACAAATAATATACTTTTTATAATGTATATAACTATATAGATATAAAAATATATAATCTTTGTTTTAGTTGTTTTAAAATAAATAAAAAAAAATTTTATATTGAAATAGTGCTATTTTAAATATATTCGTTATTCTATAAACGAATCTTTTTTTTATATTTTTTCATAAATGTTCTTATAAATATTCAAATAGAATTAATTGTCAATTTATTGATTAGCTTTACGAAATATCATATTTTTTTTTCAAGACTTCTTATCATTAAAAAAATTCGCTCTTTTAATAAAAATATTTATAAAAAGTTATGTAATTAAATAAAAAAAAATTATATGTTATTAGTTGGTGACTAAGAAATCGAAACGTTGTATTTTCATATTTATGATAAAATTAAATCAATTATCATTAATTTTGCAGAAATTTCATTTTATAATTTTAATTCAATTTTAATTTAATAGAATTTTGTATATAAAAAAAGAATGATTTGGTGATGTAATCTATTTTACTAAACTATTAAAAATATAATATATCCATAAATTTCTTATTGATATTATTATAATTCTGTTTTATTTTTAAATTATAAATTCAATGTTTAAAAAAAATAAAAATAATTCAGGAGGTTAAAATAGTTTTGTGTAAGTTATTGTGATTGAGTGTTTGTAATTAAGATATTCACTTTAGAAAATTCCGTGTAAATTATAAATATATATATATATAAAAATTTCCTAATTCCACCATCTGTAATAATAAAATCTATTTTATTGCTCATTATATATAGATCCATATTGGTATGAATTTTTTTATTTACTAATTACTTGAGAGAAATGATAAAAACTAATATTATAATTAGAAAGTATATATTATATTGATATATTAATATAATAAAAATATTCGGAAAAAATCCAAATTAATTTAAAAAAAACACACAAAATGTAATTCCAGTGTAAGTATAATTGTTATTAATTCAAAATAATTCCATTTTCATTAAACAATTACACGATATAATTAAAATCGTTTACTTTTGTAATATTATTATTTAATGTTATCTTCCATCATAACCAAAGATTGATGAATATAAATTATGTTTATATGATAAGGATTGTGATTATATTATAATTTCAACCAATTAATATCAATTCACTGGAGATAGTATACTTATATCAAAATGTTTTCAAAATATAATCGAAGAAATTTGTTATGTTTATATTTTAAATCAATTATTGAGTATTGAAAATAATTTAATATTAAATTTATTATTTAATTTTTTCGCCTGAAGCATATGCAACCAAATTTTCATGTTCTTATCTGAAAGTGGTATACATAAATATCAGGCGCTAGATGAATAAAATATGAATTATGTTTATGTCTTTCCTGTATTCGACCATTTTTTAATATTGATTTTCTTAATTTTAATAAAATATTAAAATCACATAGTGTTATTGAAAATTGGTTAGTAAATTTAATTTTTATAATACATGATTATATTATTTGAAATTGATATTAATTAATCATTTAGCAAATTATAATTTATATTTTAGGAAAAAAAGAGACGGTTCGTAGTTTTGTTCTCAAAGGATCGAATCGGAAAGTTCGGAAACCTATGATATATAATATATATGCCATGATATAATTATATGAATTGTTAACATTTTTTTACTAATTATTAAACAAAAACCTTGATTAAAAACTTGTCATCTCTTTAGAAATATATACTCTCTAGATATAATTATAATTATTATTTTAATAAAAATATTTTTTAATTATTAAAGTTTCTTAAAATTGTTGTTAAAAAAAAATTATTTTATGTATATTTAAATATATATTAATTTAACTTTCAATGTATATTTTCAAATTTTAATAATATTTATTGTTTTTTTCGAATTTAATATTTGTAAGGAGCTGAGAATGATATATTATGAATGAAATATTTCTTAAAAGAATATTAATTATCAAAGCGGCTTAACTTAAGAAATAGGTAAATAGAACAATGTTATTTAGAAAGTAAGACTTAGAGCAATGAGTCGAAAATATTATATATGCGCTGATGGATATGGTAAAAATTTTTATTATTCATAATTATTTTATTTAATTTTTTTTTTTTAATTATTATTATTTTTTTTTTTTTTTTGGATTTTATTATTTTATTTATTCAATTTTATTTTATTTTTCAAAGTGAATTTAATAATTTTAAAAATTTAATTTCAAAATTGTGAAATTTTTTTTTAAAATTATTATATCTAATTAGATACTTTTTCTCTAAAAGAGCTATAAAATTAATAAAGATTTTATTTCAAATAATAATAAATTTATTTTATTATTTTATTTCAAATATATAAAATAAAATAATCTTATAATAATAATAATAATAATAATAATAATAATAAACATCTAAAAATAATTAAAAAACACACAAAATTTGAAAACAAAAAACAAAAGTAAGTGAAAAAAAAACTAAACAAAAGAGATGGAACATAAGTTTGTTGTTTTTTTCTTCAATTGTTTTTTTATGTTCCTGTGTTTGACAATATTATAATGAAATATTCTCTCAGGTTTCGAGAGTTTCGATTTTAGTGCAAGTCAACATTAATTATGTTTTTCCTATCCCTAAAAAAAAATAAAAATTTAGAATATTTTATGTGATGTAATGCTAAAATAAATAAATATTAATATATATATATATATATAAAATAAATATATTCTCCTAAAGAAGACCAAATCACATTACTACTAGTTAAATTGTTTATATATATACAATTTAGTATTATAATAAAAGTGATTCATGTTTTTTTTTTATTTGTTTTTAATCAAATCATATCAACTTCATTATTTTTATTAATGAAATTTGTAAATATGTAGCAATGTTTTTAAATTAAAATATAATATTATAAATAAAATTTTAGATTATAAATTGTTTTTTATTTATTTTTTACTCAATTATATAATTTGATTTGATATTTTAAATTAAAAAGTATGTTAATTGTTTACAAAATGAGAAGCTTCAGGAATTTGGATGAAATTTTGCCAGTGGATTCCTTTTTTAATTCCAAAGAAACTTTCTTTATGCAATCTTTCTCGATCTCTTCTAGTTTACGAGATCAAAATTATTAAATTTTGACAGATAAACTAGTTGTGAATAAGTAGCCATTTAATAATGTTTTATTGACTAATTCACTAATTATTTATTTATTCACTAATTTTCGATTTTTTCAATTTGGTTTGGATATAGAAAAATTTTTTAATTTTCATGCCAACTTATAAATTTATAATTACTCTGTTTAAATTATATTATTTCAAAACAACATTATTGTGAATATTATATTTTTTTTAATAATATTGGTTGTTACGAAAGTTTTATCCGTTTTTATATCTCAGTGAATACTTATCAATTTAATCGAAATAAACGCCATTTGAATCAGCACACTTTTGCCAACGTAACACAAGTCGATTACTTCCGGCAGCATAAAAATTCGGTGTTCGTGATTCGATAAAGTCTACGAAGGCTGTTTTTGCCTGGTCCTGATTGGCGAAGGTTCTACCAGTAAGAAAGTTGTCAAAATGCTTGAAAACGTGATAGTCGGTTGGCAAGAGGTCTGTGGTGAGTGAGGCAGAACTTCGATGCTCAATTTGTTTAATTTTTGGACTGTAATATGTGAAACGTGCGGACGGGCTTTGTCATGGATCAGGATCGGACCTCTCCTGTTGACCAGTGCCGGCTGCTGTTGACGCAATTTTCGGTACATTTCGTCGATTTTTCCACAATAGGACTCTGCTGTGATGGTTTGGCCTGGTTGCAGAAAGTTATAGTGCTGATCACCATACAATAACCATGATCTTTTTTGGTGGGTTTTCGTCTTTGGAAAGTGCCTGGGTGGCTCATCGATGTACAACCTCTGTCCTGTTGTCGTATAGGATCCACTTCTCATCACATGTGACGATCCGATCCAAAAAAGAATCGTTTTTGTTGCGTAAAAGCAAAGACGAACAGACCTGGAAACGTGACAATTTCTGTCGATCGTTCAAATCGTGGGGCACCCACTTTTCGAGCTTTTTGACCTTTCCAATACGTTTTAAACCATCAAAAATCGGATGGGAGCTAATGTCCAATTCTTCCGCCATCCCACGCACCGTTTGTGATGGGTCAGTCTCCACCAGGTTCCTCAAATCCTTGTCCTGGATTACTGTAGGTCTACCACTTCGGGGCTCATTTTCGAGGCTAAAATCTGCTGAACGAAATTTTACAAACCAACGTCGAACAGTGCATTCATTAACACTACCATTGTCAAATGCCTGGTTAATTTTTCCGGCTGTTTCGGCTGGGTTTTGGTTCAAATTGAATTCGTAGAGAAAAATTGGTCGAAAATCGCTTAACGACATCATATAGTTATGAGCTGAAAAGATGCAAAAAATTAAAAGTTAGAAAAAAATGAATAGCATCAATGTATAGAGTAAAAAATTGTCTATCGATGAGTATATACCATAACACAATAGAATAAATATTTATTGAGATATGAAGCGACAAAAACACAAGAAATTAAAACAGATAAAAACTTAAAGTTTAATATTTAAAATTATAACATTTTTATACAGCATAGTTACACAAGTTATACAAAAATATAAAATATACTAATATTTTTTTTTAAATAAGTCATTTCTTTATGAAATGTAGAATTTGATAAATCATGATCGATAATAAATAAACTTAATATAATTGTCATTATTATTTTGGTCATGATTTCTTATCTTTCAATTAACTTTAATTAAATCAATAATGTTATTTTTACATTTCTTATCATTAATATATATATCAATATAATTTAATTGTTATCTTTTCCTTTTATTAACAAAATTCTAAGTTTTTTTTATTATTATTATAATTATTCTATATTATAATTGAAATGAGTGAGATGGTTAGTGAAAGTTTAACATAATTAATTATAGAAAATTTAAATTTCATCATTAAATTTTTTAGTGGTATTTTTAAAATTAACAAATAAAATTATCAGATCTTTAAAGATTAAAATTCATTAAAATAAATTTTTAAAGCGAGTGTTACTCAATATCTTTTCTCTATAAGGTATATATATATATATATATATTTGAATCAATAATTTACAGATATTCTAAACTCTAAGCAAACAGATGCTCAATAATTTTTCAAATATTGCGTAGCTGTTTATGTATTCTGTGAATAATAAAATTTTTCACCCATTCTTTCTAATTTAATTTAATAAAATAATTACATCTATATAAAATAAAATTCAAATTGTACAAAAATTTTTGTAAAAATGCTTTAAAATGTAATTTTATTCTCCTTCCTCTTGTATATGCATTTTAAATAGGTTTTGAAGCCATCTCTTTAACCTTAAATGTGATTGTAGATGTATTTTACCTCCAACCTAAACCTATTATGATTAATAATAATAAAAATAATATAAGTGTTTTAAGCATTATAAAATCACTGTACCGATTTAGATATTTAATTAAGAAAGAATTAGTTGGAGTGTCTCCACTCGACTATCTCGCAATTTGAATTGGATTAAATAACATATATTATATTTAAATTGAATTTAATTAATTATAAATTATAAATTAAGATTAATAAATAATATTTATTAAACCAGCGCATGTTTGGCTCTTTGTTGATGGCGCCTCGTCACGTGTTGGCGCGTGAGATTTGCAGTGTTAAAAAATTAATTCTGGAACTTTCAGCGATTCAATCAAGCTGAAATTCTATATGTAGCAGTTTTATACAATTTTTAATCATGTTAAAAATTATCAAATATATATCTTTATTTTTACGGTCACTTTAGAGGAAAAAAAAATCAAAACGTTTTAGGTAATGGCCCTCTTCCGGTTGAGCTACAATTCTCAAAAGTTGATAGAAAACTACGAATTTAGAATAATGCCCCTATACCAAATTTCATGATTCTAGCTCAAACCGTTTTTGCGTAATCTTGTCTACATACATACACACATACACACACACCGACATTTTTCTCAACCTTAGTGAAAATGATTCAGGAACCTTCAAAACATATAAAAACATCAAAATCTCAACATCGAAAATTTTCATGATCGCAATACTAGATAGTAAAAATTGAAAAAAGTTGCCCAGGAAATTAAATTAAACAAATTTTAAAACAACAGTTGATATTACAAATTTTCTTTTCATTTGTTTATTTTAATTTTTAACACAAATGAACACATATATTAATTAAATTAATATACATATTAAAATAATAGTTGAAAATGCTTATAATATATTATATATATATTAATAGTTTCAATAACACCAATAATCATGATCATAATAGGTATTAACGTTTAAGATTTGGCAAAAATTTGAATTGTCGGTTTTACTTTATATTTATAATAGATATATAGATTAAATATTATTAATTACTTGAGTTTTATAATATAATATAAACATAATACGTAATACTTTATTATTTAATAATGAAGGTATAAAAAATAGTTTTTTAATTTTTTAGAATTATTAATTAATAATAATATGTATGAATTTATTTATTTATAATTAAATTTTCACTTATATTCATAATCTTGGAATAATTTAAATTACATTTTATTAGTATATAAAGAACATTAATTTTCTATTTATTATTTTATTTTGGATAAGACAATTGTTTATTTTAATTTATTCTTATTTCTATCATTTTTTTAAATCGCTATCATAAAATAATAGAATTTAGTATCTTCTGATAAACAGGTATCCTTCAGATGTTCGATGAAGTTGACTCAGGAAGATTTAAAGCCTAAGATGCTCGACATCTCATTGATATATCCTTCAGAAATATGCAACGTGGAATAATAATAGATTTCGATTCCATTCTTATTTATTTTTTTGCGAAACATTAACCATGACTCAATTATGTTCAATCCGTGTTTATTGTCCATCAACAACTCTATATTAGTTTAACTTTCACTTATACGTACCTATTAAGAGAATATAAATGGCAAATGATATTTAATAATGTATGATACAATTTGAATCATTCAGATTTTTTCATATTCAAGTTAATAAAGAAAAAATATTTAAGAAATAAATAATTAAGCTGTTTTGGATAATCTTGGATAAATTGATTAATTTTACATTATTTAAATGAATAGTATAATTTATTTCAAACTCATATTATTGCTTCTTAATATTACTTAATTATTACATTGCTTCTTAATAAATACAATTTTTCAATCGAAGAATCCGTTAATTGCTTAAAAGTTAAACAAAACAAGAAATATGTTTATGGATTAATCTTAATTTTATAATTTTTTTACTGATCCCCGATAGGAAGGTAAGGTATTGTTTTCATGCCAAATTTCACATGTGGAGATTTTTACATATCTCCACGAATCATGCATTTTGTTAACAGAAAAAAAGTATTTTTATCATGGATGTCTGTCCGTCTGTCCATTGTGTGTCTGTATAGACGTGTATAGCTTGAACGGCTCAACAAATTTTGATAAAATTTGATAAATTTACTTAATGTAACAGTAGCATGCATTCATTAACTTTGGTGTATATCCGGAAAACGGAAGTAGTAGTTTCAAAAAGTATTAATTTTATATTCATTGTCGGAAATATTTCACTTAAAATATAGTAGTAATTAATAATTGAGTAATTATTCTAACAATAAAAACCAAGATAATATAATTTAGTCATTTTAATTCAAGTTTAAAAATTTTTGTTTTTATATATATATATATACTTATGATGTTGTTTGGAAATTAATTTATTTCAAGTCATCGGTCGGTTCTGTGCCTGGCCACAGCCCATTTTTATAAATTGTGTAAAAGAATAAATAATAATATTGTTTTTAGATTATTTAACATTTTATTAAATTGAAATTTTTATTTCATTGATACCCATTTATGCGTCAAGTTATAATAAATGACTTGATAAAGATTAATTAATAGGTCCACTACTGGTGATAAACATGGTCTATTAATATTTTTTGGATGGTCCATTCTAGTGACGTGCTTTAAAATTGTTTTATATTTTTTTTAAATGGAAAAAATTGATAAATGTAGGTATATCTAATAAAAAAGTCTCTCACTGTGATATTTTATTGAATTTATTTGTTTGTTTGTTTATTTATTCAATATATGTTTAGAAAGATTTTTGATTGAAGATTTGTCCTAAGAGTAATTTACACGGGCAGCGAAAAGTCTGACACAGTGGAATTGATCAAAATTTTATTGTTGGGGGGCCTTGCTGTGCCCCACCGAAGAAGACTAAATTTTTCCTTAAGGAGTCGCTTAGTAAAGAATGACATATAGAAATGATGGATGATTTATTTATGACACAAATGGCATTTGTTGCTAAGTTGCCTCGGACTTCAAATAATAAAAAAAATTTTTTTTATTATGAATATACAGTGAATTTAAGCATTCAATGAGCAGATTATATTAAAATGAAAATCCTGTTCTGTGCAGAAAATTCATAAAAAATGTTCTTAAACCTGTTCTTAAGGCTTACCTTATGTTTTTTTGTGTATATACAAACATTTAAAACTTATTCTCATATGCGATATAAATTTCTAAAAAGACAAGTGAAGTGCCAATGCTACATCAAAAACGTGACCTGGAAGAGGAAGGATGTTGATTTTGAATAATCATAACTTAAAAATCTTATTCTTCAAATTCAGTTCATCAGTGTATTTATATAATATAATTTAATTTTATAATAATATATATAATGTATTATATATCGATTAATTTTTACATTTACTCTTCTCTTATTGAAAATCCTTTTGGTATGTCTGATATAGTTAGTTTTCTTACTCTACTCTCACTAATCACTTATTTATATTCCACGTATTATTTTTATAAAACTTTTCATTTTTAAGATTAATGGAATTTTGATTTTGTTTATAATAAATCTTTTGTATTGATTGAATTTTCCTTAATGTCTTGTGCGATAAGATTATTCTTCTCTTATTGGTTGTAGGAATAATAAGTCTTTTGTTCTGATAAATTCAGTGGATAAATGATACTTTATGATGCCAGAACTTGTCACTTGTTTGTCCAGTTTTTATTATTATTAAGGTTTCGAATTGGTATGGACTTAAGAATAAACAGATATCAAAAAAATGTATAAGACTGATTTTATTATAGACTTTCTCAAATATAGTTATATGTCGAAGGCAAAAGGCAATTTTAGGAAAATAGTATTTGCCTAGACAAAAGTCATTTGGGTAAATCTTTGTTAGGGAAATAGCTTTAACTATTATTTCATTCCATTTTGACTAGGAAAATAGCTCAGAAAATGTTGGACAGTTTTGTTTTACTAGCAATTTCTAGAAAATCATAATTAGATTAATAGTATTTATCTACTGAAGACATCTCTTGTGTCATTTTTGTTTGATACTGATTTAAAAGCGTTATTAATTTCTTCTATTTTGAATTCCATAGTTTTTTTTTTACAGTTGTAGATTTATATTTTTCATTTAAATGAAAAAAAAAATTCATCCTTGTCATACAAAGTGAACCATAGTCTAAAAAAATTATTTACAAATTAACCACTAAAGTTTATGACAAGCTTAAGTTAGATAAATATACAATAAAGAACAAAAAAATTTTAGAATAGTTTCGTAATTGGCTACTGTAATAGTTAAAGCTATTTGCTCAACAAAGATTTAGCCAAATACTTTTGTCTAGGACATGGGTCGGCAGACTTAACAATTAGATGAGCCAAATATCAAGTTCATATATTTTCTCATACCTTCAGAGAGCGGCAACTTAAACTTAAATGTTTCAGAGCATCGCAAAATCATCTGACCTTTTTTTTAGAACTATATTCAATAAAAATTGAGTTTTCAGGCTTTGAGTGAATTGTAAGAAGAGCCAGATAATCCTCTGCCAAGAGCCACGGTCTGCCGACCCCTAGTCTAGGCAAATGCTATTTTCCTAAAATTGTCATTTGCTTTCGACATATATAAAGTAAAGTATAATTTTAACGTATTATTCGAATTTGTAAGAAGAATGTTATCAATGGAATTTCTGAAATATTTTTGTAAAATTTCAACATAATTCGAATATGAGGCAAATGTGGTAAAGGGTTGGTCTTTAGGAAATTTCACTCTAAAGTGATACTTCTTAAAATTTCTTCGCCTAGAGGAGTTTATTTATGTTTATTTTGATATTAGCAAAGTATCTGTCCTTGTTCTGTGTCCGATTGAGAGTACGGATGTGTGTGTGTATAAGAGTGAAAGAGAGAGAGAGAGAGAGAGGGATAGAGTTGAGACGAGAAGAACTCTCTCCCTTCCCCTTGCCACTTGTTTGATATGCCATCCACGCTTTGCATTCTTCCAACTAGTAGTTGAAAAACGGCAGAGTGCGACGGCGCGCGTTCATTTCAGGACGGCGGATAAAACATTCAGTCAGTCAGTGACTCTCGTGGATTTCGTGAAGGTGTACCGGTGGAAGGTCAAACAACAGCAGGTGGACGAGCACACCAACAGAAAATTCATTATCCTGGCCTTGGAAAACACGGTGTAAGTGCAAATCCATTGAATGAGATGATCAACCCACATTTTCCCGCATTCCAACGCACAATGCATATTGCTATACAAGTAAACAAACATTTTCATTTTTAATTGGTTGATTCATTCAATAATGTATATTTCTTTAAAACTGATCAAAATTTTTTCAAAATAAAAATAAAAAATATTTTTTTTTAGAAATAAAATTTTTAATCATAAACTTCTCGAAACTAAAAAAAATTAAGATATTATAATTATAAACAAATCTATTTCTGTTTATTCATTTGAATATGAATGTATCTTTCTGATAATACAAATAGAAAAGATATTAGTAAATAAATCAATCAATATATTATTCCTCTACTACTCAATAATGAATATAAGCTAGCATAATGCAAAATTATTATTTTTAAAAAGAAATTTGCTATTTAAAATTTTAATGGAAAACAAAGAAAAAAATATATATTTATATACATATTTTTTTTAATAATTCTTGAAGAAAATCGAAATATTTATATTATTTATTTAATTTCTTTCTGAATATCAAATATTCCTAATTTATTTATATCACACTTATGATAATTACAATCCATTTGAAATTTAAATAATAAATCAATTCAATATATTTCAAATAAATCTATTCTTATTGATTTTTTTTCTTTATTAAATATAGGTAATTTAAAAGTATTCTATATATATAATTATTTAAGTATGTAAAAATAAATAAATAATATTTAAATGAATATCATAATATAATGAAATATTAAAAATAATTGTTTTAAAACAAATTCCCATTTGACATAAAAAGAAAATGTTTTTAAAATATAATACATTTTTTTTATACATAAATAAATTTATAAGTTTATTTTTATTAATATATAAGTTTGTTTCAACACATTATATTTTTTATTTATCCTATAAATAGATTATTATGTAAATTATTATGTAAAATTTAAAAAAATACAACTTTAAAATTGATTTAATTAAATAAATATGAATAATTTGTGGATTCATTATTAAGTTACAAAGAACTTTTTTCTTGTATTCTTTGTATACTATAATATTTAAATAAAATAAAAAGGAATTTAATTAAATTGAATTTAAAAATTTGTATATAGGTACTCATATAGTATAATAGTAATATATCAATAATAAAAAATTTAATTAGAAGAAACATTATAATTTATTTTGAAATTATATAAAATATTTAATGTGCATAATTTGATTTGTTAATTATATAATGAGTATTTTACTAATTACGATTATCAAAAGCTCTTAGTTTGCTTATGTTTAAATTCAAATTATATTTATAATTATGTTTTTTTTTAATAAATTTTATTTTTTTATATTTCTTTTGTAAAATCACATGATTAATTAATGATAAGCCATGTCATTTGTTTATTTAAAATTAAATTTAGTAATAATCAGTTTTTAATCAAATTACTAAAATCATATTTAAAAACATTATATCAAAAAATAAAATTTCATTCTATTCATTTATTTGATATAGAATGAAATAATATATAAATAAATAACTATTAATTTGATAAATTGATTGGCCAATGACCTGGATCGATTACTTAAAGATAACCTTAAAAAACAATGAATAAAATGTACTTATAAGGGTTGCCCTTAAAATTATTTTTTTTTTTTGGAAAAAACTAGAATCATATTATTGATTGATGAATTTTTTTAATTTATAATTTTTCATATATTAATGAATAGGGGAGGATTCTTAATATACTAATTTTTTAAAAAAAAATTAAAATTACTTTAGATTAGAATTGTTCTATTATTTTCCCTCATAATCATAATCAGTTAATTTAATCAATAAAAGTATATATTTTTCTAATTTCTTACTAATTATCTCCGGATAATTGATTCAGGTGGTCTCCTTCTTCCTTAATTAAATATTATTATAGCAATACCTATTTTTACCGACCGACGATAGTAAGGGAGGTATTGTTTTCACACCAAATTTCACATGTGTATAGCTTGAACGGCTCAACGGATTTTGATGAATTTTGGTATATTTACTTAATGTATCAGTATGATGGATTGATCAACTTTTGGTGCAAATCCGGAAACCGGAAGTGGTAGTATTAGCGATCGACGATAGGAAGGGAAGGGTTATTTTCACACCAAATTTCACATGAGGAGATTTTTTAGATATCACCACGAATCATGCACTTTGTATTGGTTTTATCCTCGAGAAAAATCATATTTATTAGTTTTTTCTTGATTTAAAATTATATGACGTCATTCAGCCATTCATGACGTCACGGCCTGGTCTTACTTATATATTATAAATAAAATAAAATTAAAAATATTTATGTTATATGCCTATCTGTTTTTTATTACATTAATAGATATATTGAAATTATTTGAAATTGTTTCTGTAGCTGGAAATTAATTTACTTCAAACCGTCGGTCGGTTCGGATCTGGCCACAGGTCAACTTATTTAATTGTAAATGATATTAGAACAGTAATTTAATTAATTCTAATTTAGTTTATTTTCATTTGTATTTACATTATTATACTCATTGTATATGAATATTTTTTAATTATTCAAATATTTAAATAAATTATCTTTTTCAAATATCCATACACATAATTTTAAAGTACAACACGTAAATTTTGAAAATATAGATTAATTTAAATTCTTAGATTTTATAATCATATACTAATATTTAGAATTTTAATAATAATCGAGAAGAATTTAAATTATGATTGTAATCGAGTAACGTCTGTAATTATGCAGTACAGAGACTCATTTCATATAAATTATTACTCAAGAGTATAAAATTTAAAATATATGAAACCAATATTTTGTTAATTTTATTATATGGATGTGAGATGTGGTTTATGACTTTTGGGGACGTAAATCTATTTACAGTTTTTGAAAATGGAATTCTTTGATGTATTTATATATTTAGAATGGATTCATTTTTGATCAAAGTTAGGATCATCAAATCGAGGAGGTTAACATAACTGGGACAAGTGGATAGAATGGGTGAGAATAGATTATCGATAAACTTGTTTTTGGGGAAACGAATCGGGAAATGACCAGTTGGTAGAGTAGATAATGATTGGTAGACAATATAAAGAAAAATGTGAAGGAGTTGGAAGAAAGTATGAGGTGGATGAAGGTGGCTAAGAGCTTTTGGGTTTCGTAACGGCATAGAAATAGAAAGAATAATTGATTGAAGACATAATCAGGTTCATTAAAATATTCGAAATCTCAAAGGACGGTTTAGTCTGCTGATTTTGGGGATTTTGTCAGAAAAAGTTTAATTTTCTATAAAATTTTTAATTTTTTGATTTCTATTACAGTTATAATTTTGATCCACTCTGTGTTATGTGGTGTTATCAAACATTTTTTTTTTTAAATTCCTTCTTTTATTTATAAAGAAATTGTTATTAGAATCTATAAAAAGTAAATGAAAATATTGACAAAATTTAAAATATAAATATACTAGATAAGATCGATAAAAAAGATATAAACAAAACACTAGAGACCTATGAATCCATGTTTAGTTTAATGTTTCCTTTTTCTTGTTTTCTTTAAAAATATACCATTCATTTAAATATTTTGTTTTATAAGATTTACACTTCTTGTAAAAATATCCTTATTATTTTATTTGCATAACTTTGTTAAAATTTTTAAAATAGATTTTTAGTGTAATGCCTTGATTATAATAATGAATTGAAAGTTTGTTAATTCATTGAACTGGCGAAAAATATCTTGGCGAGACGAGACCGATTGGGAAACGTCCGGTTGAAAGACCAAGGACAAGGTGGGCGGACAATGTAGGAAGGGACGTGAGCGAGATGGGAGAGGGTAGGAGTTAGATGGGTGTAGCTTAGGATAGGGACACTTGGAGAAATGTAGTTGCTGAGGCCTTCTTTCGAGATCTGTGGAACTACAAAAATAGATAGATTTGTTAATATGTCAGATTTAATTAAAAAAAAAACAATCATATACTTCTTTAATCTATGCGCACGGCAGTGCGCCGGCCAATCTTAAAATATACACTAAATGTGAATAAAATTTAAAATAATAAATTAAAATATTATTTTGAGTTTCTTTTTTTAAATTTTGTATAGGTTGATGCTTCAGAAAAGTAATAATTAATGAATTATATAATATTTATTTATAATATTTATAATAATTTTTTAAATTATATTGAACTTTAGTTACATATGTAGATAAGATAAACAAAACTCAAGGACACCCAAAAACTTTTAACTTTTAAACTTTTAGGTGGGGAGGTATTAATTATGTATATTTAAATAAATTAATTCATTCAATATTTTATTAGAAATATTCAATGATGAATATCTGAATAAATCCCTTTGTACTGGCATCGGGGGAAAAGTTATTAAATAAATTTAACCCCATGATTATTTGTATATTTGAGACCTAATATTTATTTAATACTATTTTTTATCTCATAAAATTGTTTTTCTTAATTTTATCAGGAAATAGAAAAGTGGGAGAATCCTTCAAGGGATTTAAATTTCTACTTTTCCCCTTTCCTAAATTGAAATGGTTTAGAAATGAAAGTCTTTAAGTTCTTTTTCGGTGAATATCAGAACCATCTTTTCAAGTTTTTTTTTATTTTTGCATATCGAGGGCAGCAATGTTATATGATCATTCTTGAAACATATAATTGTAATCAACGTGTCCCGTATCTTCGATCATTCTTATTCAGAAGACACACAGAAAATTTGCTGGTTGACTTTTGACGCCATTAAATATTTTCTAATCAACCAATATGAATATAAAATTATATATTTTGAATTTTTTATTATAATTATTGGATATCTTTTGTCAAGAAAAAGATTTATGAAGTTTTTATATATGTGTATCTAATTTTTATCTAATTTTAATTTCCTTTTTATAAAAAATTTTAGTAATTATATATTGTTTTATACATTTACTTAAATCGACTTCAAAATATAATGATAGATTGAAATTATGAATGTTCAGGCATAGTTTTTAAAAGCGATTTTAAATACAATTATTCGTGAATGATTTAAATTATAATTTGAATGATTTAATAATCATCACAATGATTTTTCCAAATTATCATTATTATTAATATTATACATTAAAATTGACAGACCAGAAGATATGTTTAAAAAATGATAATTACTTATAAATTGAATTTTTTTTCTAAATTTAATCAATAAATCTTCAAATTTATTAGGACTATGCCATTCAAATTATTATTATTAGTATCCTTATTAGTATTCTATCCAAATTTATTTATGCCACTAACTAATGAACAATTATTAGTATATATTATTTTAATTATTATTAAATTAATGTTTTTATAAATTAAAATTTTATTAAAATGGCCAATTCTTTTTAATTATTAAATATAAATAATCAAATTAATTTTATTTAAAGAAATTCTGGTAAATGTTTACTTTAACCCCGTGAGGGAAGGAAGTTGAATTACTTTACCAAACTTGTTCCATTAAATAGTGTTAATCATCCTCTATCAGAAATTGGTGTCGGCATCTTATATTTTTCTATATATTTTTAGATAAAAAGATTGAAATTTTAACATGTATTGCAGTGTGGCGATGATGACAACAATGCAAATAAACAAGAATTTTTTCATAAACATTCATGGCGCCTTGATTTCACACTAACACACATATAGATTATAAGTATTAATAAAAAATATATAAATTTAACTATAATCAATTTAAATATATAAAATTAACTATATAATATATATATTTATATAGATTTATCCAAATCTATTTAAATTAATTAAAAATATCGGTATATATTTATGACCCCCTACACCTCGCAGAATTTGATGAAACTTCGCCAGTTGATTCTTTGATTAATTCTAAGAAACTTTTTCCTTAGGCATTTCTTGGGAGAACTTCTAGTTTTCGAGATACAAGTGATTAAAGATTGGATATCAATTAGATGGTTATGAATGTCGCAATGTGCAGCCATTAAGAAATTTTCATTGACTAATTCACTAATTATTCACATATTCACTAATTTTAGTTTTTTTCTTTTCGGTTTGGATATAGTAAAAATATTTTATTAATTAATTTTTTAATTTTTCTATATACAATCCGAAATGAAAAAACCGAAAATTAGTCGCGCCCTCTGCTGGTCAAACTGCTATGACATGGTAGCTAAATGGGATTTCAATGGATTGAAATATCTTATCTTATTATGCTAGCTAAAATTGTATATATGTATTTATCTATATATATTGGTTCTCAAAAACCGCTCTAACGATTTTTTTCAAATTCACACTAGATATAGTATTTATAAAGAAAAATTAAGTTTTATTGATGATATCTCTTGAAACATACAGCTTCATTATTAATTTCTTAATTGAAAATTATATATGGAAAACGTCAAAATTTTTAATACTGCCTGCTAAGACAGTAAAAAAATGACAATTTTTTATCTAAATACATATAGTCCAGCGGTTGGACTGATGTTTTAACGAGTGGATTTCGTCGGTTCGAAACTCGCCGGGTGAATCGTTATTTAAAAAATGAAAATAATGATTTTGTTATTTTTTTTTCTTTTTATCTATTGTTTACTTTTTAATAAATTACTATTCTATATTTATTTATTCATTGTTCTTTTATTAATAAAGTTTTAGATAGTTTTATAAGTTTTAATATTTTTTCAATAAAATATTATTCAATATATTTATTAATATTATTTTATTTATTATTATTGAGTACCCGAAGTTCCATTCATTTTAATCAGATTGATGCAATGATGCAACAGTTAATAATTGTAATATTG
Organism: Labia minor; assembly: GCA_963082975.1. NCBI lineage: Eukaryota > Metazoa > Arthropoda > Insecta > Dermaptera > Spongiphoridae > Labia > Labia minor. Next base: position 32,606,441 of record OY720350.1, on the reverse strand, counting down.
TAATAAATTTCTATCTTGAAAATTGTTACATATTATTCAGGATATTTTAAAAACTATTTCTTTCTTTAATTAATATTCATTTTTTCTATAAGTCAGATATATTTCCAAATATTAAATAATTTTTGAAGTGAAAACTTCTTTAGCGGCGTTGAGCACTTTTGCGGGATGGGGAAAAAGTATAGAACTCGCGTGATCGTGACCAACACCATGAAACCATCTGCTTTCAAATTTCTTATAACAGAGCGCGAAATTTGAATTGTCATTAGAACTGTTTTATAAATTATCTCTAACATATAAATATATATTTATTATGTAAAGTTCATTTCATATATACATATATAATCAAAATTATACGAAATGAACTTCACATAATAAATATATATTTTATGTTAGAGATAAGAATTATAAAACAGTTCGTATTGCAATATTTTAAACAAAGTTGTGTATTTATATATATATAAATATAAGTTACAAATTTGTTTAAAATATATGTTTAAAATAATATATAAGTTATATATATATACATGCATATGAAATTCATCTTTCTCGTGAAATAGCGCGAATTTCGTCTGTTTTAAAATTTCTTACGCAGAAGTTTTCACTTCTGTCGGCCAGTCCCACGACTGCCAATTTTGCTTTTTTAATTCCGAAAAGCTGCAAAGCACGTTTTTTTGTCTTTAGTTTGTTTTATAACCACTTGGGGCGCTAAACAGTTTTTCAAAAAAACACTATAGAAAAAAAATATATGTACCTATATATTATATATTTATGTATTATTGAGGAGCACAAGTTCATTAATTTTAATCAGATTGATGCAAATGTGTAACATTTAATAATTGTAATAAATAATTAAAGAATTGTGTATCAATATTTTTTAAAGGGTAGAGCGAGAGCTCGGTGTCCCAGGTATTAATATTACCAGCCAAATCCAATAATAATAAATCATTTTTTTTAACTTAAGTACCGAGCCGAGGCTCGGGGTCCCGGTACTATCTATTATATCAAAATATCTATTATATCAAAATATCTATTTAAAATTATAAGAATTTAAGAAACAAATAAAAGTTAAATTCATAATAAATTCTATTCAACCCTTTCCCGAAAAATCATCAGGTCGGCCGAGTGCAACCTCGTAAATATGTTTGTTAATAGTCAAATTGAATACATGTTAAAATTTCAATCTTTTTTATCTAAAAATATATAGAAAAATATAAGATGCCGACACCAATTTCTGATAGAGGATGATTAACACTATTTAATGGAACAAGTTTGGTAAAGTAATTCAACTTCCTTCCCTCACGGGGTTAAACTAAATAATTACCGAAATTCTATTATTATATATATATTTCTTACTTTTTTTCTATATAATATAGATTGGATTTATTCTATACAAATTATTTTTTAATAAGTTTCGATAAGTAAAAATAAGTAAATGTCGTTTATCTTTTTTAACACATGATATTAATTAAATTGATAATATATGTTAATATATTAATGATTGATTGACAAATCATACTCAGAAGATTAATTCCACTTTAATGTTTAATAAAATAAAAGTCAAGAGACAACCAGGAACAAATTGAAATTCCATTATCATTTTATCACTATATAGAAATACATATACAGATCTTCCAAGGTTTGTTGACCGCAAGGCTATTATTGTAGAACTTTATGATGAGAGGTCGATTTTTCTTATATCATCTTGGATAAAAAGTTAATTACTTTTTTCTGTGAAAACTCAAATCATGAAACATCGGCGGATAGTTAGTTTTTGTGTCAGTTAACTTTTAAATTCGTATAAGCCAAATGTCCAATTTTTCCTATACTCTTTGTATGATTTTATGTGAAATTAATCTTCTTAGCCTCTCACCGAAGTTTATAATACGAACCTATAATTGAAATATTCTTTTTATATATTGAAAAAAATTAATATTATAAATATTATTCCTATTAAATTATTATTCAATAAATAATTTATTTTATAAATATTTTATTAATATATCTTGTTTATATAGACGAGATATATATTAGTTGCAAACTATTATATATATTAGTTCAGTATAAATATAAAATTTATTTATTCATTTATCAATACAAATTTCATCAATATTTAGCTTTTGAAAAAATTATTATTAATATCTATTTAAAAATTATTAGAGTTTAGCAGAACTATTTATCAATTTTTTTTTTTTTGATAAAACTTATAATCTCTTATTCTCTTTTTACCCTCATTTTTTCAATAAATCACCCTTTAAAGCCTTTTTTCCATTTCCATGTCTAATGCCATCTTTCATCTAATTAATTATTATTGTTAAATAAATTAAGCATTTCATTCTTGTATATTAACGACTCTATGATATATTTATTGATTATTATTATAGTATATTGAGATCAAATAAGTAATCAATTTATTATTCATTGACGTATTTTTCCGGTATTCATTAAATAATTTTTACAGAATAAAATGACGTATCAATAAATAAATAATTTATAATATGTATCTTCCCTTCAAAATTAAAATTAATTTTTTAATATTTTTAAAATTTAAAATTAATATTTCATTTATTTTACAATATTCAGAGGAAATATTTTACTTGTGATAAATGAATGAAATGTATTTTAAAATGAAAGGCATTTTTTGAATAAATATGATTGTGGTTTCCTGTTACCCTGTGATCAAATTCTTGCATATACCCTTAATGGTCGGACAGGTATACCTGGGCCCGAAGGACCTTTTTTTTCGTTTAGTTTGTAATTTTTTTTTATTTTTTTTTTGAAAAAAGGAAAAAAAACAATAATAATAAATATAATAAAAAAAATTTTTTAAAAAAATAAATTGTGTGATTCTTGCGGGTTTTTTAACTTACTTAATACTAATAATAATTATCTTCAAATAAAATTATTCAATTGACTTTCTAAAACACTAAAAAAATACATAATATGATTGAATTACAATAAAAAAATAACATAATGTATATAATGTGAAAAAAAATTTGACAAATATATTTTTAAACAGAGCGAAAAAATTATTTAAGAAATATCTGTGTTATTATATTATTTAAAATTAATCTATATTGTCATTATGAATTTATGCCATATGAAGATGAAATATTTGATGTCGTTTTATTTAGTCAAGAATATAATAATAAGCATTTAAGCCAACTTTTAAGATAGGACATTTCCGTTTTCTGTCGTTGATATAAATATAAGATTAGACATAGATACAATTAATCTTTATACAACTTTTTTATTTTATGAATATATTTATTTATTCCGTCTTGTTTTATCTTCCTGTGATTATCATTTTACTAATAAAATTATAACAATTATATAATAAAATAAATAAAATTATTTCAGTTTATTTATCTTGGATTTTGTTTAAAATTAAAAAACATTCATTAAGAATAAAGTATAATCTGTTCTAAATTTATATATATATTATGTCTACATAATAAATAAAAAATATATATAAATATATTCCAAAATTGTAAAAATAATTTATAAAAACACTTTAATTAAAATAAATATTTATTAATTTATTTATTCGTTTAAGAATCGGAATCTTACAGATCTACTTTTGGTCAAAAAAAAAAAATTCCTTATGATGGCCTTGAAATGAAAGTAAAAAAAAAATTCCTCTTGCAGGTAAACATTTGCCTCTTCGTTTTTTAATCATTTCCATATAGATATCATTAAACAATGCCCAAGATATTAATTCTCTATGTGGCCAGTTTTGCAATTTATTAAGAGTTTTTAATCAAAATATTGTTTTTAACAACTAATTCTTTATAGCAAAGTATATTTTTTTTTACTTTATCTTTCCTTAATAAATTTTTACAAAATGACATTTTTTTTTATCATTATTTGATAATTATAATATATAAAATTATATCTTAAAAAAAATCATTTTATTATAATTATTTTTTATTTTCATTTTAAAATCAAATATTTATAACATTTGTATAAATTTTATTTTTGTTTCTTTTTATTATGGCATATATGATATTAATATATTTACTATGAATCCCTGAGTTTCATTTTAAAAAATACTGATAGATAATTTGATTAGTCATCAATTAATTCAATATACAGAATAATACATATTTAATACATTCAGTATTATTGATTTTTTATATTTTTGATAAAGAATCAATATTCCCACTCTAAAATAATTAAATTGTATTATTTCAAAATGTCATAGGAATCAAAGTTTTACTAAATTTTAAAAGTTTAATTTCTTCTTTCATTTGTATATTGATTTTTAGTGTATGTGTGTGTGTATGTATGTATGTAGGCAAGATTACGCAAAAACGGTTTGAGCTAGAATGATGAAATTTGGTACATGGACATTATTCAAAATTCATAGTTTTCTATCAACTTTTGAGAAATGTAGCTCAACCGGAAGAGGGTCATTACCTACATCGTTTTGATTTTTTTTCCTCTAAAGTGACCGTAAAAATAAAAATTTATGTTTGATAATTTTTCACATGATTAATAATTGTATAAAACTGCTATATATAGAATTTCAGCTTGATTGAATTGCTGAAAGTACCAGAATTAATTTTTTAATACTGCAAATCTCACGCGCCAACACGTGCCATGGTGCCATCAATAAAAAGCCAAACATGCGCTGGTTTAATATTTATTATTTATAATTTATAATTAATTAAATTTAATTTAAATATAATATATTATGTTATTTATTACAATTCAAATTGTGAGATAGTCGAGTGGAGACACTCCAGCTTATTTTAATTTAATAAAATATAAGAAATGTAAATATTACGAGAATAAATGTTTTTCCGTTTTTTTTTAATCATCGATTATTAAGTAATTATTTAAATTTTTTAAAATTATATTATCAGTTTAAATAAATTTAAAGTATTTTTTTTTTAATTGCCTAAAAAGAGAATAAGAAGCCAATTATTGCCAATGGTCAAAATTTCAAAAAAATAGTTCTATTTTTATACAATCAATTATGTGTGATTGTGGGGGTGAACAATGATCCTCAGAAAAGAAAAATGTTTTCGATTCTGTAATTCTATATTTATGATATGTAGGTATATAAGTACCACTTTACATTAATGATTTTACTTTTATTACAATTTTCTCAAATTCATTTACATTAATCAAAACTATTTATGAATTGTTAATAATTAATAATAATAAATTTTATGTATTAAACCAGGGATTCTCATTCTTTTTTTTACCGGTTTAAAAATTTGGCGGCACACAAAGAAAAAGATAAGTGTAAAAGTTATTTACTTATTTACCATATTGAAAAAATTGAAAAAAAGTCGGAAATGTTTAAGAGTCTTTTTACATTTGTAAAAAGTGGTCCCAAAAACGGTTTACCTTTTTTTTTAGAACCAAATTGAAAAAATTTAGAAAAAAAGAATGTTTAAGAACCTAGTCCCAAAACGTAAACGTTTAGAACGTAATCTCGCGGCACACTAAAGTGGTTGAGAATCACTGTATTAAACATCCAAAACTTTTTCATTTCGATCTATTTAATTAATAAATTTGATTACAAATCATTTTTAAGTAGATGGAATCTTTTTATAATACCAACATTTATTTAGTATAATACTATAATATAATAGTGTAATAATAGTATAAGTATAATAGTATAGTAAAAAAGTATAATAATAATAATTCAATAGTTGTATTAATTTATAAAAAAAAATATTAAATATATGATTTGAAAAAATTTCCAAAATAAGAATTCAAAGTTTTAAGTTCTATTTGGCCTGAATTCAACTATAATTAACTTAAAGTTTGACAAAACAAATGAAATAAAAATAATAGTTAAAGTTTTCAAATTTCAATAATTATTTCCATGGATAAAAAGTTTTTAATTGAAATTTTTTTTTTTTGGTTAATTAATTTTTCAAATATTCTTTTAGTGCCTAAATCCAATTATATTCTATAAATAAAAGCATGATTCACGAAATTTAACAATTAAAAAAGGTATTGAAAGTTATTGAATGATTTATTCAATAGACTCAATATTTAATAAACATTTACTTTTTCTTTCTTTTTCCACCGGAATTAATCTAAACTTTCGATCAATGAAATATACAATCATATCTTTTCAAATCATAGAATATTGCATTTTAAAAGTTTCTTAAAATTTATTAATTTTTGGAAAATTATTTTTAATCTTTTAGTAACGCTAGTGATAAATAATAATAATAATAATAATAATTTCCAATCAAAATTTTAATTTATAATTAAATTGTTTTTTTTTACATTTACTTGAATCTACTTCAACATCTATCGATAGATGCGTTGAAATTATGAATGGTGAAACAAAGTGATATTTGTGAAAAATACAAATACTATACATACATATATAATATATATTCTTGAACAATTTAAATTATTATTTAAATGACTTAATGATAATATTTAATATAAATGATTTTTTCATATTATAATTATTATCATTAATATTATACATTAAAAAAGACTAGAGAATAGGTATATTTAAAAAATAATAATTATAAATTTCATTTTTTTATAATTTACTACTATGCTTTGAAAAGATAAATTTTAATTTATTTTTTTAAATTCTAATTATCTTACTATATACCAAAATAATTAATATTTAATTAAACAAAAAAAAATATAAAAACACTACATATTGTTTTTATCTGGGTTTAATGTCTTAGATTATAAATAAATATCTATTATATCAATTGCATTTTTAAAATTTTATCTGTTGTGTACAACATTTACTAAAATATAAACAACCAAATTTTAGGTTATTTGAACTTATGTGAACTTGAAATCTTAATTAACTATTCCCTCTTTAGTTAATTTTTAAACAAATATCAATTTAATATATTAAATATTATGCGCATACTATATAACATTCAAATTTTGTAATTGAACTTTAGTATAATTAAGTAACATTTTTCAATGATGAAATACAAATTTATTTATATATATATTGTATTTATTTGTCCTTGAAAATGGAAAATATATTTACATAGATAAAGATTCTTTCTCTTTATTAAAAAATTATCTTAAATTATTTGATAATAATTCGAGTATGTTTATTAACTCTTAACTTAACCAAAGGTTATCATCACACTTAAAGTTAATTATATGAATTCTAAATCGTACTTATTAAGTAGTTTTTTTATAATTCAAAGATCTTGTTTGATTCATTGATCTATATTATTATATTCATGTTTTAAAAAAATATTGGAAATATTTATTTGAACGAAAAAAACAAACGATTTACTTACTACATAGGTAATTGTTAAATTGAATTTAAGATAATTGTTTTTCAATTGAAAAGAAAGTGAATTTTATGATACTATCATCTTAAAAAGATTAAAATTTTTACAAAGAATATAGAAAAATTATAGAAAAATATAAAAATTGTGTATTATTTATTTCCTCGTAATTTTTATTTCTTGAAAAAAATGTTGCCAAAAGTTAATAATTAATAAAAAAAAATTTTAAAATTATTATTAATTTCAAATTTTTACTATTATAATATTTATTTTGATTTAAAATTTATATAAAATCTTTATATGCATATATTCCTCCATTTTAATTTAATATTATATTACATTTGTATAAGTACTATTTTCATTTTTTCATTTATACAATTTGTATTATTTATTTATTTTTGATGTTATTGCAAGAAATAACAAAAGATATCGGGCTATCTTGGCTAAAAGTATATTCTTCGTATCAGCAGGTATCAAAATGTTTTTCGTACGATATTTAATATGATACTTGCTCAGCAAATGTTAATGTTGAATTATTAATGAATAGTATGTTTGAAATAACAAAAAACAATCATAGATAACCCGACTCCATGATAGGTTCATCAGCTAAAGACGGGAAAAAAGAACTTCAAATATACGTCATTTATAAATGATGTTATAGGAAAGAAAAGAAAATAATGATTAAGCGATGGCATTTGAACTTAACAACAACCTACAACTCTTTAAAACTCATTTGATAGACTAAGGATAATTAAGTAGAGAAAACTAAATACAATTATTCAAATTATTAATTACCCTTTTGTGGTTTTCTGGAAAATAGTAATCAAACATTTCCTTCCAAAAAGGAATTAATAGGTCATTCACTCGATAGTCTCAAACAAACATGTGTTTAAAAGATGATATTTAAGCTTATATTTTTTGTGGAGATAGTTTTCAAATTCATTGCTAGTGTATAAAGTTATACTTTATAACATGTTTTTGTACTATAAAGAAGGTAAAAAAAAAAAGATATGCAAAAACGAAATGGAAATTTTTTATATGATTTGTTATAATATAAATACATAAAAATAAATAACTAATATACTATTTAATAAAAAAAAAATTTTAAGTTGAAGTTTGGTACTTTTTAACATTTGTATATATTCTTAGATGAATAACTAAATCTGAATAAACTAACAAAATTAATTAATTTCATTATGTTTTTACTACATTTTTATAGTTACGATTTTTTAATATATCTATTTATTTTAAGAAATTTATTATTTATTTATTTACATAATTTATTTATTGTTTATATCTTTCCGATATGTACAAAATGATAAAATTTACTAAAATCCCAATAGTCTTAAAAAATAATATTTATTTTTTATGTTTATTTATTATCATTTTTTTTTCTTTTTTTGTTTTTATTTCCTAAACAATAATTATTCTGAAGTGAACCCAATTAACTTAAAAATATGAAATTTAAATTTTTATTTTCTTGTTTTTATGTTACAGTTATGATCAGAAAAAATGTACATCTCCCTGGATATCACGATGCTAGCCTGGCTACCAATTCTCCTCATTGGGCTTCTCTTATCACTACCTCTAGTCACAAATTCGAAAAGCTCGATTTATTATAAAGGTTGTTACGCTATTTATATATTTTTAATGTCACTTATTGGATTATTCATGATTCCTGTATTTGCATTAACACCAAGAAACCCTAAAAATATTAGGTAATTATATTGATATTTTTATGAAATTTTATTATTTAAAAAATCTTATAAAAAATTACTTAATTATTAATTTATTTTTAATTTCAAGGAATGCATCATTAATATGTAAATATATTTCACCATTAATTGGACTGAGATGGGAAATACGTAACCCCGAGATCATCTCCGAAGATAGAGGAGCAATCATTATTTCTAATCATCAAACTATTTTAGATATTTTAGGTAAAATGATGGTATAATTAAACAGAATTTGTTTTATCACTAACAATAAGTGAAACACTTTTTTTAAAATATTAATTCCAAACAAATAAATAAAATAAGGATTCATTTGGTAGGCATTTAGAAACGGAAACGTAACAATCCTTAAGCAAATGTAAGAGGGGATCCGTTTGGGTGATTTTTTTCATGTTAAATGATTCGAATAATTGATTAAAATCATAATTGGCTGTGAAATTTGGACTGTGTATAGGCTAATTAAAACAATCACGTATCATAAGCATTGAGATTTATAAGTATAAATTATAAAACGAGTGATTTTTAAAAGATTCCTAAAATTACTTAATTATTTTTATTTTTTATTAATACAATGTATCGATTTTATTATGATAAAAAACGTATATACTCGTATATATATATTTTGAAATACCTTTAAGTTTTAAGGTTCGAAGTATTCATTTCTATTATTATTATTATTATTATTATTATAATGAAATTTTTGTTTGTGAAAACCAATAGGATCTATATTAGATATTAGTATTATCTATATTATTTGGTCGATTGGACAAAAACTTTTATTCTTTGAATAATTTAAATTTTTCTAAGTATTATTGTCTCTTACTTTAATATTATTGAAATAAATTAAATATTTATAATACTATATAATCATAATTAATTCTTATTGTGTAGATACAGTTTCTATTAAATTACAATAAATTTATATAAAAATGAGAAATCAGTTTTTATTGATCAAATTTTATATGAATAAAACGAGAATGATTTAATTATGTTTAATATATATATATATTATTAATATTTAATATTATTTTTAACAGGTATGCTTGAATATTGGAGATTAATTGATAAAATGACAGTGATAGCGAAAAAAGAATTATTTTATACGGGACCATTTGGGCTTGGCGCATGGCTTGGTGGTCTCATTTTCATTAATCGATCCAATCCAGAAGAAGCCAAACGAAGCCTCAACGAAGCAACGAGAATTCTCAATGAACAAAATGTTAGTATTTTTTTATAAAAAAATAATACATGATTCATTAAGTTTAACAGTGATTCTCAACCACTGTGCCGCTGCACTTTTTTTTGCCCCGAGATTTTCAAAATGTTACAAATGTAAAGCACAAATTAAGAAAAAGTACTTATTTATTTTACATGTATGTAAAAAAAAGGTAAAATGTTTTTGCGATCAGGCTCTTAAACATTTCCGATTTTTCAATATGACTCAACGTATGATAATTACACCTATCATTTTCTTTATGTGCCGCCAAATTTTTAAACCGTTAAAAGTGTGCCACGGTAAAAAAAAAGGTTGAGAATCACTGAAGTAAAGTGTATACGGAAAAATGTCATCGCCATAAGGGCGCTTTTGTCAGGCAATCAACTAATTGAAAATGCTTATTGCCTTTGCATGTCAAAAGCGCCTTCATGGCGAAAACATTTTTCCGTCACTATACAAAAAAAAAAAATAGAACACAGTCTAACCACCCCCTACTACATTTTTATAAATATTAAAACTAACCAGGGCCGCCCTAACCACAGGGCTAATTGGGTTATAGCCCTAGGACGCAAGCCTTCTAGGGGCGGCATTTTTTATTGGTTTATATATTTTTACTAACCATTCTGTGTAATTTCTTATGAAAAGGGGCGCAAAATTTTAGGAGCCCACGGGCGCCAAAAATCTTAGGACGGCCCTGAAACTAACAAACAATAATAAAATTAAATTTCCCATTTCTCTCAATCTGTAGAATTAAATAATTTTGGTATTATTAATTATATTAATGATTTTTTTTTCTTTTTATTCTAGACCAAATTATGGATCTTTCCAGAGGGGACGCGTAACGATAAACCTAAAATGCTTCCATTTAAAAAAGGAGCCTTTGCAGCTGCAATTGCTAATCAAATGCCAATAATACCAGTAGTTTATTCTCCATATCATTTTATTGATCATAAAAAGCAAGTTTTTGGAAAAGGTAATTTTAATTAATTAATTAATTAAATTTATTTAACAGAATGTTAAAAAAAATATTAGTTAATATTATTAATAAAATAATTGTGGCTGGGTGAATTTCGCTTTTATTTTTAATATGAGATTTGTTCACCTTTAAGAAAATTTATTAAAATTTTTATGAACCAAAAATAAATAGAAAATTGCATTATCTCTTAAAATCTCAAATAAATATTTAGAAAAATGTATAACACACCCATTTATAATAATATTTTTAGAATTAAGAAATTATTTCTTTCATTTATTTAAAAATAAAAAATATTGTTAGTTTTTTAATAAATTTAATTATTGATTAAATTACTTAAAACAAGTTTTAGAATTAATTAATTTAAAATTTACATAATTTCATTTTTTTATCTATATAAGTAATATAAATTATAACGGATTTTTTCTAGAATATATTAATTACTCAATAATCACAAATTTATTCAAAATTGTCCTGGTAAAAAAATTTAGAATCATTCTAATTCTAATTAACAAAAAATTATACATTCACATTCATAACTTATTATAATAAACTTTAATTAATAACTGATTCATGTAAATAAATTTGTATACAATAATAATTCAGTTTCTTAAAAAAAAATATTTAAATTCGATTTCATAAACAAATATATATAAATATATAATTCTAGGTCGTGTGATTATGAATGTTTTACCTGCCATCTCAACCAAAGGATTAACAAAAGAAAATATGGAAGATTTAATAGCACAAACCAAAAAAGAAATGGAAGAAGCCTTCGAAAAACTCTCAAATGAAGTGTTGTCTAAATAATTATTTATATAAATTCGGTTTTATATACTATTATATTATAATTAGAAATTAATTTCAATTGTACACAAACAACAATTGTAAATTTATTTTAATTGTTCTTTTTAATATTTAAATATGTCTATTTTGTGATTGTATATTACTATAAGTACGTATATATTTATATGTATGAAACTATAGATGTGTAATTATATCTTGTATATTTATATAAATATATTTACATAAAAAGACACGTAGTTTTTGTTATCTTAAATTTTAAAAAAAGAAAGAAAAATCTTGATATTTTAAAAACAGAATTATTGCTTCCCACCTGATTCAGGGCTCCCGGTTCAGTTTTAATTTAAAATAAAAGTATTTTTATTATTAGTGGCTTGAAGATACTTTAACAACAAAGACGATTAGTGCCAAGAAATAAACATTTCATCATTTAGCAATCTCAGAGCCCACTGGCGAACGGTGATCTATTATGTTGGAGGGCAAGGGGAGGGAGAAGGGGGTCTCCCCCAGAAAATTTTTTGACAAAATAAATTATTTATTCAAAAAGTTTAGACTATACTTATTCGTAATTTAAAGATGTTTTTTTTACTTTTGGGTTCTCAGTTACAAAACTAATAACTTTTAAATTTACTTTTTGCACAATGTTTGGGGGGCACATGCCCCCTCCCCCCGGCCCGACGCCACTGCTCAAAGTCATCTTTGTTGGGGCACAGTCAGGTTAACAATGTTTCACAATCTTCTGAATAGATTCGTTGAATAAAAAATAATATTTGCTCCGAACCCAATTATTAATAAATAAATAAATAATAACAGTCAATAAAAGAGCCCCCACAGACCAAAGATTTTTCAATCGGCCGATAGTTTAGTCGGGTTGGCCCGCTAGTACGCACACCGAGCCAACTAAACAGTACATTCGGTGATGAGTGGTGCGCAAACTAGCCAACAGTCTGCCGACTATTCTCTAAGAGTCCCCGCAGACCACAGATGCTAGTTTCTATTCAACTGTTGAAAAGAGTGGTCGCACAATGAAAATTAATAAAACATTGCGCAGAAATGTTATTATTGCTCTCATACAACGGAGGAGGGAAACCAAAAAGAAAGCCCGGGAATATTGGGTGCATCCTATCCTTAGTGATAGATTATTAAATGGACAATTTTACACGATGCATTCCAAATTACTCGATTACCCGAAAATCTTTTTCAAATGAGCATAACCAGCTTCAACGAACTTGTCAAATTAATTGGACCTTCTTCACTAAGAAGGATACAAACTATCTATACTTGTAGAGGAGAGATTGAGCGTTACGATAAGGTAAGAGAAACCAAAAAACATACTTTTAATTTTTTTATTATAATTTAAATGACAAGTTTACAAGTCGTATATTTAGGAATCATCTGAAAGATTTGAATAATATGACTGGGCTGACAGGTTGTTATCAGCTGGTTATGAAACATTTTGAATATTAGTTTGTGGTAAAGTGGGGGATGGTGTAGAACCGGATGTATAAGCCTATAATTGTTGTTGTGGCGGCAAGATGTTAGTCCCTCGTTGATAAACAGGAAAAGAGTTTTAAGGTTGCTACAGTATGTTGTTACTATATATTGGATGACAAGCTGGCTGAACACGGAAGTCTCTCGCAGACGAGGCAGATCACCAGCCAGATGGACGGACCAGATATGGGTAGCTCTATGGCAAGCGGGGGACCGAATTGGATGGCGATCGCTGGTGAGAGGCTTGGGGATGATCAGAACATGGAATAATAGGATCACATAGTTTTCTGCCAAGAAGAATTATGACCAAGAAAAGTTAATTAATCTTTAAGCTGACATTAATATAAAAATTTTTAATATTTTTATTTTTTTTAAGGGTTATTAAGAGTTATTAAAGGCAAAATAAAAAATTATAAAATCAGTTGATTTGACTCTTATTTGATATTAAAGAAAATGAAGTGATATATAATTATTAAGGGAATTTTTATTAAAAGACCACATTGTTTGTATAAAATTATTTATTAAATTAACTGTACAACGTTTCGACTGCTTATTCTGCAGTCGTTTTCAAGTAACCGAGTATAGGAATAGAAAATGTTAAATTTTCTAATCATTATATATATTTGTATAATATTTATTTATTAATTCCTCAACAATTTCTTTATTTTAAATTTCTTTGAGATTTTTTTTCTTTCATTTAGTCCACAACACAAAACAGGAGAAATTAATATAATTATAAATTACAATTTGGCGTATGAACAGTTTCATGCAGTAAGCGCTGTGGATGGTCTGTGAGCAGCACAATATCAACATCTGCTTGAAACTGTTTTCTCAGCCTCTAACACACTTGTCACCTTTCAAAAGAATAAAATCTGGACAATAAAAATAAAATGCCGATTTCCACCCCTCTCTTACCACACGCATGTATAATTAGATTAGGGGCTGAAATTCAAGAAAGAAATAAGATTTTAGGCTATTTCGCATGAAAAAATATTAAAACTCAACAAACTTACTCACCTGCTTTATAAATTACTTTATATTTTTTTAGTATTTTTAATTGTTTTACATTATTAGTTTATTGTGACCCCCAAGCAAAATATACCTATGATATCTTTAAAGAAACGGTAGTTTTATAAAAACTCGCCCTGTCCCCTACCCCATCCCATCCAGAGTGCTTTTATTACAAAATTTCTTTAAATTTTAAATTTAATTACAAAAGTGATTATTATATGATTAGAGTAGTTTTGAGAAAATCTCAAATAAAATTGTTACAGCATTAATTTCTGGTTAATTAATTTTAAAACAAATTTGTTTATATCAGGGGTGTGTAACTCATAGGTACACTTGGGCCAAACAAACAAGGTTTAACTTTAGGCGGACCGCAAGAAAATTTTTTAAAAAAGTCGAAAGTCTGATAGCGAAAAACATTTTCCTCTTTTTTTTTGCGGGCCGCAAAATTAGTTGTCAGAGTTAGAGACACCCCTGTTTTATATGATACTTAAGTTTAATAAAAATTTTCATTATTGATTTATTATTTAGGCTTTTTGCTCTAGATACTATATTCTTAGTTAAACCATTTTTTCTTAAAATTCAGGGAACCTTAAAAAATGAATCTACATTAACATAAAATAAATTTTTGATTAGTTTGGATTAACTTTCTTTTCTAAATTTAATAAAAAAAACAAGATGTAGGTAATTAAATAAAATTACAAAAAAACATTAATTTTTAGGAGATAAAAAAAAATGTAATAAATAATAAAATAAAGAATATAAAATAAAAGATTATTCAGCAAATAGAAGGATTTGTATATGAGTAAAGATAAACACAAAATAAATTATATAAAAATTTGCAAGTCTATAAAAAAATTTATCAAGAATCCAAATTTATTAACCACATATGGATAAAATAATTATTTTTTTAAAAATAAATTATTTGTAATAAGCGGTATTTAATTCAGAAAAGAGGTTAATTTGGCAAGTAATGAAAGCCTTTTGCGGCCAACTCGAATATGATAATGTCAACATGACAAGATATAGGTTAATCTAATCAAACTCTCCAGTTTCAAGAGGGACTTTATTAAAAATGTGTATATAATATAATTTTAAAAAGAAATTTTATTCAAGCTCGCTCTACATGTCTTATATTCCTTTTATCTTCTCGTTATGCTTAAAAGTAAACAAATTCCATATCTTCCATTATATTCGAAAAAAGATAAGTTTATTTGTAGTATCAATTTCAGTCAATTTGCAATCTTGACAGTATCATTACCTCTACTTGCATTTATTTTTTGTGTTGTATGGTCGTTATTGTATAATTTCGAAGCTACAACATATACACATTGTGATGTAAGCACGATATATATACGCTTAATTTAATTTATTATTTATTTTTATAATTATTTTTTTTATTTTACAGGTTCCAAATTATCTCCCATCGATTTCAGCAGCAGTGGGAAATCATTCACCACAAAAAAATATTTGGAAGCTAGCAATTGCATTTCATGCCCCTCCTCGATTTCTAGTCAATCATTTTTATTATTTAAAATTTCAAGAATCACTTGGTTCACAAAAAGCAGTATTTTTTGCTTGGCTTTTACATTGTATTGAAAATATATCACTAGTTGGACTTTCTTTTTTTTCCTCCTCGGATTATTATGGTATTCTTAATAATATATATATATATTCTTTATAGTAATAATAATAATATATATAAGGTAAATGTACCAATAGTACCAGTAGTTGACATTTGTACATTTAATATCGGATAATAAGACTTATATTTGTCTAAACATTTCTAAATTCGCGCTATATGAAAGTAATTCCTATTGAAGATGTGTAAATATAAAAGTTTTGAGTCACCATCTGAATAAACGGCACAACAATTACTTTTTATAGAATCGAACAAATGGATATTTTAATATTTTGTTCTTCGAATGCTTAAGGAGGCAAATCACTAAATTTTATTTTTATTTTTGTTTTTTAGTAGTGACATCAAAATATATACTAAAATTTTAAAAGAAATTAATATCTTACCTTAAACTTAAATAAAATATATATATATTTGTACTTTTATAAATATAATTTATTTTGAAATAACAAATTCTAAATTTGTATATATATACTATTATATTGTACCCATTTATCTTTTTTAATTATATAATTTGATAAATTTCTAATGGAAAAACCGATCCCCAATAAACATTAATTCTAAAATAATTTATTTATCATGGATTATATATATATCTAATTAGATTCATTATTTTAGATAATTAAAAATTTTAATTAATTTTGGTATGTAATCTTTTTTTTAGCAATTCATGAAAAATGTTTTGTAACTTTTATAGCAACATCAATATTTTATATGATACTTTCTTGCTGGTTGATAACAAGAGGTCGAAATTATAATCCATTTTCATTAAAATGTAAAAGATTTCTATTATGTATAAATTTATTTTCATTTACATTAGCAGGATTTTTCTTTGTAAGACATAATTTATATTGTGAAGCTGGAGGTAAATTTTATTTTATATATTTATTATTTTTTAATATTTAAATTTAATTAATTATTCTATATGTTTTTTTTTAGTTTACACTCTATTTGCATTTTTTGAATATATTGTAGTATTAAGCAATATGGGTTTTCATATGACGGCCTTTTTCGATTTTCAAGGAAAATTGTTAAAATTATCTAAGCAATATTCATTTACATTAAACGAATTAGAGTAAAAATGTGATAATTAATAATCAACATAAAAATTATTTATTAAATATAGCAAAATATATTTTTTAAAAATCATTTTCTATTATTATATTAGAAAATATATTTAAAATATTTATAAAATTTGACTCTTTAAAAATTAATATTGTACCATTAGAGTAATAATAACAATTTTTACTTAAAAGTTGTTTATACATGAAACTTCTCATGAAAACTCTCTTATATATACAACCTTTTATTTATTATGAATATCTATTAAATATTAATTGATTATACATTTAATTCTATAGTCATTTATTATGTTCCCTATTTTCATATAATTTTTGATTTTTGTTTTTTTAGGGAGATGATAGTTGATTTTTGGAAATAAAATGTATTAAAAACACAAAAATTTTAATCAAAAATAATCGAAACTTTATATTATAGTTGTATATGATTTTATATGCATATCTGAATTTCATTAAAATAATAATAATCATCTTTATAAATTTATGAGTAGTTGTTATATTAAGAAATTTCAAATTAATAGTATGCATTAACAGAATGATTAAGTTTAATCAATCAAGGCTAAAATATTATATAAATATGGTATATATTTATGACCCCCTACACCTCGCAGAATTTGATGAAACTTCGCCAGTTGATTCTTTGATTAATTCTAAGAAACTTTTTCCTTAGGCATTTCTTGGGAAAACTTCTAGTTTTCGAGATACAAGTGATTAAAGATTGGATATCAATTAGATGGTTATGAATGTCGAAATGTGCAGCCATTAAGAAATTTTCATTGACTAATTCACTAATTATTCACATATTCACTAATTTTAGTTTTTTTCTGTTCGGTTTGGATATAGGAAAATTGTTTTATTAATTAATTTTTTAATTTTTCTATATACAATCCGAACAGAAAAAACCGAAAATTAGTCGCGCCCTCTGCTGATCAAACTGCTAAGACATGGTAGCTAAATGGGATATCAATGGATTGATATCCAATCTTTAATCACTTGTATCTCGAAAACTAGAAGTTTTCCCAAGAAATGCCTAAGGAAAAAGTTTCTTAGAATTAATCAAAGAATCAACTGGCGAAGTTTCATCAAATTCTGCGCTAAATATATACCTTAAAATTTATTTGAAACGATTATTTTCTATACAATATGATTTAATAATAATAGGATGTTTTCTAATTAAATAAATATAATTTAAGAAACCTGATAAAATATTTAAAATTAATCAAAATTTGAAGAAAATATTAAATTTTTCCACATATTTTATAACATATTAATTAGATACACATAATTGACTTTTTTCTCATTCTGAAGAGATTATTTATTCAAAAAAGTTGAGATTGGCTCTGGCGAGTAGTGTATCGAGTTGTGTTTCAGTAGTTTTTAAAAAATTTACAAAATCTGTTTGAAATTTCAATACTTATAAATAAAATATATCCATATAAATATTTAATTGTATATATTATATACAATATATTTACAATGAATATTTAATTTTAAAATATATTTATATTTATTTAATTAATAGCAAAAATATAACAGACTTGTTCTAATTAAAAAAATTTTGATATAAAATAAAATAATTTGAAATCTTTTTCAAATATCCCACTTAATTTTTCAAATAATCGGAAAAATATGTAATATGGTTACACACTGTTTTACTTTTTATATATTGATATATTTAATTTTAATTAAAAATAATTTGATGATAAATGATTTGATTTTACTATCAAGTTTAAAGTACACCAAGAGCTTAAATTTATTTTTATTTAATTTTCTATTTTTTTAAGTTTAATTTTAAATAACAAAAATGTAATAATTTAAATGTTGTAAGATTGGTCAAACTGAAATTTGATTGTGAGTCACACAAAATATTTTTTTTTTATTCTTTACTTGTCACTTTAATCTAAATTTTTGTAATTAAATTAAAATGAATCGCCTTTTTGGAAAAACAAAACCCAAAGAACCTCCACCAAACATTAATGATTGTATTGCAAATGTATGTCAATAATTTTTTTATATATTTTTATTTAATGTTTGATTAAGCTAATTTTATTTACAGGTTGATAGTAGAGCAGAATCTGTTGATAAAAAGATTGCAAGATTAGACTCGGAATTAAAAAAATATAAAGATCAATTGAAAACGATGAGAGAGGGTCCAGGAAAGAATGCAGTTAAACAAAAAGCCATGAGATTACTTAAACAGAAAAAAATGTAAATTTTATCCTTTATTTCTAATTTCTCATTCTTTATTCATTTATTTATATATCTTGTAATTTATAGCTGTAGAATATATATTTACAAATAAATTAACGGGAGTTCTCTCAGGAAAAGCAGCCAGGTAGAAAAAAAAATTATCTATTGAATGCTCACACGTTTCAAATACGAATCACACACATCTTCAAGGCAACAAAATTATCAAAATTACCAACTTATGTTATGGTATTTTTATTTCTACTTGGCTATTTCTCCTGGGAAGGCTCCCTTTTTCTTATTTCTAAATTTATTTATATAATTTTAAACTAAACATTATTGTATTTTTGTTTACTTATTCGTATTTGTTGAGGTATATCATTTATTCATTAATTTTGTTTAGAAAATCTAGAATTATGATAAAATTATCATTAAGGATCACGGGTCGGCAACCTGCGGCTCGCGGGCCGCATATTAAGATGTATCTCTCCACTTTCTTGCGTAAATATGAATTATTATATTTTCAAAAGTCAAAATATGTAATATATAATGTAAATATGTACTGCAAACCGGTTAAAAACACTCTTCAAATACTTGGAAATTTCGTAAATTATAACTTTTGTCTCTTCTTTCTCAAAAGGTTGCCAACCCCTACTATAGATAATTATAATATAATATTAGTAGTAATCTCAGCAAAAATACCACTTTAATGTTCGATTGGATCTAATTAGAACAAAATAGAAAATTCAATTACTTTATTTAGAAACAAAAGTTGTTTAGATTTTTATAATTCCTCCTTGTGATATTGAATGATTAAATTAATTTTATATTTTACATTATGTACATTAAATATTGTAATTATTTTTTAATTTATTATATTTTATCTATTAATTCATAATTTGTTTAAAATTCAGGTATGAAGCACAATCGGATAATTTAAGGCAGCAAGCTTTTAATATGGAACAGGCCAATTTTGCCCATCAAACTTTAAAAGATACACATTCCACTGTTGTGGCAATGAAGGCGGGGGTAAAACAAATGCAAAAGGACTTTAAAAAAATTAATATTGATGAAATCGAGGTCCGTTTATCATTTGTATATAAATAAAGATAATTTCTATTTATTTATAAAAGAAAATGAAAAATTTTGATGAAATTTTGTTTTTTTTGTAGGATATTCAAGATGATATGGCTGACATGTTAGAGCAGGCAGATGAAGTACAGGAAGCTCTCGGAAGAACTTATGGCATGCCAGATGTTGATGAATCAGAATTGGAAGCAGAATTAGATGCTTTGGGAGATGAAATAGCTTTAGACGATGATGCATCCTATTTGGATGAAGTAGCCGCACCTAAAGTACCTACCAAAGAACCTGGAGCCGAAACTATTACAAACAAAGTAAGATTCCAAAATACAACTTTTCATACATTAATTATTCTTTTTCTTAACAATATCACATTCATAATCAAATATGCAATCTATAAATGCAAAAAAATTAGAAATTTAATTATTTGTTAAATATATATATATATGGGTGGTTGCGTCGTGTGATATCTAAATAAGACAATAATTATAATATTATTCTTTGTAATCCTTATAAATTTATATTTCCTGCCTTTAAATGATTCATAGTTGCAAGGTATAATGAGCGTTTTATCAATCCATTACAGCGAAATTTATTTGTTTTCTATTTGGCACGATTTGTGGTTGCGTCTAAATAAGACAATAATTATAATAGCATAGTATATTTAATTAATTTTTAAATATTAATTAAAAAATGTTTTATAATAATATAAAAATACAAATAATTTAGAATATTGTTTTTTTTATTAGAATTATAGATATTTATTAGTGAATAGGTAGGGAATCAGAACAATCAATATTTTATTTTATTTATTTTACATCCTTCCCATGCCATTTCAAGAACTGCTTGTAATTTATTCATTATCAACTTGGGCCTTTACTTTATTAGTTTATAAATCATAACGGTGTATAATATTGGCTCGCCACTGCCATCTTCCATCCAATCTATTTAATGACCCTAAAAAATTATTTACAATATTTAGTACAATCTTATATATAATTTAATGCTAATATTTATAATTTTACAACTAAGAGAAATATATAATTAAAAAATCAAATAATTCCAATATAGTAAAATTTTATTTTACATAAATACATTATTATCACTTCAGTGTATACCAATTATGCCCAATAAATCTAAATTATAACATTCAAGATATTAACTCCATACACACACTTTCCAATATATATATATATATATATATATATATATTATGAAAAATTATTTCCGGTTTATTTTCATAATAATAAAAAATTTCAAGGAAACCTAAACGAACAAATATATATATATATGTCAAAAACAGTTCAAAATAGTATAAGAATGGTGAAGTTTCAAATAAAATTTATCTAAATCAGCAGTTTTCAAAATTTAATATCCATTTGAATGATATAAATTAACAAATTTTCCATCAAACATAACCATATATCTTAAACTTGAGAGGACAATTGTAACATTTTGATTGTCTAAATGTAACTTACGATAGTTGACCTCTCAGGTACAGATATTTTTGTTAACTATTTACAAAATTGTTTAACTGATAAAATATTACAAACTTAATTAAAAAACTAATTATAATTCAATTAAATTAATTTAAATGCTTTTAATAGTATAAATTAAGTTAATTAAAAATAAATTATAATTCATTGAAGAAATTATTTTATTAAAATATTTAAATTTACAATTTTCTTTTAAAAACCAAATATCTCTAGAATCAATAATTATTAGGTTAAATTTCATTGTTTGGAAAATTTCGAAAAAAAATCTTTGTCTGTTATTCAAATTAAACAAAGCATTTCAATGATCTGATCTAATTTTATGATCTAATCTTATAATTAGTTAGCAAAATTGAAAGAGGGCCATATTGTTTAATTTAAGAAATTAATTAAATAGATTTTATTATCAATATAAAAAGAAATTATAAATAAAATAATACAAAAAAAAAATTAAAAAATTGGTTTTATTTTTAATAAAAACTACAACATAACATAGGCATTAAAAACATTTTTTCCTCTCTATGATTTATTATTTCATCAGGAAGTAATCTTAATTGTATATTTTTTTTCTTCCTCGAGAAAGGAAAATTATAAAAAATGATCGATTTCTCACATAATATAACAAAAATAAAAAGTTATTATTATTGTTATAAAAAAAGAAAAGTATTGATTGATTCTAAATGAATTGAAAAAACTGTTGGAAATATAAATAATTAAATTATAATTAATTATATGACATTTTTGAATAATTACAAAAAATTTTAGCCATAAATTTAATAACAATTATTTTTTTCTATGTTGTTGGATTTTATTGGCTTTGATAAGTAATTTTATATAATAAATTATTTTCAAAAATTTAATGTTGTTAATTAGATATATAAATTATTATTATTATATGTTAATACATTTTTCAAAATTCTAAATTCAATTTGTTTTAATTGGTTAATAAAACATTTAAAAAATTGTCTAAATAATTAAATGTTTTATTAATGAGCAATATTAAAAAAATTCATAAATTGACAATTAATTATTCCATATTAATAATTATTCTTTTTCTTTAATGAATGGAAGAATTAAATTTTTTTAAAAATAACTAATTATCTTTAAACATATAGCTATTTAAAAAAGATTGTCAAATAGAATAGTTTTATATATTGTCTCTATTTTATTTGCTTTTATTTATTTGTTATTTCGCTTGTTTATTTTTCCCATAATGTAATTGTATTTATTTACCAATTTTGTTTTAAAGCAAATAATATATTGTTTTATTATTTTTTTTACAGGACGGTGTCCCTGTAGATGAATATGGCTTGCCTCAAATTCCAATGGCACAACACCAATAAATCAAAAATTTGTCCAATTCTTCAATATACTTTCTTTTTGTATTTAGATTAAGCAAAATATATCTTTGAATTTTTGATCGCAATATTAATTACTTTTACTGATTATGCTTTGAAAACATGATGTAAAATAAATTATATAATTCATTTCAATTAATTATTTTATATATAAATATAATGTAATATGTATAGGTGAAACGTAAATATATAAATATATATATATATATATATAATTAAACATGATTTTTATTTATAATTTTTCCTGATCACTATTACAAATTTAATTTTATTAATTAACATATCGCAGCTAATATTTATATATTTATATATAAATATTTATTTATAATATATACAAGAATCAGGAATGACTGCCGTTAAAAAGAAATTGGCAAGTTCTTTCATTTTAAAATAAACTTAGTTTTACAAAAATGCTCTTTTCTAGGTTCATTCATTTAAATTTTATACAAAAGTTCCTTATGGAATGGGACTGGGAAATGCTTCCGATTCAGGATATACAGGATTTGGCGGAGGTGGTGGGGGTTGTCCACTAGAATACGGATTTGAATCCACCAACGACACCGGTGGACCTGTACCTGGTGGATGAGGTGGCGTCCCTGCCACTAGAGGACCATTTTCATGGGTGTATCCATAATAAGCTGAAGCAGTTGGTCTGGTTCCTGGTACACCACCATCGGCTGTTGGATATGCTACATATTGAGGCGCCATAGGAGGTGGAAGAGGTCCTGGAGGTCCTAGTGGCCCAGGTGGTGGTGGACCCAAAGGTCCTGGAGGAGCGCCTAAGGCACCGGGAGGAGCTCCTCCGATTGGAGGAACACCAATTGTTGGCGGAGGAACTGGACGCATTGCTGGATGCGGAGGCACTGGACCTGATGGATATCCCGTTGTTGGTACAATTTGCGGGGGAGCATAAGTTACCTCCATTTGAGAGAGCACTAGAAAACAAATAAAAAAAGAGACATTTAAAAAATTATTTTTTTTTTGGAAGGAATCTTACTTTATATATCTCCAAAATATAATCTTAGATATATTATAAAATCTATATATATAAAAAGCACTAGCATAGTTCAATTATCAGTGAAAATAATAAATAATAAAAAAAATTTGAACAAGGAGAAATTAAGTAATTAAGTTGAGAGGATGATAATAGTAATTTGAATATTATATAAATAATATAATGAACTATATAATTTTTGTTATAAAAAAGGAATTAATTTCATTAAAATTATTATCAAAATAAAAATTGAATAAACTATTATTTTACTGGTTGTATATTGATATTAAGGGGTGATCCTATACTATATATATAAATATTTGTTTATTTCAATCATATTTTTAAAATTCTTACCTGTAACTGGATCATTGGAGCCGACAATCAGTGCAAGAGGATAATTTGGAGGATAATGATCAAGTTCATAATCTGGCGGATAATCTCTTAAATGAGGAGGTGGTGAACCCGGAGGTGGAGGTGGTGGCGACCGTTCATAATCTTCGATTGTAGCTTCCACTACAGGTGTGGGAGGAGCTACACCTTCTGTTTCTGATTGAGCAGGCTGTCGAACTACTTTTACTTTAACCTAAATGGGAAATAATAAATAATGTGTGATGAGAGAAATAAAATTTTTTTAATAATATAAAAACAATTGAATTTGAAAAATAAAAAAGTTTATAATTTTATCTTACTTTTGTCTTTTTCTTTTTATAACGTTTTTCTTTTGGAAGTTTTCTTGGTGGAGGTGGAGGAGATGGTAGATCCTCTCCACCTGAAGGAGAAGTTCCTTCACCAGGACGTACTCCATCAGCAAACATAACAGTCTTTTGTCTATTAATTGATTCAAATTCCTCGATAGGTTTTTCCCTATTTTTAAAAAAAAATATAATTTAGAAAAAAATAAACGTTTTTAGTTTATTTTATTTAAAACATTTGGTAATCACCTAAATCCTGGTGATATAAGAATTCCTCTTCCAGCTTCCGGAAGCGGCACCATTTTTAAACGTTCTTTTCTTTTTAATTTGGATTTGGGGGTAATATCAGGATCTTTGGTTTCATCATCCATTTCAGGAACTTTGGACATAGCCTCCTGAAAATTTTATTTATATTAGAAACAAAAAAATCACATAATATTAAAAGATCATATAAAAAAAATTAAATATTAGATAATAAAAATTATATATAACTTAAGTTTAATTTGAATTATATTCACAAATGTTTGTTATTCAAAGAAATTTACCTCAATTAGTTTCATCTCCTCTTCATCAACGTCTAAATCATTTTCGGGTTTAGGTTTCTATAATGAAAAAAATATAAATAAATTGTGTGATTAGAAAGAAATAATTTTTAGAATTAAATCTTAAAAAATAATTACCGATTTTTTCTCCGATTTCTTTCTTTTTATCATACGTCTTTTTTCCCTTTCTTTTCTCTTTTTTTCTTTATCTTTCCGTCTTCTTTCTTTTTCTTCTTTTATGAGACCAGGAATCTTCATGATATCCGATGTTGTTAAAAAGGCAAAAGGATTACTGGAATCAGTGGAAATGGATGGTGGTGGTAGAGGTAGAGGTGGTTGAACAGGTAATATTGGTGTTGGTGTTGGTGAAGGTTTGTTGATTGGAACAGGAACAGGAACTGGGAGTGGTACAGGAGATTGATGAAAACTAGGAATGGATGGAGGGGTAATTTTTGGGGTTATTAAATTGGGTGAAATAACTGGATGATGTTTTACAATAGGCAAGGTAGGTGTTGTAATGATTGGGCTGGGAGGTGCCACAACATTTGGACTTGGTTGTTCTTCAGGTTCTGGCGGTGTAACTGACTTCTCAACCTCATCAGCTGGAATCACTTGAAGAATATTACCCGTTTGAAGTATACGTTGTTTATTTGAAGGTGGTGGTGGTGGCCTTGATATGGTCCCTGGAGGAATATCTTCAGGAATAACTTGAAGTACATTACCAACTTGAAAAATTCTAGAATTTTGACGGGGAGGTGGAATGATTGTTTCGCTATTTTCCCAACTGCTGGCAGATTGGAATCCATCAAATCGTCTATCATTAGTACATTGCACCGGATAATAATGAGGGGCTGGAGGATTATGAGGGTAATTTTGATAATTATAATCGTATTCAGGTGGTCTTTCTTCCTGCTGACTTTTTTTAACGCCAAGTTCTAATTCAATTCGATCATCCAGGGATAAACGTTTGGGAGAGAAGTTTTCTCGTTCTGTTTTCACTTCTTCAAAATATGGATAATCTCCGTACATAGGTTCTTGTTTCCAAGAACCTTGTTCATGATGTTCTTGCATTATTTTTTTGGTACCAGGTGAATTTGTTGATGAACTCACATCCATTTCTTGAGTGTTTCCAATTTCATTATGATAATCATCTCTAGGACTATGTTTTCTTTCTTTTCTATCCATATCCCTCCGATCTCTAGATTTATCATCCATATGTTTTTCACGAATATAACGTTCTTCACTCTTGCTTCTTGCCCTGTAACGATCATCAATTCTTTGTATGGAATGTAATCTCTCTTCATTACGAAAATTTCGCTTATCTAACCTTTCCTTATCAAGTTTCTCTTTATTATCCCATCGATTAGAACGATCTCGATCCCGATCCCGATCCCGATCTCTATCCCGATCCCGTTCACGATCTCGATTTCTTTCTTTCGAACGTTCCTTTTCCGAACAGTCCCTTCCTCGAATATCTCTTTCTCTTAATCTATCACGATCTCTAGATCTATATTTGTCTCGTTCTCTTTCATAATCACGATCCCGATCTCTTTCATCCATTCTATCTCTTCGATCTCGATTTCTATCTCGATATCTTGAAGGACTAACATCTTTATCTTTGTATCGATGTGGACTTATATCTTTATGATATCTAGGTGGACTTGAATTTTTATGATATCTTGGTGGAGTCTTTTCTTTATGATGACTTGGAGGACTAAGATTTTTATGATGTTTATTTGGACTTAGGTCCTTATGGTGACGTACTGGACTATGATCCTTATGGTGTCTAGTAGGAGTTATATCCTTATATTTAGGACTATGATGCCTTGGAGGGGATATATCTTTATAATGCCTCTGTGGACTCAATTTTTCTTTACTCTTAGGACTGATAGTTCTTCGATATCTATTAGGACTAACCTCTGATGAGTATCTTAATGGAGAGGATTCTTTATCTTTATAATGTTCTGGACTTGGAAGAGCTTTATTTCTGGGACTTGAATCTCGATTCCTATTTGCACTTGTATCCCTGTCACGAAAGTTTTTCTCTGTTGAAAATTTTTCTGAATCGATATCTCTTTCTCGCTCTTTTTTAATTTTAATAGGACTTCTAGATAAACTTCGTTCAGGATTTTTATTAGTAAGATGCTCAAGGTTATCTTTTTCTGAAGAATATTGTTTAATTGGTGATAGTTTGTTATCATTATAATTATAAGTGATATTTTCTTGAATGATACCATCTTCTATCTTACCTCGAGCTAATTTCAATTTATTTTTAATTTCTATTTGATGAATACGATTAATTTCATCTTCGTCACTTTTAGAAGAATTGGATTCTTTATCCGAATCAAAGATTTTGTTTTTAGCTTTTTTTCTATCATCTGAAAGTGATGGAGATTGATTCCTGTTTTGAGGTTCCGTCTTTACAGGTGTAGTCATCATTCCCCACCTAGACACTCTTTTCGGTTTTTCAGAAATTATAGGAATTATATTAGAATTTAATTCTAATTCATCTTTATTGATCAGTTCAAAATGCTCAACTATTTCGGTATTTCCTGAACTAATATTTTGTCGATTTTCCTCAGATAATAATTTTACAGTAATAAGATGCTTGGAGTTTGGTGTTGTTTTGGTTTTAATTGGAGTGGTGTTATTAGATTTCGTTTCATGTGGTGGAGTGGTTTCAGTTTTTGTAGTTGAATTAAACAGTTGGGATGAGTTTTCAATAGGAGGAGGTTGTATTGAATCAAGATTATCTAATGGAGGAAGAGGTATTTTATCAATTGTATATTGATGTGATGTTGATCCTTGACTTTCCGAGTCCCAGTTCCATTTTTCACCTGCTTTTAAAAGACTATTTTGAGGAGAAAAGATTTGAGATCGAGTTTCAAGACTAGGTGCATGTTTAACAACAGGACTGGAAGGATCAGAATTTTGAAACACTTCTCCTGGACTATATAATTGTGATCCAAGATCTTTACTGCCTCCGCTTATTTTTTCTGAAGATTTGGATTCATCTGATTTACTATAATCTTTAGAATCTTCTCCATACATTTCTTTGTCTTTATACCAACTTTGAATGTTTCTTTCTGTTTCATAATCTAATTTTGATTCAGGTGCATCAAACCTAGGTTTCTTAGCAGCTGCCAAATCAAAATCAAATTCTCCATATATTCTTGCGGGTGAATTTATTTCATTATTTGGGGAAAGAATGCGTTTTTTAGTTAATGTCTGCTTTTCATCATCAGTCCAAGTTTCAAGAGCTTTAACGGTTTCTTCTAATTTTTTAAGTTTTTCTTGTTCCTCAGCAATCATTTCTTGAGATATTTTCTTAGATTTTTTAGATTTTTTAATTTTCTTTTCTTTTTCTTTCTTTTTTCTTTGATGTTTCTTCTTCTTTTTAGAACGTTCATCTGAGGAGCTACTAGAAGATTCAGAACTTGATTCAGAACTACTAGAACTAGTTGATACCCTTCTCTTTTTTCTTTTTCTCTTCTTCTTAGATTTTGGTGAATCATCATCTTCACTTGAGCTTGATGAATCACTAGATGAACTCTCCTCTTCAGATGATGACGAAGATGAACTTGATATTTTTTTCTTTTTATTTTTCTTTTTGGATTTAAGTTTCTTTTTCGATAATTTTTTCTGTTTTTTAGTTTTTCGTTTCTTTTTGTGTCTTCGGGCTTTTTCATCATCACTTGAACTGGAATCACTACTTTGAGAGCTTTCATTAACTTTCTTTTTAAGTTTTTTATTATGTTTTTTTGTTTTCTGCATTTCTTGGGTTTCCATCCATTCAGAAGAATTTTGATTGATTTCTTTATTAGATTTTGGATCATTTCTAATATTTTCCCAATCAGATCCACTTTCCTCTTTGTTTTCAGTCCATTGTTTCCTTTTAATATCTGATGCCCCATCAGGAGACTCTAAAGCTTTCATAAACTCTTCATATTCATTAGCGAGTTTTAAATTTGATTCAGGTGAATGTGATAATTTAATAGCTGGTTCAATGTCAAAATTATCGGAATCCACTATTCTTTGATCATTCATTTTATTTGTATCTCTTTCAGAAATATCATCTTCATCATCGCTTTCCCATTTACACAAGTCTGCTAAGGGGTTTTTAATCGGTTCTTTATAAGAATCAGGACTATTTATTTTATTCAATGTGATCTCTTTCTGTTCGTCATTGGTTTTTAATAATGAAGACATTTCATTAGATTTTTGAGAAACCTCTAAATTTGGTTTATCATCTTTTCTTAAGTCGTCGGAAGAAGTTGTATAATTCTTTTGTTTTGACTTTTCTCGGACATAACTTATTTTATTTTCTTCTTCAATTGATGAAACAGAATAACTCTTTCGTTTCGAATTTCTTTCCAAGTAATTTATTTCATCATCTTCCTCATTGTCAACAGATAAAGGAGAATAAATTTTTCGTTTTGGCGTTTCTCTAACATAATTTATTTGATTCTCATCTTCTAGATGAACAGATGAAGTAGAATAATTCTTTCGATTCGATTTATCGGTTAAATAATTTATTTGATCATCTTCCTCATTGCCTATAGAAGATTTTTCTGTATTAAAACTTATTTTATCTCCTTCTTCATTGGCAACAAAAGAAGAATAACTCTTTCGTTTTGATTTTTCAGTCATATGTTTAGAATTTGTATTATTCAAATTATCTGTTAGAGAAATATTTACATTATGCTTTTGCAGGTTATCATCATCCATATCACATTCAGATAACGATTTATGGTGATGGTGAGATGGACTATGAAATTTACTAGGCATCTCAGGAATTTGATGAGAAGTATTTTCTTGTGTGGAATAGATATTTTCATGATGTGGAAGTCGAAGAGATTTATTTTTAACCAATAATCGATTTTTCTCTTCTGGAAAATTACAATGATTTGTAACAAAATCACGTACATAATATTTACGGCATTTATCAGCCTGTGGTTCTAATTTCATATTTAAATTAGGCCCTTCAATTATCTTATACATCAATTCAATAATATCCTGAGGCATGGAATCAATATAATCCTCTCGAGTATCAAATCTTACTCGAGCAACTTCAGGGTTTTCACAATAATGCAATCTTGGTTTTGTTTGAGTAAAGGCAATGCATGCAAGTTCATATTGCTTAGATCTTTGATTCATTCCTTCTATATGAAGTGGTAAACGTAGTCGAGACTCGGATTGCAATTGCCAATAAACACTATTTTTAAAATATTCTAATGATACTCCAACATTTTCATTAATTCTGAAAGAAAGAAAAAGAAATTAATTAAAAACAATTAATAGTTAATTAAAATTAAAATAGAAACCATCTTAAAAGTAATAAAATATGAGAAAAAATATTTTTTTTAAATACTAATTTAATCAAATAATTAGGAATATCATTTTGAATTAAATATTCAATATTTTAATCATCATTCATTCAGTTTCCTGTACTATAATATAAATGAAAAGAAATAATAAATTTAAATCTGTATTTTATAACATAAAGGCGCAAAAATAATTGTTAAATTAAGTAAAACGTGATAAAAATATGTGACTGTCATTCAAGAGTCCCGTAAAGAAATTAGAAATCTAAAAACCTAATGTAATTATGTTTTATTAAATTTTTCCTCTCTCTCTCTCCCTCTATATTTAAATATATATTATATGTATATTTATAAATAATTAAGTAACAATTACAAAAAATTTAAAAACAAAATAAAACGTATGAGGGTAAATAAATATATATTAAGTAATATATTAAATATATATTTTATATAATTATTTTTCCGAGATTAATTATTAGTTATATATTATTGAAAATTTGATTATTTAAATAAATGCACAAGAGTCTAAATATAACATATAAAGAAATTTAAATTTTTTATATTAATATTTTCTAATATTGAACATTATCTAATATTGAACATTAGCAATAACAAGAAAATTAAATTTTATAATTATACTTCGTAAAAATTTTTTAGAAAAAATGTAAATTTGTGAAAATAAAATTATTATTTTTATTTCAAAACAAATTATAATTCACAAAAGTATAATTCGAGATATGCAAAATAAGAATGTAATAAATAAATCAGATTCCAGAAAAAAAAAATTTGAACATCCCGATTAAATAAAACAATAAATTTATATAAATAAAATTTAACACGAAAGACCAAGTTTTTGAAGTTATTTTGTTTTTACTATTAGTTATAATTTTTCACTATAAATGTTTGTGTATATTTTGTATACTATAATTTAAATAAAAAAAATTGTATTAAATGTAAATCCAATTTCATTATTAATATTACTATTAATATTTTTTGTTGTTAATTTCCATACTAGTTTGATGTTCTATGAAACGATTTATACTATTTATAATAATAAAATATATTCATTAAAATATTCTAAAAAACTAATACAATCATTAAATACTTTACAATTAAATCATATCATATCGAATCAAATAGAGTAGAATAATTGATTTATACCTTATAATTTTATTTATATAAATAAAGAAATGTTTATTAAATGTTTAGTGATCATAGAAACATCATATTGGACATAGATTGGAAAACATTACATTATAGTTCATTCATTTTCCTTTTACTCCTACAGTTTCATATATTTATTTATTTTTTTAAAAAAACTAATTACACTAATAAAGGTGTAATTTTTATTATAATTTTGACCTAACTAGACTCCAAAAGATCTTTAAATGGAAAAGTTGAAGAAGCAATAATACATAAATTATTAAGTTATTTAGGAAATTAACAATTATAAATAATAAGGAAATCAAGTTTATAACAGGGGCATTCATATAACGATATAAATTATAAATCAGACTAATAATTATGAAAATATTTATTGTTTGATATTATGGAAAATAGAAAATGATATCTATAATTACTTTGAGATAATTTTTCAATAATCATAACAAGATTAATTCAGTTAATTATATTTATAATTATTTTGGTCATATTTTGACTTCAAATAAAGCTTTCTTTAAATAAACATAAGGCAAAATAAAAAAAATAAAAATATTGTAAAAATAATTGATATTTTAACAGAAAAACAAAATTATTAAAAAGCACAAGACTTTATATTAGTCATTAATCATGTTTGATAATGAAAAAAAATTCTTTGAAACAATTCCCTTAATTTCAACCGAAAATACTAATATTTATTTTATAATTATAGAAAAAACTACATATATAATAATATATATATATCATATTTAAAGAAACTTATTTTTAAATAAATATTTTCTACTGAAAAACATTAAATGAATAGAATAGTATGAGAATAAACTTAAAGCAAATTTGTATAAATTATTTAAATTAAAGATAAAATTTCATAACTATATAATATATACCTATTTTGTTTAAATGAAAGATATCATAATTTTTTGATTATTTTATTTTCTATTCTATATAAATTAAAATATTCTTTTCATTTTATAAAATAATTTTAACTTTAAAAACAAAAATATAAATGGGAGTGATTGATTATATCTTTTACAATTCACATATTGGTAAATTATAAAAATTGATGTTTTTGTTGAAAAATCAAAATAGTTATAGGTAATGCATTTTTGATGAAAATCTCGGCCAAGTTTCAAATTTATTGATATATATGCTTTATGCGCATTTTGACTGTTACGCTATCTAGAGAAGATTTCTTCTTCTCGGCTTCACAAGCTTCTGAAGATGGCGTAATTGACAGAATGCGTAAAGGCAAATATATCAATAAATGGGAAATATCACTGAGTGTTTAATAAAAATTATTTTTATTTACTTGTATATTTTTTAAGTTTTATTTTAGTTTAATTAATTTGATAAAATGTTGTAAATAGTCCATTCGGTTATTTTTTAGTTTCATACTCTAATCAATAAAATTATAAATTATCAAATGTGTTTTTAATAAATCAATCAATAAACTTTCAAAATTATAGTCTGATTATAGTATGATTATTTAAAACGAAATTGCTTATAAAATTATAGATTCTAAATACAGAAAGA
Organism: Labia minor; assembly: GCA_963082975.1. Taxonomy (NCBI): domain Eukaryota; kingdom Metazoa; phylum Arthropoda; class Insecta; order Dermaptera; family Spongiphoridae; genus Labia; species Labia minor. Next base: position 32,572,887 of record OY720350.1, on the reverse strand, counting down.
TAATAATCTTTCATCAAACCTCAACAGCATTAAACAAACAAGTATAATATAATAACAACAGTATAAACAAGCTCAATTAATAATGATCCTAAATTCAAATAATAACTTTTAAAAATATGTTAAAATAGATTAAACACCTATTTATTTTCTATATTGTTTAAATGTATTTGGTTGTCTTTAAATAATAGAAATATCTAAATATAATATATCTAGACGCAAAAAAAACAATAATCCCCATAATTGAACATGAATATATGTATGTATATTAAATATCTTTCTAATAATTTACATCATAAAATATTTATAGATTCAAAAATATAACATGAGTAATCATATAAATAAGAAATTTTTGTATATTATAAGTGTACATTTGAATTGAATTTATAATATTCACATTTTAGAACAGAATTCAATATATTTATAAGAAAGAATTATTTTCAATAGCCAATGAGCCGTTTTATTTCTTTTCATAATTCAATTAATAATTAAGAAATCCGAAAATTTATAAATTATTTTAAAATGAATGCGCCAAATGATACAAAATAACAAATTTCATAGAGCTATTTAACATTTGAAAATTATATGAGGAATTATTTATAAAATTGATGTTTAGCTTATTATAAAATAATAATTATTTGAATTATTGGAAAAATGACGGCAAATGTATATATACATAGAAGTGTAACAACAAATGATTATGTATGAGTGAAAAAAATAGTGAAGATAAAATTATTAACCGTAAAATTAGGTTTCAAAATATATTCTTCTTGTGATGAAATGCTTAAGGATGAACCCCGACCGACCGGGAGGAAGCATTCTCAAAATAACGATGATATGAAAATTTTCATTGAGGCAACAACTCTTGGCGTCAATGAAGAATCAGTAAATTTCCCCTGCAAACCTGACAAGGTCTGCCATTTGCTGGAAAGCAAATTTTAATTGATTACAAAATTTGTCTTGTAAAGCAAGACATTTAAACCCTTGTTTAAAAAAAAAAAATAAATTATATATTTAAATACAATTAAAAATGACAGCCATAAGGTTCCCAATTATATTTTAACTTTCTTGAACGAATTATCCCCAAAATTCTTGAGAAAACTTTTCTTCTCTTCAAAATATAATTGATTTTTTAATAATTATATAAAAATATTTTTTCTCATTGATATGTATATATATTGCTTAAATACATTATTTAAATTATTATTAAAAATGATATTATATTAATTTTTATAGAGACTTATTCCAAATCAAAAGTGTGATATAACTCCTGATGCAAGTTGTTTTAATATTTATATATATATATATATAGTAAACTTCTTCATTTAAAATTAGTGAGGTAATAGAGATATACAAGGTGCAATTGGCAAAATTTTGAAACTATTATGATAATATAATGATAATATTATGATAATATAAAATAGCTTTATTTAAATTAAAATCTAATACTGGAAATTTTGTATTTAATTTTTAATTTTAAATAAGAAAGATAAAATCCAATCTATAAAAAAATTGTCTCTTTTCTTTATAATATTATTTATATTTCCGTCCTGCATCATCATCTCTACCTTCCTTCTTCATGATATAAAAGTAGTCAGTGAAAATATTTTCAGTTTTATAATAAATAAATCTATATTATTAATAATCATATTTTGTATAATACAATATAGCTAATATAGATTTTTTGGCTTAATTTTTCAAAAAATTTTTTTTTTTTTTATTATACTTTTTTATAGCTTGAAGAAGGAAGCGCTTGGTGCAGCCGAAATTCCCATATTGTAAATATTATATAAGAAAAAAAGACAAATGTTTTTTTTTAAATTGTTTGGTTCTTCATTTTGGCTTTCTTATTTGAAATTATAGATAATAAAATAGTAGCCGTCATATATTTTCTTATTTTTTGATTCTCAAAATTAAAAAAAAAACAACAAATTTTTCTATTCCATTAAAATATAGTGGCAGAAGTTTCTATATTTATATATAAAATGTTTATACATTTATTTTATAATTTTTTTATATATGAATTATCAACGCGATTTAAAAATAATGGTATTCAAGTGATGTCATTTTATACTTCCTCTTTCTTTTCTTAAGCTGAATCAGCCTGGTAGATTTCAGGAAAGGTTAATATGAACTTTTCTTGAAAGTTGGATGTCCTCTTGAAAGTCGTCAGCAAACGAAGAAGTAACTCAGTTTCTGATGATGCTACGATGGATAGATGACAAAACTTGAATACCATTGTTTTCAAAAAAAAATCCATTAAATGTATGGACGATCGAATAATTTAATTATACCACACTTGCTAATTAATAAAATATATAAAATATTTTGTGAAAATATTTATTAAATATATAATAGTAATAAAAAAAATGAATTAACTATTAGATAAATCGATTTATTTAAAATGATAAAATGAGAATATATACAAAATATCATCTTTAAACAATTATACTTAATTATGAATTAGAAATTGTTAATAACTTACAATAAAGATGAAAAGTAGTCTACTCTCAAAATATTCATTTTATATAAAAAGCAATAAATAAATAAAAGCCTAGAAAGGATCTTTTGGAAAATAATGACTACACAAAAAGTTTCAACATTAACCAAGTATAAATATTCTAATATTAGAGAAAATTTATACTTTTCTAAAATTGTTATAATTAATCTCATTTAATAATTATTTTTCAACAGATCTTTATTTATTTATTGATTATTATTAATAAATTCATTTATAAGTAAATATAGTTTTTCATTTTTCTTCAATAAATGATTTTATATAAAATTTTTTAAAATTTATTATTAAAAAAAGATAATTTTAATAAATATGATTTGGAATAAGAATCTAATATTAAATCTTCAATTTTGAAAAAATAAATTGAGAAGTTTTAATAAAAAATAAAAAGTTGCATAAGCAAATTTTATATATAATTTTTGGAAAATGATTTTAAAATTACCTCCAAAAATTAAATATAATCAACAGTGCTTTTTATAATTCTATTTTCAATTTATGTTAGAGTATATTTTAAAAAAAAAGAATATTTTAAATATGCATTATAAAATAAATGCATTAATTTGAAAAATAATAAACAATCCTTGAATAATATGAAATAAGTAATTATAATTTCATAGCATTTAATAATACAATGTAACAATTTATTAAGAAATAAAAATAAGTTTTAAATTTTCCCAGCAAATAGTAACTTAATATTGCAATTATTTTATTATTATCATTTTTTTCCTTCTAAGTTAGCTAATAATTATTTATATTTATGGTTTTGAAATATATACCTATATATATATAACATCTTATATATATAATTATATTCTATATTAAATTAATAAAGAATTTAAAATTTATTTCATTATGTTTGATGTCTTCTTTAATAAAATTTATATAATAATATATATAATTTAATACATGTTTTAAATCTTAAATGGATTGTTTATTTTTTTTAAACAAATAATTTATAAATAGCACTGTTTTGAAAATCAAAAAATGATCAAACGAAACTTACTTGGAATTTTTCAGCTTAATTCGCCGATGTTTTTCATAAGTCCATTTGCATTTCTTAAATTCAGCCCAGCTCTTTGGATATTCTGCATATCTGGTGGATCTTTTATCAGGTGTTGGTGAACGTCTGGATTTCTTGTCGGGTGAAATTTCTGACCGTCTTGATTTCCTCTCGCCGTGTGGTGATCGACGAGACGACCTTTTTTCAGAAGATGATTCTCTTCTGTGTTTTCTCTCTGGCGTGTTAGATCGATAGCGTCGTTTTCTGTCTGTTGAAGATGACTCTCTTGTATCCTCGTGCGAATGTTTTTCATTTGAAGAAGTCTTGGCAGCTGATTCAGCTGCACTCTTTTCGCAATTCATCACCAACGTTTGAAGTAACTCCTTAGCCTTATTGGCGTTGGCCTCAGCTTGAGAACGAAAGAGATTGGAAGTTTGGTGAGAAGGCTGAAGAGGATTATAAAATGGAGTAGCCATTAATAATGAATTTGAATTGTTTTGTATCATGGAATAATTATCAAATCCTGGTATTAGAGTTCCAATACCACGCATTTGTAAAAGTTCTTCTTCTCTTTTAAGTTCTTCTATTGCAGCAATAACGGCTTTGTTTTTATCTTCTCTTTCTTTAAGTTTTCGCTTTTTGGATTTTGTAGCTTTTTGATTTGATAAATCCTATAAAACAAAGCAAGCATATATTAAAATAATAATAATGGCATAACTAAGATTTGAAATAGTTTATCATCGATAATTTATATTTAAAACCAATAAATTTGAGAAAAAAAGAAATATGATATATTATATAATTAAATTTAAAAATCATTTGGATTTTAGTATAAAATTAATAAGAAATTTACATTTTAAAATAACTATTAGGTGAATTATAGTGAATAATTGAAATTCAATAATATTCTACTTAAAAGAAAAAAATATTTTAGATAAGTTCATAGGAGCAAACAAATTGTATGACAATTAAAATAGATTATTATCATAAATAAATTTATATAAAATGGGAAATAAAGAATTAATTTTATATAAATAATCTTATTGATATTTAATAAAATAGAATAAGAATCACATATTTTTCATATATATTATATATCCAGATAATTGCAAATTAATATATAATATTTTGCTTGGTATCACTATTTTAAGTTAGATGTATATAATTTAATTAAGCGCCAATGTAAAAAATAAGTGTTTCAAAATCAATCAAATCTCTTTCGTGGAAGAATGTTATAATATATTCTTAATGTCAACTAAATTCTTACATAACAGTTAATTTCTGATTATTCTATTAGAAATAAAAATTTCAAATTTGTTAAATTAACTTTTGTGAAATAACTAAAAAACTTTTATAATGTATAATGTATTATATATATTTATAATATACATAATAAAAGATTGAATTTATATTTTTTCTCATTAACAAAATTAATGATGAATGCTTCTTTAAATTATATTCTCTTCAAATTCTTTTACATAAAAAATTATATATATACTCTTGATTTTATAAATCATATATTAGTTTGAAAAAAATAATTTGACAATTTTATAGAGATGGTGATTTTATATATATTTTGTTTACATTTATTAACCTAAAAATTATTTATGTCTATTGATGTCTATATAGCTATATAAATAATCAAATAAATCAATAGATATATTAATAACTAACTAATTAATTAACATGGGAAAATTTTAAATTAAGAATTTATTATTATAAAATAAAGTGTTCACCTGAATTTTCCTTTAAACTAATTTAACTTCTAAATGTTGATAATCACAGTGACATACGTTTACTGTAATACTATTACTATCGAAATATTGTTCTTTGAAAGTTAATATTTAATTTTTTATATATAAAATTTTTATATATTTCAATGTAAAAAAATTTACATTAAATTCATAAATTAATAATATTAGATAATTCAAACATTATATATCATTTTTTCAGCATAAAAATGTACTAATTCTGTTATTTATCAAGTAGGTATTAATGGATTTATATATATATATTTATAAATCATAATTTATTATTTATATAAAAATAGAAAAATTAAAGTGTTGAAATTAGAAATAAATAAAAACACTGTCATCGGTAATTACCAAGATATTTTCATTAAAATAAGAATAAATAATAAATGAATATTTTTCTGATGAAATAATATAATTATTAAGAGAATTTTTATTAAAAGACCACATTATTTGTATAAAATTATTTATTAAATTAAAATAATTGTACAACGTTTCAACTGCTTATTCTGCAGTCGTTTTCAAGTAACCGTACGCTTGCTCCGATTCAATTTTATACAAATAATGTGGTCTTTTAATAAAAATTCTCTTAATAATTATCAAAATAACCACAAAAGCTTTAATAAATACATTTATGAAATAATATAATATATATATATATATATATATATATAGTATGAAATATAATTTTTAATATAGATTATAGTCATTTATTTTATTCATACAAGGAAAATTAAATTATAAAAAAGTATTAACAAATAATATAGTATATATATATATACACATTATTTTTATAATACACATAAAAGTGTTTTACTCAACTAATTTACATATTTTCATTGTGACAAGTTTTAAAGACAAAAATATATAATGATTCACATTTCTTTCATCACAAGATTAGTTTTGTTAAAGGACAATTATCAAAAATTAAAAAGTTTATTTTTTTATGTTTATAAAATATTATAATCGAGATGTTAATATTGTTTTCACAGTAACGAAATTAAATAATAACTTTTTAAAAATACAGTTATTATAAAATATTTATTTATATGTATTTAGGTAAGACTTCGAATTTAATTTTTACCTAATTTTTTAGTTTACTTTCATGAAATTTTCATTTTTCGATTTGTAAGGTACAATTTTTACATAATTCCAGTCATTTAATGAATTATAAGGGCGTGATGTAATGTAATGTCTCCTAAGACCATTAAACAAAATAAATTGATGTTAGCCGTGTAGAAAATAACTTTGATTTTCAATTTTGATTCGGAGAGAGCTTCTCAATTGTATTGCAGGCCTCAATTAATGGTGAAATATAATATTTTTTTTCTTCAAATCTGAAAACCAAAGTTTACACTATTTTGTTTAAATCTGTTTAAAGATTTAGGTGTTTCAATCAATATTTATAATGTATTCAATATTAATTAACAAAGATTCTTTTTTCATTTTGTTAAACAAATAATTTAATATTTTATTGTTTAAATAGCTTTCGGTAAAATTAAGTAAAAATTTTTATAATACTAAATAAAAAAATTATAATAAAGAAAAAAAAATCGCAATTTTCAATCAACTCTTACTTTCAAATTAATTGACATCAGGGTCAAGTAAGAAAGAGATTGAATGAAATGAAACTCACTTCTAAATTTCACGGGAGTAATAGATCCAAGAATGGTGAAAAAATGTAATCCTAGAATGTACTCAAGGGCCTTTGAACCAGGGTTATATCCCAAGATATATAGATATATCATGCTTCCTTAGGGTCAACATCAAGAGGAAGAGTAGAGATAACAGAAGACCATCCTATACGATAAGAAGATAAAAAATTAACAGTCAACATGATTTAGTTATAAGAAATGGATTAAAAATATATATTCATCTCATATGACAAAAAATATATTTTAGGTTTTATTATTTAAAAAAATAATAAAAATGAAAAGTGATAATCAAGAAACTTCTTTATTTCAACTGAAATCACTATTTCATTTCTTATTAATCTTATAAAGTTTTCTAAGTGTTTCAAATACTTGAATGAATGAATGTTAATGTAGAAGATGAATTTTGTAGATTTAATTTTTAACATAAAAGAACCTTTGTTATTAAATATCAATAATATACATATTTAAAAAAATAATTAATCAATAGTCTTGCACATAAAATTTCATTTTTTAAAATAAAGATCTAAAATAACAATATAATTATTTTAAATAGTAGTTAAAATTTGATTTATTATAAAATATATGCTTTGTGTAATTGGATTGGAACATTTAAGAAAATTTATATGCAAATAATATAAAAAAATGAATATAGCTATTGAATGGAATCAAATTAAAAAGATCTTGATTGATTCTCATTCAATAGAAAAACTTTTAATATTTTCAAATCATATAAAAATGATTACTGAAACATTTAATTTTTCATTATAATGATAATAGTATATGGTTAAAAAAATTCTTTGAAAGAATTTAATATCAGTATATGTATCTAGATATTATCTAGACAATCTAGACATTATTTAGTAAAATTGATAATTATTATTGGGCCCATTATTATATCGAATATGTGCTTTTCTAATCAAATAGGGTTATAAGTAATAAGAAATTTTATTAAATAAATAAATTTGGTTTATGTGTTATTCTTAATCAAGAATGTATAGATCTAATTATCCAATAACAAATTATTAATAAAACAGTATTTATGTTATATTGTGATATGAAATTTCAAAATAATACATAATGATATGTGCAATATATTGCAATATAAATATTAAAATAGTAAGAGTCCACAAAGCTTCCTAGTTAATAATTCAAAAGTAAATATTTCAATCTTAAATAATTATTAAACCATAACATTTTCTTTTATTGTTTACAATTCTATAAGAAATAGAATAAATAAAAGAGAATTGCATTCTCTAAAAATAGACATTCAACTCAAAGAAATGCCAATGTAATTAATTAAATTATATTACTCAAAGATATATAATTTATAAAATAATATTTTCCAATAAAATCTATTAGTTGCCTTCATTAAAAATATATTATAATTAAGGTTTGACATTGAATTTACAAAATGTATTAATGGATTATTGTCAATTTTTGAATTATTCATAAAACATTATTTATATGATATAAATAATAATAAAATAAACCTTAATATAAATATGTGCTTTTATATTTTTTTTAATTTGTAACACAAATCCTTATCATTTAATTAATATTGCTGATGGCTTTAAGGGATAATTGATGCAAAAATAAATAAATAATTTAAGTTGAAAGAAATTAAGTTTTAAAAATAAAATTAAAATATTAAAATGATCATTTTGATCAGAGTCCTCTTTTGGGGGTGTTACCTCTTTAAGGACTCATTGCTTAGTAGTGTATTTAATAATAATAATACTTAAGTGATACTCTTCTATTTTTTCAGTTAATTAATTAATAAACAATTAATAATTTTGATGACAATTCTTTAAATTTTTGATCTAATAAAAAGTAATCTAATAAATAAATAGTTATCTATATCTAAAATAATAAAAAGTCCAATGTATTAGAGAAATTGATACAATAGTTTCATAGATAATTAGCTTTCATCATTTGAATTTTATAAACTTCACTTACATCTCACTCAAATGTATATAAATGATTAAAAAACATGTATAAATTTGGTATATTTTAAAATAATCTTTTCCAAATTATAATTAATTCATATAATAATGTAAATAAAATATCAATATCACACTATTTATAATTTATTAAAAATATTAATCGATTGTTTGTTTATTTATAATATAATATATACTAATAAATACTTACAAGATTTACTATAACGAAATGAACCTATGTTTTTTAAATACTAATGTTCTTTTGAGGTTAAATTAATCAGCTTTTCCAATAAAAAAAATTATATCGTGTATATCCGAATTAATTAATCATCAATTTTCAATAAGTGATAGATAAGCATGGTACTTTTTAATGTACGTTTAGCATTATTATTTATTTAAGATATTAAAATCAAATGTCACAAACATGATATTAAAATTAAAATATGATACAATAAGTGGATTTACCAAAATTTTTCAATGTTACAATGGCGCTTAAATAAAATTTTATGATTTTATAGTAAAAATAATTAATTATTTATTATCCTTATTATCTAACAGAAATATATAAAGAATAAATGAAAGATATTGTTTCAACACAAAAAATCAGAGTAAAATGTTAATTTGGCATAAGGATATATAATATATATTTATTTACATTATGAGAGTTCTTGTCTTATATACCTATATTGAATAAAATACTTAGTAGCATTAGCCCACCTGAAGGACAAATAAATCACCTTTCAAATTACAAATTTCATATCAATTAATTCTGTATAATATTTTATTAATACTTGAAAAAGTACTAACCAAAAAGAATAAATGAGAATATATATATATTTATAGTATCTGATAAAAAGATCGAATTTAGATTAAAATGTATATTCATATGTTTATTCTAATTATATATATCTATATTATATAAAAATGGCCAATTCTAATCATTTTATCAACAAAAATTAACAAAAATCAATAGATAAATGGAAAATAATTTAATTTAAAAGAAATATATAAATCCTCATTTATTTTAATATATTGATTCTAAAAAATGTAATTTAATATATATATATATATAGTAATACTTAAATGAAAAATTAAAATATATCATATATTTATATATATATATATATATATATAATATATGATTAAAAATAATTATATTTCTATTAAAATTTAAAATTCTAATTAAATAAAAATATTAATTATATGAGGTGCGTATATTATACTATGATAATGTAAAAAAAAATCAATTAAGAAGATAAAAATAAACGAGTAAGAAAGAGGTTAAAATGGCGTCATGTAGTTAGGTTACAACGAAATAATGTAAAAAAAATATTTTTTAGATATTGATTGGTATATATATCATAAATAAAATATTTCTTAATAATTCATAAATAAAATAATGTTATTTGATAAACAATTTTATATTTCTTAAATAATTATTCAATTATTTTCTTTATTCTAACCTTACTTTCAATATATTTCAATATAGATATAAGAATCAACAAAAAATAAATATACATACATGAATATTTGTTTCATTGAGATGAAAACGCACCTTTAAATCCATTTCAGATGAATTGGAATTGTTTTCCTCTTCTTTAAGTTTTTTCTCTTGTTTTAAAGCTAAAAGTCCTCCTTTAGAGAATGCTAGGAGACGCTTTTTCGCCTGTTCCTTTCCGAGTACGGTTCTCTTCGGTAGATTCGTTTTCTGTGATGTTTCATTGTCAAGGTTTTCGCCCAAAGGAGAATCGCTGGGAACAAAAAAACAATGTGAAATTAATGTTCAACAAATAAATGAAACAAAAATTTTATTAAGTAAATATGTATACAAAAAAAAAATTATTATGAAAATAGGAGGAAAAATTAAATTTATTAGCTATTATAAGAATGGACAATATGAGAAATTATATCTTTTATATTATACTATCTAAAATATTTTTTTAATCAATGCTTGATAATAATTTATTGATGATTTGACTGATGACATTTGTTAGATTTCATATTTTTAGAGAATCATTTTTTTACCCGTCAAATCTCTCAACTTTCACTCAAAAGTAATCCTATAAAGACCTTATTTAAATTTGTTGATAGGTTAGATTAATAATCAATAAATGTTGAAAACTTTTTTTATATTTTAAAAATAAAATGAAGAAAACATTTAAAGGCATTAAATATAATTTAGTATTTTACAATAGTTTTGTAGGTAATAATAATAAAATTAATTAATGGGTATAATAATTTTAATTTTATATCACCTGATAAGAATGATTAGTCGGGATTTTAGTTACGAGAAAGTAGCAGACAGATAAGGTTCTCAAATTAAAACGTTACTAATCATTGTTTTCAAGTGATGAATAAATTATTTTTGAGAATATTAATTTTATTTTTAACCAAAATATTTTGAATAAAGGTATATGTGAAAAGATATACTTATATTTAAAAAATAATTTGTTTAATTTTAAATTAATTATATAAATTTTAAAATGTGATGACTCAAAAAATGAAAGTCAAAAAGTAACTAGGAAATTTTTTTAGGTAGATCATTTATTTTATAATATTAATAATATATATATATATATATATTAATAGTATTAGTATTAATTTTGTTTCTATTTTATTTTCTCCAGAATTATTTTGTAAAATCCTTTTTTATATCTTCAAAAAGAGAAAATATGCCAAGCAGCGAATATCCAATATGACCATTGAAGAATAAACAACTAATTATACCTTTAATGTGTCTAAAAGAAAAAAATATTAAATAAAAATTTTGAGATTAAAAAATTATTCTAGGACAGATGAAAGATTTCCTATCATTGTCCGTTAGTGATTTTAATCAACTAATCACAAAAAAATTATGACAGATATTTTTAAGAGTATTTTAAAACTATAATTATATTATATATATATATTCTTATAAAGTATATATGTATTTCTACTTTTTAATTTTAATATAATGTTTATATTTTTATTAGAAATTAGAAGACTTAATTAAGAAGAAAATTAATAAATTGATGTTTATTGAGTAAAGTTAAAAATGGAATAGTTACACAATTGTGTAGGATTCCACTATTTTTGAATCATAAGATATATATATATATATATATATACATATATATAGATATATAGATTTTTACATATATCTATATAGATATAGATATATATCATTATTTTATTATATTTATTAATTTTAATTAATATAAAACATAAATGAAATTAATTGATTATGAAAAAAATGAATATTTTATAAATGGATGCAATGAAATAAGGCTTACCGAGCGGTTCCCTCTGGATTTGGTTCAGATTCGTCTTTGACATCTCTTGAGACAATTTCTTCACCTGGAAGGGGAATATCTTCAGCAGAACTAAAATTTCTAGCAGGTGAAGTGTTGCTCGTTGTTTGAGGTGACTCGACTTCTCCTGGTAATGGAATATCCATTCTAAATCACAAGAAGTCACGCTAGAAATGGGTCCATAAAACAACTTTTTTTTCTTTTTATAAAATTTATGTTAGATTCTTTCAAACGAAATTGCTAACATTTTTATGTATGTGATTGTTTAGAATTTTTGAACATATTTGATTGATAAGAAAATTACAGAAATTATATAAAAAGAAGTTTATCATTGTAAACAAGCGGCTGAGACCTGCAAAAGCAAAGAGAAGTAAAAGATGGAGTTGAAGACTGTCAATTCATGCATATAACTATCTACAAGTTCTTAAAAAATCCGATAGGTTATATTTGTAAAAAGCCAAATTAATAATTATTATAATTATAAAAATTTAATAGTAATACTTTAAAATTATAAACTAATTTTATTATATTATTTAGATATATATAAAATTAATATAAAAAAGCAAATATTCACCTTTAAAAATTAAATCAATGTTATATAAGAATACCAATCAATAATTGAATCTATGTAAATTATAGCCACACAATCCTGTAAATGCTAAGAATATTTATTTATAATTGATAAAAAGTTTTAATTTACAATTCAAAAAAATAAAATGAAAACTATGATTTGTTGATATAAAATAGTCAATAATATTTAATTGATAATATGCATAATAAAAATATTTTATTATTTCCTAATTTTTTCTAAAAAAAACTTCCTTGAATAAATAAATAATAAATATAATCTATATAATATTTTTATCAAATTGAAATTTTATTTATTTTAGTAATATAATATAGTTTAATATAATTCTAATCATTTAACAATTTTAAAAATAATATAAATTAACACATGTAGTTCTTAATTAAAATAAATATCCGTAAATCCTTATATTAAAGAAAGAAAGGAAGAGAGTGGTAATGGACAACAAAATATTCTTTAACATTTAAATCTGAACAATAAAATGATTACTTTGAATCCTAAAATACCTATATCGAGATTGATACTGCCAATGAGAGAATTTTCCTCTCAACACCATATTCAAGTTTAAAATTAAACCAGAAATTTCTTACAGGTGAAGTCATTTCATTTTATAGTTCTTATTAAAATAAATCAATTTTTTTATGAAATTCATATGCATTCTTTGAAGAATTTTCATCTATGTATATATACTTTGTGGCGACCCGGATGCTCGCCAACACAAAGGAACCCAAAAAAGAGAAAGTTTCCCTCCACCGGAAAACAAGTGGCCCTGAAGGGCCAGATGGAGAGGCAGTCACGACTCGACCACCGACGCGAGCGAACACACAACTTCCACCATCTCCTAAACGAGTCCTCCCCTGTTTCTACTGTATCTATTTTTTGTTCAATAAATTATTATTAATATCAAACCGACCCCTTTCTCATTGCCACTTCATACACCCACACTGGTGACCCCGACGTGATATTTGCTGGAACCGGTTTAATAAACCCTGGGGGTGTCTCCAGCAAATAACGCAATCCTGTCCCGGTTTCCTAGCCGTTTCCATCCATGGCACGACGGCGCCGCCTCCAACTACATCGCCACGGCTGCCTCCGGACCTACATCGCCACGGCTGCCTCCGGATCTACATCGCCACGGCTGCCTCCGGACCCACATCGCCAGGGCTGCCTCCGGTTCTGCATCGCCACGGCTGCCGCTGAGGTCGTCGCCGTCATCGCAGTCGCCTCGGACATTATCATCATCATACCGGTCGTCAACACCTAGACCGTACATGTTGGCCATCACTGCCGTCACTTCCATCAGCGCCATCGTCTCCCGAGCGGCAACACGTGCTGCGGTCGCCGCCACTGTCCGAGATGTCATCATCGCCACGACCACGAGCGCCCGGTGTCATCGCATCGACAACGTGCCTCGGTCGGCGCCACCGTCCGGACGCCATCGCGGTCATGACCGCTACCACGGGGGTTGTATCGCTAGAACGCTGGAGGGGGAGTACTGTGGTGCCGCACACCACAAGAAGATGGCGCCGCGCCAACGTGCGCCAGCCCATGACGGCAACAACATGATGGGGGCATATGTATATGGTGTAAACGGTGAATTCAATAAAATGAGTTATGACTCCGACTCATCGGCTTTTATTTCTAGCCCTTTCCTAACATCCGACTTCCACCTTACCCTATACACATGTCCGCCACAACTTCATTAAAAATTAAATATAATTTGTTTGATCTTTAGTTTATAAAATAATATAAAATAAAATAAAGCTAACCGAATTCTATCCTTGAAAACCTTTATTTTGGGAAATGAGGTATACGGAGAGCCATTGAATATGAAATATGAAAACAAAAGTTGAATGACCAGGCACGCAAGAAGGAAGGAGAAAGGGAAGCTTAAATTCCCCTCTTCTCCTTTAATTGGAAGATTGTTTAAATTTTAATGATAAAAATTAAAAATTTAACTATTTTGACTATTTTTTTTTTATTTCTGATTTTCTTTATTTTTAAATTTCATGAAATGAAACCAAATCTAAAATTATAATTTAATGTAAAAAACTATAATAGACAAAATATTCAAGCTAAGGGAAATTTGAAAATTAAAATGAAAATATAAAACCTAAGGATCTAAAAAAATGTTTAATTATTAAATTATTTTCCTATTTTTATTAATTTTCATAAATATTAATAAAACAACTCTTATTCAATAATTAATTAAAAGCCCACTAATTTAAAATATTTTAAAATTAAAATCAAATCAAAATAAATATATTTGTTTGAGGAAGCTTCATTAGAAAAAATTAGTAGTTAGTAATTAGTAAAAATTTTAAAAAATCACAATAATTAGAATATTATAGTAATTTTAAGGAACAATTTTAAATATAAAAAAAAATTTGCGAAAAAACAGTTTTTTCAAATTACTAGTTAAATTACTTTTAAATCTTTTAAATGAATAAAAAATGAAAATGAATGTCCTTTGATCAAACGCCAAATTTAATTTGAATTGATAAATATATTTATTTATAGCTTATAAGAAATGAAGGACTTGGCAATACATTTACATGATTCAATCTTGTTATAGATTTACATTATACTATGTTTATTAATCAACCTTTGGTAAATAAAAAATAGAATAAATTATGATTATTGAGTGATAATAGTTCAAAAGGTTTATTTCTTCTTATCATAAAATATCAGATAATTATTAAAATATATTCGTTAACAGATAAAAAGTAATATATATATATTTTTAAATCTATTCAATAATTTTATAGCCATTTTTATATTGAATGGTACTAAAAAGGTCTCAGAAATGAATTTAAACTTTTAATTTCAACAAGTACAAATTACTATTATCGGTGACTAACTTATAGCCTACACTTTTTGTTCGATTGAATTAAAATTTTTTAGATAGATTTTAAATTACATAAAGAATGGTTTCTAGTGTTTTTTAGTAATTTCTTAATTTTTTCTAATAAAACATTTGAGAAAAAATAATATCACAACAATTATCAATTATTTTTATTTTATGAATGATATTAGGTATTAATTATTTTAAAAAATATTATTTACTTATTGATTCAAATTGTTAGTGAAGTTTACTTCACATTCAATTTATAATAATACAAATTTTAAAAATTAATTTTTACTTTAATATTTATATCTACTTGCATAAATAAAACCATTGTTAATTATATTTAAAGGTTTTTATTTATTTATTTGTAAATTCAAACTGAAAACTTTTTTATAACAATTTTTAATTTATAAATGGAATATACAAATAAAACCATTGTTTTATAAAATGTTTGTAATAAGTCAGATATATAAAAAAAAATGCTTGAACCATTAACGTCACCGTCTCTTAAAAAATCCACCAAGTGCAAATCATAGAAGGAAAATTAACAATTTAAATTTTTTTCAATGAATAAGTATATTTATTTTCCTTGCTAAGAATATACTATTATTAGAAAATTATTTATTTATATTATTATTTAACTAAATAACAAAATTTTCAACTTCAAGAATCATTTTAATAATATTTATTTATATGTTCCCCTTCTTTTCCTGGCTTTTGCGCATATTATTGTATAAATTTTTTTTTAACTTAAGTTAAATTATTTAAGTATGATAAACAGTGAATGTTTGTGCATTAAACTCATAAGAGGTTATCGATTTGATTATAGTATTTTTTATGAAAACCACTTGGGAGGATAACATAACTAGAAAAATTATTGAATTTGTCAATGGATTTATATTATTAATTTGTCATTTTTATCTTATATGATGAATTAACATTTGTAATTCTTAGTAGTTTCGCGGAAATGGCTAGTTCTCATATTTAGATATTTATAATCTAATATTCCTGTATATCTCAAATCTACTTATTCAACATTTTATTATTTAAAATTAAATAAGCATTTTAGATATTTAATTGATAATTTCAACATAAAAATATGATTACTTTAAGTTAATTTATTGAATGTGAGTATAGTAATAATCCAAAATCATAAAGGTTTAGTTTTAAAGATACTTTCATTCTTTCATATATGAATTTTTTCTACAAGAGAAATATAACTTGTTTATTTCAACCTAAAAAAATACCATATTTTTTTTATTAAGAATTTTATTTATTAATTCATTCATTTTAATTTTCTGAGGAAGAAAGAGAGAGTGTTTAGTTTCGGTTTTTCTTTACCTCCATTCTTTGGACCAAGTATTTCACGGTCAATAAATGTCATCATTCAGAAGTATTAAGAAACAAAACAAAAGTGAAATTTGTAAACAATTTGTACAGGGTTAAACATCTTTTGAAATTTCATTAAAATTTTAGTTTCTCTAGAATTATATCTCTTGTGATGAAACGACAAACGATCTATTTATTTGTTTGAAGGTTTAAATAACTGTTATTGTTTATATATTATATATATTTATATAGTTCTTTGAGAAGAAAAAAAAATTGCGATAAAAAACAACAGGTAATAAGTTTTTGGCCGAACATTTTGACACTGTTGTCATTATATATATTAAATAGATTATAAACCTCAAAGAATGTTACTAAATTAGGACTTTTGAGTAAATTAGATCTCTAGTTCTTATTGTTAGTCAGATTTATAAATAACTATTTTTAGTTTATTTTATTTTAATCTATAAAATAAATTAGGATATTAATAATTTAATTTGATTTAAAAAATATCTATTTTTAGAAAAATTAAGTAAATATAAACAATCATATTCTACTTTCTATCTACAAATAACAATTCCAATTGATAAGATAATTGTCTTGATGTACTACATCAGTTAATATTTTTATGTTAAGATTAATTATATATTACATATTCATTTAATTTATTAATACTCCATTGTTTCATTCCCATTGTGAGGAATTCAAATTGATTCACCATAATTGAATGAAGTAAAAATTAAAAAAAAACTGATAAATTCAGAGATTTAAAAATGAATTGGCTGAAATAAATTTAAAATATTTATAATTTTTGTAAATCAATTTAGTTAACATTTGTTTCAATTATTCAAATTTATCTAAGAATAAGTAATTGATGATTTTTTTATAAGAAATCAATTACAAATGATATTATCCTACCCCTATTAGATATGGATTATTATTATTATTATTTTATATTTTTTTATAATAATTTTAAAATTTAGCATTTTTTTTATCTTAATTTTACTTGAATGAAATCAATCCGGTAATCACTTTTTGCTTAATTTCCGCTGTTCTCTTTTTACCTTTTTTAAAAAAAATCTTGAGATTGAAATTTCATCATTTATTAACGGATATTGCTACTCAATCATTTTCTATGAAAGGATATGATTCCATGTCCATTAAATAAGAGTAACATTAAATCGTATGTATTTTTTAGAAAGCTTTATTATAATCATGTAGTATTTATTTTGATTTATGTATTTATAAAAGGTTATGTGAAACATTAATGTTTTCAATTTTTGTTTGTTTAATATATATTTATTATATATTATACATTTTATATTATATATATATATTATATTATGAATAAGTATGAGCCTCCCATTAAGTAAAAAAAAAATTCCTGAACTAAAAGTTGAGATTCAACTTGTCATTGACAGTCACCATAACAAAATTTTATCAAAAGAATTAACAAGTCATTTAACAGTCTTATATTTTTATCAGGGAGGTTGGGAGTGACTCTAATGCTTGTTTTAAGGAGTTTATCGTACTTTTTCTATTAGGACTTGTTTTCAATTTATTTGCAAGATTCAAACCTTACTTACCTAAAAATCCGGGTTTTTTGGATGGTATATCAGTAACTGGTTATTATTTGTTTATAGGGATTTCAATAAATGTTTTGACCTTTCCAAAAAATCTAAAATACATTAATAAATATATTTTTTGTTTATATTTTTGTAATCATTTTTCCATTAAACCAATGATAATTTCTTTTTTTAATTGACTAATTAGGAAGAGAATGATTGCCGCAACATTTAATTTTTTTTATACATATATGCATATCAAAACGACCTGCAGTTGAAATAAAATAAAATTTAAAGAGTTTTTTCTTCATGAGAAAATTTTTGTTCACATAATTTTCAACAAAAGAGGCCCGAAATTTGTTGATATATTAACATTAAAATCATTGGAAAATATAATGTTATAATATAATGTTATGTATGAGATATGTTTGAAAAAACAATAGAATATGTGAAGGATTGAAATATCTATCCCATCTGAAGTAAATTAATCAGGAGTTTCTTTATTCTAATGGTTGATTTGTATATTTCAAAATTTTAAATAAATATTTTTTTTTAATTTAATTTCAACTACAAAAATGCTGTGTAGGCAATTTAGGTATTGAAATTTTATTATATTACTAGACGAACCCGTTGCAAACGGTGTTTGTACAATTTAAGTTTAAACTTTATTTTTAACTAGCTTCATAATGTTACAGATAGCACATACATACATACAATCAAAATTATGTAGTTTGATTTAAATTATCAATAATAAACTGAAATAAATAAACTATAGTTTTAAGAAGAATAGGGACTAAGATTAATTCTTATATAAACCTTAGTACCTACCTCAAACACTGAGCTATTTAAAAGATATTATTCTTTAATTATTTATTACAATTATTAAATTTTACATCTTGCATCAATCTGATTAAAATAAATGGAACTTGGGGTCCTCCATAATAATAAATAATATTAATAAATATTAAATAATATTTCATTGAAAAAATATTAAAAATTATAAAACTATCTAAAAATTAATTAATAAAAGAACAATGAATAAATAAATATAAATTAGTAATTTAATAAGAAATAAACACGAAAATAGATAAAAAAAAACATAAAATTAACTAATACAAATTTATAAGAATTAACAAAAAATTAAAAGACAAAACTGATTAAAGAATTTTAAATATTTTAGAGAAAAAAAAAAATAATTAAAAAGTATAATAACTAATTAATAAAATAAATATTAACTAATAATTCAAAAAAATATCTTAAAATCTATGAAATTATACATCCCTTAAATCTCCTAATGCTGCTGAACTTAACGCACTTCGCCAGTTTCAGTAAAGATGCCCTGTTCGTTAGCGAAAATCTTCTAAACGTTCTAATAACTATTATTAAACATTAACTTATATGATTTATAGATTCTATTCTTAACAAACTCGGAGACTCAATGTTAATTTTTGAAAAACTGTTTAGCGCCCCAAGAAGAACTAAAGAAAAAAAGCGGATTTGGCAGGTTTTTAAAATTTATTTATTTAGAACGAATATTGGGAATTAAAAAAATATTTATTTAGAGATAAAACTGACATTTCAGCTATCAATTATGCTTTTCTATTTCTATTTAATATTATTAGATCATATTTATTCAACAATTTATTTTGAATAAGGTATTCTTTAATAATCATTTTAAATGATTATTAATTAAATAAATTAATTAAATAAAGAAATTGTTTTTAAATTTCATAATATATTAACAATTTTCAATAATTTATACTTACAATGTTTGTAAGAGAAATAAGATAAATTTTAGATTTTTTTTGGTGAGAGATTAATAAATATATTTAGTAATTTGATTCTAAAATATTATTAAAATAAATATTTTTTTATTTCGAAATTAAATAAAAAATTTTAAAATAGTTTAAATATAAAAAAAATATTAATACAATATCAATTAAAAATGAATGACAAGAGGAAAATATGGATGACGTAATTTGGATTTACTATTTTAAATTAAGAAAATACTAATATAAAGTTGATTTTTCTTAAGGCTGAAACCAATACAGATCAATTTATCTTTATAAATATTACCTATGGTGTGAATTTCAAAAAAAAATCCTTAGAGCGGTTTAATATCCCAAAAATAATATATATATATATATTTATATACAATTTTTGCTAGTATATTAAGATAAGATATAAATAAAGAAAAATATTTATAATTGTTTTTAATATTACTAATATTATTATGTATAGAAACTCATTAATTTATTATTTTCGTTCTTTAAATTGAAAAGATTTGATAAATATTATAAAATACTTATATCTAAAAAAAAATGTTTATATTTTTAATTTATTTTTAAATAAGAAGATAAAGCATGAATTGATTATAAACATTACCTATTATTTTTTAACGTATACAGAACAGTTAATATATTATTTATATCATTTTTTTCCACAAACTCGATTATTATAATATTTTTAGGTATGATCTATTTATTTCATTTATAAGTAAAAGTAAAAAAAAAAACAAATCAATGAATTACAATATAGTATGTAAATAGAAATATTATAATAAGGTAATGTCCAATGAGAGGTTCATTTTATAATTTAATTCAAAATATTAATCCATATAATCATCTATCGATTTTTATTTTCCTGGTGAATATGATCAGTTGCATAATTGCAAGGTTTCAGCATGCATTTGATTTTAATAATAAAAAAATAATATTGTTTGTATCTCTGAATTCTTTTTAATGTAGTAATCATTACATTAAGATATAGATTTATTTAATTATTTTATTTTTATTTAGTACAATCATTATTATTTATTATTAAATAATTCTAAAAAAGATTAAAGGAATATATTCACAATCTAAGATTTTTTTTTTATATATGTCAATAGGAATAATTGTTTTAAATTATTTAATTTGAATTGATAAGTTCATCCTTGAACTGTATAAAAAAAACTAGGTCAAAAATTACCGTGCAAATTATTTCTTGGGGTTTCATTGGTTTTTAGAAAATCTAAATAATATTATTCATTTTTAGGTAATATTAAATTTATAATTGTTTAAAATAATAGTGTTAACCAGGGGTGAGCAACCTTTTTTATCAATACCAACTCTTTATCTTCTCTTTAATTGTTGTAGGTTGTAGCTATATATTTGACTTAACAGTAATCAAGTGGTTTAGGATACCAAAAAAGTGATATTGTACTATTATGCTTGACGGGCCGCAAAAATTTGTTCGGCGGGCCTCATGCGGGTTGCTCATCTCTGGTGTAAACAATATCATTAATTTAATTTATTTTCAGTTTATAAGACATCTCTTTTGCTGGTATTATATTAATACAATTAAAATAGAATTTGAGGCAGATTTTATCTGAATATATAAGAAAAAACTGAAAATTCAGTGAAGAAATGAAACAAAGATAAGTGAGGTGTCCAAGTAATATTTCAAAAAAATATATTTTCCTATATTGCTTCAGAATGTTAATGATAAATTAATTTATTGTTTTTTAAATCAATTCAAAATTCTCTTGATGTATTATGGAAATTATATTGTTTAGATTTATTGACCTTGATTTTAATATCTTTTATTTTTAGCCTTTCGATTATCAAGAGTGATATATATTATCATATCCTCAATTTGTTTAGATTTGGATTCTCGTCAACAATAAGTTTATTATTCATTTATTTGTGAATTACAAATAGGTAAAATATTAAATCAAAAACAATTTGACAGTAAGTAAATAAAAAAAAATGGTAATATATTAAAAAAATATGATTTCATTCTAGTATTATAAATAAATATTAGAAAATGCTAATATATCATAAACATTTAAAAAATAAAAATAAAAGGTAAGACTTGTTGCGCATTTCAGAAGAGTATGATATTACTTACGTTTTTTATTTATCAATAAAGTGATATTTTGTATGTTTTTTATATATATGATTCATTTTATTGGCATTAAGATATTAGATTTGAATTGATTGATTTTTTTATTTATTTATTTTATTTAAAAAAAAAAAATATTACCATTTCTGCTTATATTGTTTTATAATTTGAATAAATTATGGTGAAAACGTCAAATTTTGAAAAAAAATATATAATTTTATGGATATACCTGTTAACTATACTAAATAGTCCTAAAAATAATAATTTTAATTTTAGTCACGTTGACGCCATTTCAAGGACTTTTCCAGACGAGCCCTCTGATGTAGCATCATATTACAATTGCGTCATTAAGATTTAATGTATTACTTTTCTGGATTAAATAATCAATTTTCTTGGCGAGATGTCATATATAATTTAATATATATATATATAAAAATTCCAAAAATTAGCATACTGGTCAAGCTTGTCAGAATTGTTTTCAAATCCAATAAGAGGGTTGGTTGACCTTAAATGATATTGTTTTTATCAATTTTAATAGGAGATGAAATATTTATGCAGATTTATTTTATTAATTTTTAGAAAACAAAAATAAACTAAGTCTTATCTCTTAAAGAGCTTTATTGACCTATGCCAACAGAATCAGAAACAATTATTATTTATAATATAATTATACTTATACAAATTGTATATAATATAGCCCTATAGGTATATTCCGTTTTTCGGCTATTTATTCAAATTGTCATAAAATAAGTTACAATCATCAGATTAAGGTTAAATATGCGACGTTTTGTTCAATAACTTAATGAAAACGAGATTCCAACATCATAATACCCCACTCATAGAAACCTGCGTCCCTATTGGCAAAAAACTAGGACAGCCAATTTTCACATACCTCTCTTGAGGCCAATTTTTCATCAGCGAGCGTGTTTGCCATGGACACTTGGTAATCACTTGGTCCCAGGTCCGGATTATAAGGTTGATGCATCAGGACCTCCCAATCGAGCTCCCGGAGCTTCTGCCACGTCGAAATTGATGTCTGTGGTCTGACTTTGTCCTAATAAAACAAGATTTTACCTGCAGTAATAGGCCGCTTTTCTTGCTTGCTCACGCGATCCAGTTGTTTACAGTTTGGCCACAATCTCACCATACGTACAGTAAAACCTTTCTGGCCGTCAATCCTGGCTTGGTCACCATTTGGGCTGCTTCGTCGAGCTTTGATCACGGCTTTTTTTGCCTAATATAATCGTATGTGTATATGGCGTATCGTCAGTCGCCATCCACTTCAGAAACGGGTCGTCGCAGCGATTCGCAAACGGAAATTCGGTCAATAATGTTTTTTTTTATGAGCTGATGTGCCACCCAAATATCCAAATTTTTGTTTATCCAGCGGCTTCAAATGTCTTTTGATCTTTGTGAGTGATATATTCAATTCTTCGGCGATTTATTCAGGAATTCTGTTGACATTTGTGGCGAGTGGTCTTCCTCCGTGATAATGGTGCTCGGATTCGAAATTCGAAAGTCATCGCAGCTATTCTAACAACATTTAGCAAAATAACTGGAAAGGAACTATGGTCCTACCCATTATAATATATTTATGTTCGTTTAAGTTTCTGTGAATTGTTATATTATTATTAGAAGTTATTACAGGGTTATTTTCAAAGCTTTATTTTGAGATGTAAGTTTCGACGTTTTGGCTATGTTTTAAGCGTCATTTTCAAAAGGATTTTTTAATGAAGGAATTTTTGGGATTCTGGCTCTTATTCTGTGTGACCAAGAGTCAAAATCCCATCATTGAGAATTGGATATTTCAAATTCATTTGATTAGGAAATCCTTTCAAACCAATGAACTTTTGAACCTAGACTTTCTTGAAGATTATTTTTAAAACCAATATCTTATTCTGCTAATAAATAGGATAAGGGTAGTTATGAGATTTGGATTTCTTTAACTTATTAACTAAATATAATCAAATCTACCATTTATAATCATATATACAATTTATATAATTTTTAAAAATTGTAATCAATATAATAATTTAATAAAATTATGCGATATATATTAGCATGTTACAAAAGTTCGTACACGAATTTTATGAAATTTCAAAGTTTATTAGAAAATAAACGAAACAATGAATTTAACCAAAATTTTTGCCGTATTGTCCTATGACTTCTTGTCTTTTATCTATCAAAGCATGGATCTCATGTGGCAAAATATCCCAGCCAAGTTCCTCCAATATTTGTATGGTCTCTAAATATGCCTTTGGATGAGCGTTTCGAATTGAAAGATGACTCTTCTCTATTTAGTCAGTTCTAAACGCTTCATTTAAGTTAAATCAGACATTTTCGACAGTTTGTAACAGTTGGTGACTCTAGAGATTTGAAGTCACCGTTTGGCCATAAGGAACAGTTCATGGTACAAGATTTGGTCGACTTTTTCGGTAATGTATCTACTGGTACATCTTTAACATTGAAATTTTCAGAACGGATGCTGCCGAACCACTTTTTACATGCTGGTAATTGTCAATGTAAATCTCACTTTCATAAATCAAAAGAAATTTTCACAAATTTGAATTTTAATTGATTTTTTTTAAGATATACTTATACAAATTATATTAAATCATTTTTTTATAGCTTTCTCATAATTTAAACCCACATATCGTGATTGGATTAAGTTTTTATTGTATATATATATATATAACAGGTTTATAAAAAAAATACTAATTTATTTTTATATTGTAATTGTTTGATTATATTAAATTCTCCAATCAGTGATATTATTTTCATTCGTGATAAAACAGGATTATTAAGCGAGGAATGTTTTCTCATTCAAGAAGTTCACCGTATTACATCAGGAGAGGTTAAATATTGTTGTCGTAATTAAGCTTCCAGAAAAATAATAAAAACCATTAAAAAAAATGAAAACGAATATAACAACTACGTCTTTTAAAAGAATTTCACCTGATTCACATGTCAACAAGGATAAAGAAATCTTGTTTATTTATTTTTGCTAATTATTCTACGATCCTATTTCATAATTCAATTGGATGACGACTGCAAATTGAAGAAAATAATTTAGAGCAATTAATGATGCAGAATATAAAAAAATTTCAATTTATCAAAGGGAACATTTCTCTTTTTATCTCTTTTATAATATCTTTCAATTGGGTGGTGCCAAAGTATAAAGTTATTGGCCGCAACATCTACCATATTCCTCCATCTGTCCCTATCCTGAGTTACTTCATACCCTCTAAGACCCTCTCTTTATAGTGGCTGCTCATTACATCCTTAGTTTCCTCTCCAACTCTTTATCCTTTCCTTCCTTATCGATTTTTTGGTCAATAACTTGACTTTCATATTTACCTAATATATACCAGAGTAATAGATACATATATGAAAATGCAATTGAATTTAAAAATTAATTTTTTATTATTTATTTATTTATTTATGTAAATTATATATATTTTTAGAATTTATTGACAAACAATCTATCAATTATACCTCCATTGAAACATTGTGTAATAAATTATTGTTTTCATTTTTCTATACATAAATCACAACAACTAATTTATAATCTTGTATTAAGATTTTAATAAATAAAAAAAAATAATTACAAACAAAAATAACAAATAAAAATAAATTAAACTTTAATCTTAGAAAAGAAAGATTGAGAAAATACTACTCATTTTTCATTCATAAAGTAATCAAGTTAAAGGAAAAAAATAGATAATAACTTCTTACATTATATATATACCTATTATTATTAGTTATAAATTAAATTAACTTATAAACATTTTTAAACATGAATAATCATAAATATAAAATTTAATAAATTTAAAATATATTTTATGTATATAAACGATTTATTTATTTTTACACGCATAGAATAACATTAATTTTGCCAAGGTGAAACAAAAAAGTGCATGAGTGCATCTCACTACTTTCACATATAAATATAATAAATGTATATATATGTGTATATAATAAAACAATAATATAGAATATAACTAATTAAATACTAATTTAATGTTGCAATTATTCTTAAAAAAAACTTAAGCTTAATTGTATTAAATATCTGTTTTTAGATTAAAATTTACATAAATTCATACTAATAATAAAATAAATGGTATAATGATAAAATATTCAATTTTCTCTCTAACCCTGTCCTTATCATATACGTTTTTATTTTAAAGTTAGTTAATTATTATTCATTTTATATAATTTAGAACTAAATAATGGCATTATTTACATTTGTATAAACTTAATTGAAATGATTTTATAAATTTTTAGAATATTCCATTTACTATATATATATATTCTTTGACCCCAAACACCTACACCCCTTTAGGTAATATAATTTATTTCCTTATTTATTTATCTTAATTACAGCAAAAAAATTGTCAAACAATTTGTTTGAACAATAATATAATAATAATAATAATAATCTGCATTTAAAATCTTTAAAAAAAAATTTAACCTGAAGATAATAACACAAGAAATTAAACAACAAAAAAATAAATCTCAGGGCTGGAATTTTTGACCTAAACGATTTTTTCATGGCTTTTATAATATTTTATCTTCAAATAAAGCTTAAAAAGGGCCAAAAATTCCTTTAAATTAGCTTGACAGGTAAACGAAGGACTGAAAATATCAACATATATATATATATATATTTTAAAGAAAAATTCTTCTACCCAAAAAGTATTTAAAATTAGAGTACCACTGAAGATGTTTAAGTTAAAATAATAAAATATTAAGATATTGAAAATTCCAAATTTAGTTTATAAATAATTAATAAGGATAATAATAATCGTTTTGAGATATATTTATTTCTATAAACATTCTATAATACCACCCTTTATTTATATTTAAGCATATATAATAAAAATCATTTTAAATCTTTGTCTATATCTTCAGTTATTTATATTAATGAGAATGCAAATTTTTAAGATCAAGGTCGGATTCAGAGGCGCTTGTTGAAATAAGGAAAATCTTTCCCATTCTTTAAATCTAATTAATTTTTTACTTTTATTTATATTGACTTGCGTATTTTTTTTTTTTTTAATTTTTCTTACGGTATTTGTATGTTAAACGTAGAAAATTCTTATTTTATAGCCTATCATTAAACAGTACAGTGTAGTTTTATTATTCTATTTGTTATTTTATTAAAAATTTGTTCTTTTTTAAGCCTATTGAGTTAGAATAAATAAAGTCTATTGAGTTTATTTATTTAATTTCATACTTTATTAATAAAACATTTTGAATTTTATTGTATAATTACCAAACAACTACTCGCTTATACAAATATAAAGATATAGATATTATTAATATTATTAAACTAAACATAGATTGTTTTTTCAAATTTAAATAAAAACTATTTTTTTTTTATTCCTTGAAAATGTAGAAATTAATAATGATTCGGAAAAATCTTAGATAAGACTCCCTTAATTTGGATTGATTTTTGGATCCTTATCTCTTAATTCTTTAATCCTAGTACTTTTACAAACTATAAAAAAAATTTCTTTCCTTGAGAACGGATTGCAAATAAACCGAAAAAATTAATTTTGAGGCGCCTCATGGCATTGAGATCACTACGCAATTAATATCAAACAATTAAAAATAAAAAATCAATAAAAATGAATTCAAATAAAAAATTTATCATTCACAAAAAAAAAAAAAAATTTATATAAGGTATTATAAATTTTAATAGACTAAATTATATTAAATGAGTTTTTTGGTTTAGGAAATAAGCATTGGATATCACGCACAATAAACAAATTTTTTTACATAATATGCGCAACTTAAAAAAAATAAAGATATTAAATAATATATATATATATATATATATTTAATACTACAGATCATTTAAATATAATTAATGCTATTATTATTGCTAATAAGTTATAAGTATTAAGAGCTGTAATTCTATAAAATATTATATTTTTAAAATAATTCTTAATTGTTCTATTCATTTATATTTTTCGATTGATGAGAATATAAAATAAAGTTTTTGGTAAGTTTTTGGTTATTCTTTAAGTTTAAAGAGAACAGATTAATCTGACATTTTTTATGTGGTGAACTTTTAAAATATTTTTTTATAAGTAAATGATACAATTATTGATTTTGAGAATATTGAATATAATTAATAATAATAACATTACATGAGTAAACTAAGAATGTTTTCTATTCTTTTCTTAAACGTTTTTAATGGATTTAAATTAATATATAATATAGTTTATGTTTTATGCTTATAAAATAAAATAATTCTAAATATATATATATATATATATTCACATTAATGATCATTTATGTAAATTTAATTCTTTTTTGTTTTAATCTTTATTATAAAATTACTAAACTAAAATTGAATTGACATTATTAAGAAATTTCAATTTATCTAATGATATTAGATAATCTCTACAAATAATTCTGCTTTGCGTTTCCTCTTTCATTTTATACTTAAGTGATAATTTTTTATTAAAATATTTTATTAATTCGAATTAACTTTATTCAATTTCATTTGATATTTATTTTGAATGATTATAATCGATTTGAATTATACATGTGAATAAATCTATGTAATTTTGTAATATAATTGATGAAGGGAATATAATAGAATAATTAATAATTTGCGTCAAAGATTTTTTTTGCTTTAGATGCAATTGTTAAATAATTCAAGACAAGAATCTAAACTACGTAGGAAATTGTCATTTTTAATAGACAAGAAAACCGGAAAAATAAATTGAAGAAAAAAAAACGTAAACATTCTTATTTGTTTGGCTGCACCAGTTGTATTAGTTGTAGTGGTTGTAGTAGTATAAATGGATTGGCCGCATGTTCACGAGATCCCCCTCTTAGAAGGGGGGACCAACTGACTGGCTTATATAAAGCAGTCGTGTTTTGACTTGGCAGAATTAATTTTTATTATCGAACTGTGCATTCATTGAAGAAAATGGTGACAAGAGGGTTTCGGATTCAGTGGAACCCGGAACGGGTTTTCACTAATTCGTCCGAAAACATGGATTGGAATGGATTGATCAATTACGATGAAACCACCACCAATCGTATCCAGAAGGGCATTAGCGAAATGTTCTATTTAGCTAACCCCAATCAGCGAAGTTATGAGACCGTGGAAGAGGTGCCAAATATTTTCCGCCAGGTCAGTTAAAAAATTATTATTATTAACTTTTATTACTTAAAGTACCTTTTATTTTTATTTTATAAGCATTTTATAATTCCCACATATTAAATAAATATTAAATAAGAAGGTTTATTAAAAAATTATATACAGAAATTTCTTT
The DNA here is from genome assembly GCA_963082975.1 of Labia minor. Lineage (NCBI taxonomy): Eukaryota > Metazoa > Arthropoda > Insecta > Dermaptera > Spongiphoridae > Labia > Labia minor. The sequence goes on along the minus strand of OY720350.1, from coordinate 32,543,234 downwards.
TTTACATTAATTAAGATTCAATTATAAAGCCAATAAATAATATGTTAGTCCCATATTTTTTTATTTTATTATTCATAATCAAAAATTAATCTTATTGTATTTAATTTATTAAAGTAATATCACATCCTTTGACAATAACATTATTGATTTGTTCCTATTGTAGAAAATGATTTAAAAAAATTAAAAAAATATTTTTATTTATTTAATATTTAATAATAATGTTACGTTTTTAAATAATAAAAAATAATAATAAAATTAAGGTAAATATGAAAAAAAAAATTGAACATAACAATTTAAAAGCATTCAATAAATTAATTCATGATTTTATGTATCCAATATAATAATTAATTCTTATTTATTTACAATTTATAATTAAAAATATACTTGAAATAGATCATAGGCGAAATGAAGTTATGAAATAAAATAAAGATTCATTGATAAATTTATATTCGAGTATATCTATATATATATTAGGAAAATTTAAATTAAAATCTATTAAATAATACAGAATAGATATGTGATTGGTACGAATAATGATTATACAACAAGTGTTTGTTTATGTTAAATAAATTAATTTTTGACCTTCTAATATTTTAAAAGTCCAATCATTTGGATCCAGTCTTATAAAAGGTAAAAAAAAATATTATATGCTGAAATGTATTTAGAGTGAATAAAATTTATAAGAAAATATATTCATATAATTTTGTAATTAAGATTTTTATATAAAAAATATGTTTTTATTAATAAATATTTAAAATATTTGTCTTCTTGTGATTAATCTATTATTTATAGACAATTTTTCTTAATATAAGTAATATTTATTCATCAAAATAGATAAATTAATGAATTAAATATTAGAGTAAAACTCATTTAGCTATATTATTGATTTAAAAATATTAATTTATCAAGTTTTTAATTACACTTTGGGTTGAAAATGTATACGATATTTAGAATAAAAAACATAAAGAGTTGCTAAAATTTTTATTTTTCACTCAAAAATCGGAAAAGGAATAAATAATACCTATGAAACATGTTATATATATTTGAATAAATTTCATGCTAAAAAACTATTAAATTAAAAAATTATTAAATTTATCCTTAATATATAAAAATACTATTATGTTCTTTAATTATTTTAATAATAAAGTAAAAGTTACATATAAAATATAAAATGCCAATCAATATAAAATCATAAATATAAGTTCAATACAATAACTTAATTGTTCAATTAATTAAGCCTCCTAACTTAAAAAATAATATTAATCTTAATATGTTTATAAATTGTATTTAAATATAATATTTGTTTTAATTAATATAAATCTATGAGAGAATTAAAGTAAATATCACAAAAAACTTAATTTCCTTTAAACTTTTCATTGAAATTTTAATAAAATATTTTTTAATCCCTTCAAAATCACCATTTCTACTTTCATGATTAGATGCCTTTAATAGAATAAAATGATAAAAATCATTTTTTATACGATTAAATTATATGGCCGTGAATATACGTATATCTACTTCCGGAAATAGTTAAAAGTTCTCTTGAACTATAATACTTCTTCCTATCATATTTTTATCTTTTTCTTCATAAATTTAAATATTTCTTTATAATTCGAATGTTTTTATAAAAGTAGGAAATAAGCTTAATTGGAAAAAAATCACACTTCCTTATTATATATTAATTTTTAACTCCTTTAACTAATAATATAAAATGTAAAAATCTTATTCGCAGGCATGGCCTTATTTTTTGGCTTTTATTATAATTGAAAATCTTTTATTGTGGCTTGATCGAAAACCAATTTATCGCCTAAACGATGGAATTACTTCAATCGCCCATGGCATGATTCAAGAATGTGGAAGGTATTTTGTAATTTTTTATTTCTAAAATATAGAGTAAGATTAAATTAAATTAGATTTAACGTTTTTATTTGTTTTATTTTAGATTAGTTTTTCGTGGGGTTGAAAATTATGCTTATATCTATATATATGAAAAATTCTGTATTTACGATTTACCCTGGCAATCTCCAATCACTTGGTATTTGGCAGCTCTTGGTGTCGATTTTTGTTATTATTGGGTGCATCGGGCGAGTCATGGTAAGATTGATTTTAATTAATTTTCTGTATCATTAAATTAATGCAGGCAAGGAAAAGAAAATAATAAATACATTTATTTATTTATTTAAGCCTTTAAATAGTCTATACAAAGGAGTTAAAATATAATTCAATATAATACATTAATAATATAGTATATTCATTACAATAATATAATCTTTTGTTCTTTAGTCTCTAATTTTTAGTTTTTGGATGAACTAGGCCCATTTTAGGCGTAGGCCTCTCCCATTTTTTTCGATATTTTTCTTTCGTGAGCATCTCTTCTCCACATTATTCCCCTCATCTTTCTGAAATCATCATCCCATCTCATAATTTGCCCTTTGAGTTATTTCCAATCTATTTATTATTTTTTCTGAAATTGGCTGTCTGAGCTCCATATGCCAAGACAGGGATTATGCATGTTTTAAAGATTTTTATTTTTGAATGTATTATAGGTTTATATTTTTATCTTTTATATAAAATAAATTTAAGTGACCAGAATTTGCTCCAGGTTAGGTTTATTCTTCTTGTAATTTCTTTGTTAATTTTATCTTTGAAATTAATTACCTGTCCTAGATAAATTATTTCTGATCTGTATTCTATTTTATTATTATTTATTTTAATATCAGGCTGAAAGAGATTTGAGATAAAAGTTGATTTTTTATAATTTATTTCTATGATTTGCCTTTTTTGTTGATTTCTTTAATCATATCTTCTAATTAAATTCTTGACGTTGCTATTAAAACAAGATCGTCAGCAAATCTTAAGTTATTTAAGTATTTTCCATTTATTTTTATTCTCTTTTTTGTCCAGTTTAATTTCTTCTAATACGAAATTGAAAAGAGTTGGTGATAGGGGATCTCCATGCTTAACTCTTCTATTAATTGGAAAAAAGGGTCCATTTTTGTCAATACTTATTCTGGATTTTGAATTTGTATATATTCCTTGTATAAAATTTATATAATTTGGGTCTATTCCCTGAAAGACATCGATCTAAAGATGTAGTTATGTTCTATCGTGTCAAATGCCTTTCTGTAATCCAGGAACGCAAGAAATATATTTATTTGATATTCACGGGTTTTTTCTATTAATTGACCTGAGTGGAAGGAAAATTTATTTATTATATTTAAGTGTGGTGTAATTATAAAATCTATTTCAGATTTATAATGTTCATCTCTTTTCCTTTTTCTATTTTTGAAATAACGATTTATGATTTTTAATTTATTTATTTGACAGAAATTTATAAGTTTTTATCCCCTATCGTTTCTATTACCATAATAGTAGGTGCCCATAATTTTTTCTTCATTTATTTCTCTTTGTCCTATTTTCGAATTAAAGTCACCCATAATAATTAAATGATTATTGTGTTTGGGCGTAACAAATGTTTCACTAAGTTGATTATAAAATTATTCACAAGTTTCCTCGCTTGATTCCATGTGGGGGCGTATTCTTGAATTAAATTTAAGAAATAATTTTTTCTATATATAATTTTTAAAGTGGCAATTCTTTCCGATATGCCTCTGAATTCTTTTATTTGTCTTATCAGGTTTGAATTTATCAAGAATCCACCTCCTCTTTGTCCAACTATTGTCACTTTTATGACATAAAATAAATCCGCTCTTATTTTTTCATCAATTCTTCTTACTCCTGCCAGGTGGAGAATATCGATTTTTGTCTTTCTCTGCATTTTCCAATTCTTTAATAGTAATCTTTCTTAATCTTTTAAGGTTCGAACATAAAGTGCTAAATTTTATAAAATCACTCAGCTCGTTATTTAAATTAGATTAATATTTTTATACAAGCACATAATTAATGTTTTTCTTTGGAGATTATATTTATTTATATAACTTTCAATGAAATTTATGTGATTATTTTTTTTGACCTTTTATATCTATTGAATATTTTATTTTTTTAATATTTTGAATAACTATTGGGGAGTTATTAAAAATATTAATTTGTTGAAATATTACTTATTGGGAGATTAATTTATATCTTAAATATTATAAAATGTAGTCCATCCTCCTACCATAAACATGATTTTCTACTTTATAAAATTCATTGTATTTAATTAGGTTATTTTTTAAAAAATATTTAATGAATATAAATAAATATATATATAGTTTCGTTTTTTTAAACATTTTCAAAAGCTTCGAAAGTATAAATAAAGGCATAATTTAAAATAAAAAAAAAATTAAAAGAATTTATTAATTAAAAATTTTCTTTTTTTAAAGAAATTCATATTCTCTGGGCACAACATCAAGTACATCATAGTTCTGAAGAATTCAATCTGGCAGTTGGTCTAAGACAATCACTTTTACAAGGATGGTGTGGATTTGTAAGTACATATTATTTATCAAATATCAATAAAAAAACAAAAGTAATTATAATTTCAAGAAATACTTATATTATAAAAAAAAGTATTTTACATAAATTTTGCTATAAATGAACATATAATATGAAATAAAATAAAACTAAAATATTTATTAGATTTCTCATTTGGGACAAAGAAACAAAAATCTTATTGCTTATATAATAAACATTTACAATTATATAAATCATAATAAAAAAAAATTTTAATTATTTTTTAAGTTAAAATAAAATTTTAATTTATTATCAATTTTGTCACTTATATTAATTAAAACAACTAAAAAGAAACAAGTATTTTACATAAATTTTACTATTAATGAATATATATTATGAAAAAGCTTTTTTCAAAATAAAATAAAAATACTTATCAGATTTCCCATTTGGGACAAAGAAACAAAAAGCTTATTGCTTATATAACATTTACAATTATATAAATCATATTAAAAGGATAATTTAAATTATTTTTTAAATTAAAATAAAATCTCAACTTATTATGGATTATTTTACAAATATTAAATAATTTATTATAACTAAATATAGAATCATAAGTGATTAAAAAGAAATTGTGGTGAAAAAAATTGAGATAATTTCGATAAAACTCGAAATATTATTCTCTAATTTATTATACAAAATTTTGAAATTTCTATACATGAAATCAAATAAGTCAAATATACAAGATTAAAATAATTTAAAAATCATATCTTAACATAAGGTGAATTTACAATTAACTATAAGAGATAAAATTAGTCCTTTGATTAATCGTCACCAGGCCAAACAGAAGCTTTGGCTGTGCCTAAACGGGAGGGATCTTGCGAGGGATAATGAATCGTTTTATGACCAGTGGGAGGCATTGCGGGCAGTGCTGGAGTGGTGCCAGGTGGGAAAAGAGTATCAGATACAACAGGAAAAGCTGCTGCGGCAGCAGCCACAGGAGGTCGTATATGTGCAGGGAAGAAAAATGGAGGAGGTGGAGGTGGCCGAGCCATTCCTGGAGGAATTAACATGGCCGCTGATGAAAGATCAGCACCAGTGCCAGTTGTATCTTCCAAATTGAAGAAATTGCTTTGAAGTTCACTTGGAGGAGCTGGTAAAGCTCCCGGTAGGCCAGGAACTGGTTCTAAATCTTCATAAGGATCTCGTATGCATGGCGCAGCGCCACCTTGTCGAGCTTGAGATCGACCCCATTTGATACTAAGTCGACGACCACCAAGAACTAATTTATTGAAAGTACGTTCGGCCGCCAATTCAGCTGCATTTCGATCAGTGTATTGTATAAATGCACATTGTTGACGTGGTACTAATGTTATCGAACGAATTTCTCCATATTGGTAAAAATGATCTCGAAGTTCTTTTTCTCCCAATTTTTCACCTAAATTTCCTACATATAGTGTAGTTATACTCTTCTCTTCGGGTGGTTCAAGTTTAGGCAGAGCTGAGGCTCTTTTCATTAACTTTTCTGCCACTGGATCATTAATACCATAATATCGATCTTTAATATTTTGATCGGCTAATGGATCATCCGGGTCGGTTGGTTTTTCATGTCGATAAGGGCACTCTTCCCCTCGTCTACATTCTCCTTTCACCCAAAAAGAACAGATATGGGGTCGATTTCTTTTATAATATGGATTTGTTCTCGCCAATTTCATTAAGAGATCACTAGCTCCCTGAGATTTACCAACACTTCCTCCAGGAGTAGTGGTGTCTAATTTTCCCATATCTCGATCAATGTTCTGAATATAGTATTCTTTATTAATATCTGATCGTGGGATATCATCTTTTATTTTTAATGCACTGTCCCGAACTTGTATAGGAAGGCCATATTCAAGATCAAGTAAACAAGTTTGACAAACATTCTTCATTCTCGAACATGTCTGGCAAACCTCCGTTTTTTTAAATCTCATTCGTGCACCGGGACACCATCGGAATACAGTAAATGGCCGAGAACAAATTTTGCATTCCTTTCCATATCTTTCTTTAGTCATTCGTATATAGGGATTATCCCCAAGACATGTTTGACATAAAATTGGAAATTCGGCATCTTCCCAATTTTGCCTATTATAAGTATTGGTAGATTTGGAAGTCGCCATCAATCAGGGTTATTATTTTAATTAACCTAAAAAATAAAAAATCACAATAAAATAATAATAAGCTAAAGGTATTTTTTGGTAAATAAATTTAGGTATTTATTATAAGCATTAAACAACAAATAATTGAGATATTTCTGAAATATGAGTAGATTTGGAATAAGATCAGTAATGAAAATATTAATAATTAATTTTAAATTAAATAAAAATAATTAGTAAAATATTTGCAAGGGTTTTAAAAATAATAAAATAATTAGTAAAATACTGGGAAGGGTTTTAAAAATAATGAAATAATCAGTAAAATACTTTTGAGAATTATATATAAAGTTCAATTTTGTATAAAAGATAAATAAATAAAACAAATCCTATAAATTTTTTTTATAGACCTCAACCAATTTTATAAAAAAGTTATTTTATTAATACACATTTAAATAAAATAAATAATTTGTTTACCTCAAAATTAAAATTACTCTTATTATTTAAAAAACATGATATTTGTTTGTTTAATACACAAATAAATAAAATCAATCGAATCAGTATTTTTTAATGATCTTAAACCGTTTTATAAAAATTCAAAATACTCTTGTAACACCACGTTTATAAATTTAAAAATGACTTACCTTAGATTAATTTAATATATTTCAATAAAGTTGAAAATGTTTCTTTTGAATACTGACTAGAAGAATATTTTAACTAATTAGTATATTTATAACCATAAAAATCAAATATAGAATTTACGAAACAAATTATATGTATGGCCTAAAAATCATATACAAACAATTTTACTTAATAAAAAAATAATCTCTAACCTTCCAAATCACAGTTCAGAGCGACCAACTTACAAAAACAAAAACACTAAAACAATTGTAATCTTAAAAATTTTAAAAATTTACCTAAATTGAATATTACTACAAAATATTTATCACTAATTATTTAGCTTAAAATTTGAATTTAAAAAAATATTAAGGTTTTTATTAGCATAATTATTTATAAATATAAATAAATCTATTAAATTAATATATATAAATATATATTATAAATAATTGTTTATAGAAAATAAAAGTAGTTTAATAATAAATTTTAATTATATTATATTATATAAATAATGATAAATGTTAAATAAGACAATTTTCTTGTTTTAAATTCGATCCTTCAAAATGCCTTTGACAGTTTTGAATTATTCCGGCTATAGAGCGCGTTGGCATCAGAATATTTTATTTTTATTTTCTATAATTTTCTTCGCTCACACATCGCTTCTGTTTCAATCAAAATATCCGATGTTTCATATATTATAATTTAATATACAATTATAATTAAAAATTTTTGGAAATTTTGAAAATCTTCAAAGTGTCGAATTTATTGCTTTTCGTTTCTTTTAATAATGCCTGACTGTGGAGATTTGGTGAAAGAATTTCATCCGTCAATTCAGCAACTAGTTAAAGAATTGCTTATTTATTCGGGATCCCCAGTTTCAAATGTACGTTTTGAAATTCTGGATGTTCGTGAGGATCGTTTTCGTATAAAGGTGCCGTTGGCAAGCGAATTTGTTTTATGGGATGTTGTATTTAATCTTGGACGGCCTCGTCTAGCGCCTGATTTTAATTTTAATGATGATATATTTGTTGATGAATTGAATCTGGAAGAATTAAAAAAACATGTACCGAATTTAGTCAATTGGAATCCAGAACAACCAAAATGTTTATTACATGTAATTCAACAATTTATTAAACTATATAAACGACACCAAATTCAACTTTTACTCAAACCGGAATTCTCAAGGCTTCACTTTGAGTATTTGTCATTAGTGGAAGAAACTAAAATTTTTGATGATGATCTGGAAATTCTTGTTGGAGGTCAAAGACGTAATCGATCCATTTCTGAAGGAATTAATTTTTTAATTCGATTGAATGTTAATTTTGACAACTTGCCACCTGTTCGTGATGAAGACGATGCTGATAGACGTGCAAATTTACTGGTTAATTTCCAGTCTTCTGATTGGTCAAGAATTCATCCAAAATTGTATTTATCACCCCGTGTCGAGAAAGCCCTTGGACCCTCTCACAATTATCAAATTCCACAATTTCCAAGTGATTCATGTTTAATGGATTATGTACCTTTAGTTATTAATTTAATTGAAAATGAAATACAAAAACGCGCTGACAATTTAAAACGTAAAAAAGAATTTATATCCTTGCTGTTTTATTATATGGATAAAAGTGTATTAGAATATGATTTTATAACCTGGTCATGGGCATCTTTTTTGCTTGAAAAGAATGATTTTCATTTTATTCTTACAATTACATTCCCAAATGAATATACTAATGATAAACCTTTACTAGTTTTCCAATCTGTTTATCAATGTCAATATAATAAACCGTGTCAATTTTCAAATAAAGATTATAAAAAAGGAACAAACGATAAAGAAACAGTACAAAATATTATTGCATTTGTAAATAGTTACTCTGATAAATTTCGACTTGATACACAAAATAATCATGTATAAATTAGACACAATAAATAATTTGTTAAATTACATTCTCGTAATATTTAATAATATTACTAAAATAAAAATTATGTACATTTTTTGTGAAATTTTTAATTTTTTTTTTAATCACTAATTAAACTACCTAAACATATTATTCCAATGTGATTTTGATTAATATTATTATAATTTATGTTATTTCGTTATCAATTAATTATATGGGATGTGATAATAATTATAAGGGATTTCCAAAATTAACCTTCTTATAAAGTATCATTGATATTTAGAAATTATTATATAAAAATTATATATATTTGTTTGATTTCACATAAATCACCTTTTATTGATCCTAGCTAGTTTTAATCTTATCTCTCTTTCAAATATTCATTCTAATCTATCTTTTCAAAGATAGTTTTGAAGATTTCTGATTTTTTATGACATTGTCAACTAAAATCAAGAGTGAATTAATTAAATGCATTTGTATTTGTAATATTTAAATGTGGTAATATGGAGAGAGAACTTGATTTTTAACAAACATATAAATTAGGTTTTTTTTTAATATTTTTTAATCGTTATTTATGAATTTATGAGATTAGGATGAAAATTTAATAATTTTTAAAAGTTAACGAAGAGCAGAGCCAATTTTTTTTTATGTTTAAATTTTTAGTGTTAAAAAATTAAACTTAGCTTTTAAATTTTAAATCCACTTACTAAATATAAATTTAATCGATTCGAAAAAAATCCTAATTTAATGAATAATTAACAGAAAATCAGACTTTATTGACATTTCTAAAAATTTTATTTAAAAACAAATTTTCTTGACTAAATTTCGATACATTTTAATTCTTATAAAAAAATACTACCACCACTTAGAAAATTAATTAATTTATAGATTTATCATCAGAATTATAATTCTAGTATAAATAAAAATTTTAAATTTTATTATCCATTTTAAGAGAATTTAACAAATAAGAATATTTTCCACTGAGTCTTATCTATAAAATAATATAAATTTATGTATTAATATTTTATGAAGATAATATTTTCATTAAATTACAATCTAATAATAATTATATTATTATTGTATTGTGCTGATATTATTAATATATTTTCAAATTATAATAATTTAATATTTTAATAATTGTTTAATTGGAAATTTTAACATGAAATGGTTTTACCTAAACCTCACATAGAGTAAGATTTTATTTACAAATTTTTAAAATATAAATAGTATACTAATATTTTTTTTCATTTTTTCCTTTTAGATTTTCTATTTGCCTCTCGCCTTAATAATTCCTCCTGCTCATTTTCTCACACATCAACAGTTTAATTTAATTTATCAATTTTGGATTCATACCAAAACTGTACAGTCCCTTGGACCACTAGAATTTATTTTTAATACACCAAAACATCATCGAGTTCATCATGGTAAGTGTAATCTTATTTGATAAATTCTATATTAAAAAATATTTTTTAACTGTATAATAACAATCAAATAATATAACAATTGAATTTCGCTCATTGTCTCTTTTATACATTTTATACTACTTATTGTCTAAAAGAAATTTATCGAAAAAATCGTATTTTTATAATATAAAATTTACATTAAAAAATAATTATTTTATTAATTTTACCTTGAAAATTTTGTAAGTGAAAAGTATATTTTGAAGTGAAATATATTTCATTTTAAATTCAACTCATAACTTACTTGTTAAAACCAATTTTCAATTAATTTATTGCATATATATATATATTTATTTATTTTTATTTGTTTATATTTTTATAATTCTTATATATAAAATTAATATTTTAAATAGGTTCCAATCGCTATTGTTTGGATACGAATTATGGCGGTGTTTTAATTATATGGGATAGAATTTTTGGAACTTTCGCAGAAGAACATGAAAAAGAAGAAATCATCTATGGCCTTGTTTATAATCAACCATCATTCAATCCATTCTTTCTTCAGGTAAAAATCATTAAAAATAAAATCAAATTTTTCACAGTCTTTTTAACACCAAAAAGAAAATATATTCGTTTATTTGAATATTTAAAAAAATTAAACAAAATAAAGATAACAGTTTTTATTTAAAAATTTTAACTTTGTGATAATATATGTATTACTTCTATAAATACTTTATTTAATGATAACATTATATATTATGATTTCATAATCAAATTATATTTATTATCATTAATGTTTTTTTATTATTCATACGTTCTTTAATATAAATAATTATTTGATTTGTAAAATATTCTCTAACTTTACAGGTATTTTATAATAAGAATGTTTATAATAAATTTCGTGAAATGAAGGGATGGAAAAATAAACTTTCGGCGATTATTAAAGGACCAAGTTGGATGCCTGGAAAACCTTGGACTGGATTAGAATCAGAGAAACCTAATGTAATTATTTTTTGTTTTATTTTATTAAATAGATAAGCCTGATGTTTAAATTAAATTTATAATCTAAATTGGGTATTTTTTTTTAATTAGGTGACAGCACGAGAGAAATATGATGTTATTTTGCCACTCTGGTGCAATATATATCTTGTTCTACATTTCGCAATCGTTGTTTATGGTTTTCAGGAACTTATTATAAAATATATGGTAAGAAAATAATACTTTCTACGTCATTAAAATAATAATTAAATTATTTTTTTTTATTTTCATTTAATTTTTTTGTAACAAAATAAATTAAATTAATAAAATTACCTAAATAAAGCATTTAGGTATCTTTATGTATTATTTTAATTTATAAAAATAGCTTAAAAATATTAAATATTAAATTAAAATAGAGATTAATATTTAACATATAATTATTTTTTCGAAAATATTTCCTTAATTGAAATATATTCCTCTTTTCAGGGAATGAGTCCAGTAGCAGTTTTGGGATTTGTGTCCTATATCATTCTATCACTGTCAACAATAGGAATGCTCTTTGAAAACCAACCAAATGCTTGTTTATTTGAACTTGGAAGATGTATTTTGTTTATCGCGTTTGTTCAAAGATTTATTCCACCATCCCCACTCTTAATTATATTACAAAATTTATTTTGTCTTTCAACTTGTTTTTGGTTTGCAAAAGCTTGCCATATTTTTCAAATTACCACGAAAACTACATTTAAATAATTATTCACATTTCATTTATTTCAACTTGTATAATAATTAATAGATTCTTCTACATATATATAATATCATCAGAATCATTCCATTTGTAAATTTATTCATTTAATCATAAACTTGACTGACTTTTTACATGTGATTTTTGTAAATGTTTTTTATTTATTATAATCAATGTATATATGAATGTATATAATTAATTATTTTGAATATATTTATTGTATTTTAACTTTTTTTCAATAAAATATTTATTGTGTCTTTTTTATAAATTTGTTTGAATTATATTGAATTTATAGTCATGAATCGGTAAAAAAATATTTACACATTCCATAAATACAAGAAGCCCATGAACTTTATAAACTCCAATTGTAAAGAAAGATGATATAAACATAGATAAATATGATCAATATTATACATTGAATACAACAAAATTCAAAGAATATATATAGTTGCATAAAGATAATTTTTATATTTGCCAAATCCTTCAATATGTCTATCATATGATAAAAAATTTTTCTCAATTGTAACCCATTTCGGTAAATAATATTCCATTTTAATCAGTATTTTTCATAAATTAATTTATAAAATACTATAAATTAATATATATTGAATGAAATGAGAAATGAACGTATTCTTCTTTATTATTATAAATTAAATATAATAAAGAAATATATATATATATATGAAAATATATGAAAAGTTCAAATTTTAATACTTGTATGCTCTTAAATTATGAATGATAATGAATTATGAAATAACTCTGAAATAAAATTTGAAATTAATTAAATTATTTCTTATATTTAAAATTTAAGATTAAAATAAATAGGTACCATGGAGAGATTTATTTTATATTGAGTTAGGGGCATAGGGCCCCACTCTATTTTACTAACACATTCACAATGTGTATATTTATTTTCCTGGAGTACCCAAGGGTTGACCCAACCTTTTCGGAACAGAAAAATATAAAACTGTCAATCATTTAAAATCAAATTGGTATTAAAAATTAATTTCTTTAATTTTGATTCACATATTGATTATAATAATACCAATGTTTTATTTATTAAAAATCCTCAAATATTTTTTTTGAACGAAATTCCTATCTTAATTTGAAATCATTTCAATAAATCTTGGATTTAATTCGGATGACATATTTTCATTTACATGACAAGACAAGATCTTGCAGAATTTGGGAAATTTGGGAAATTTCCATTTTCTATCCAAAAAATTTCGAAAAAGGACCTTTTTAAAATTAAATAGATATTTATTGATTGAGGAACCTGATTGAAATAAAATTTTGGTTTGAATAAAAAATCTTAGATGAAATCTGACAAAATCAAGTTGGAAAATTAAAATAACATATATTTATATATATATACGCCTAAAAATTTTAATTTGAAAATCTAAAAAATAAATTAAAATTTTATTAGCAATTAGAAATAATTAAATCCTTAATTATTTTTAAAAAATAAATTTGAGTAAAATTTTTAAAATGTATGATTGAATGAAACTAAATTAAAAAAAAATAAAATTTTTAAATTGAATTTTTTATGCAAATAACGAAAAGTAAATTGATAGAAAATTATATAATTTTTCTTATTATTTATTTAAAAAAATTGTCGAAGTTGTAAATATTTTTTATTATTAATATTGTATTTCTGTTTAAGAGATAGTATTCCGATCACGAAAATTTTCGATGTCGAGATTTTGATGCTTTTATACGTTTTGAAGGTCCCTGAGTCATTTTCACTAACAATAAGGTTGAGGAAAAATATCTCTGTGTGTGTATGTGTATATGTAGACAAGATTACGCAAAAACGGTTTGAATCATGAAATTTGGTATACAGAATTATTCAAAATTCGTAGTTTTCTATCAACTCTTGAGAAATGTAGCTCAACCGGAAGAGGGTCATTACCTACCACGTTATGATTTTTTTCCTCTAAAGTGACAGTAAAAATAAAGACATATGTTTGATAATTTTTCACATGATTAAAAATTGTATAAAACTGCTTTATATAGAATTTCAGCTTGATTGAATCGCTGAAAGTACCGGAATTAATTTTTTAACACTGCAAATCACCCACTAGCACGTGTCGTGGTGCCATCAACAAAGAGCCAAACGCGCTGGTTTAATAAATATTATTGATTGATTTGAAATTTATAATTTAATTAATTAAATTTAATTTAAATATAATATATGTTATTTAATCCAATTCAAATTACGAGATAGTCGAGTGGAGACACTCAAGCTTATTTACCCGATGAGTTAATGTTTCCAAAAACAAACATTCATTAAATAACTTACCTCCACCACCTTTCAATTTATATATTTTTTTTAACATAATAACTTTTTTAAAATACCTAACATAACAGTATGACACCGAATCCTAGGCAATTTACCATTCAAGCGCCTGGGCTTAACAAGTCGGTTGCCGACTAAGCACGGTAGAGGTGATTGATGTATGATCAATCCAACAGAACCTCTTTGCCTTGATATTTGTGATTGGAGGCTAGTTCTTATTTCAAGTAGCATTCCCATTTGAAATACGTAGCTTGGTAGACCTCGTATCAGACCCCAGAAAAAAAAATCCATACAATTTCGCGAATCCCCGTTCCCATCAACCCGAATTCCTAACGTAGACCCTTCAGTAATATCAATAATCTCGAAGATATAGATATTATATTTTAATAAAGATTCATATAAAATGGGAAGTTAGTTAGTAAAGGAGTCAAACATTTTAAATATAGAAAATATGAAATTAATAAAGATGTAGTAAAAAAATTCTCTGGACGATAATTTCATTTTAAATAATAGTTTAATAGAAGATAATATTATTATTATTTGTTTTATCCATATTTATTCCTTGCCTTACTTAGTTTATTTATACAAAAACTAAAAACTTTGAATCGAAGTTATTTCTTTAATCCTTATTTATTTGGCCTTTTTTCTTAAAGTAAAAACGAGTATCACTTAAGTTATAGAAATACAAGGTAACTATCTGCAAACATCTGCCATCTATCGGGAAAATTGACAACAACAACTGGCATCTCATTCAAAATTATAGATAAAATAAATTTTCAAATTAATTAAATTGATAAATTAGTTAAATATTTTTTTGTAATAGTTTATTTTTAATATTTAATCAAAAATATATATATATATACAAAAAGTAAAAATTATCAAACAGAATATTTTATATATTCATTTATATTTGTGGTCAATGTTAATTTTAACACACACACTATAAAATTTAATCTAAATCAATTATATAAAGTTAAAATAAAATAAAAAAATTCAAAATTTTGTCTTAAGACAATTTTTCAATTTATCAAAAATCATTTTTTTTATTTTAGAAGGAAGGATAATAAAAAAAGGAAAAAATTATATATAAATAAATATACATCAAGTTGAAATTTGATCACAATTTTATTTATACATTATGAATAAAAGTTTACATAATTGAACGCTTTTCTTTCCTTTATATTTAAATGTTCTCTTTTAATAAAAAAAACGTTCAAAATTTCAATATATATATATATATATATATATTTATTTATTAATATATATTTTTGTTTTCCCCGTTATTTTGTGTGGGTTTTCGATTTCCCTTTATATAATTAATTTTATAGTTATATTTTTTCACTAAAACAAATAGTTAATATAAAAATGAAATTCCACAAATAACATAAAAAAATAAAAATAAAATAAAAATGAAATTAGCAATGAAAAGTATTGCACAAAAAATTATATTATATATTTATTTATATAAACTTAAAATTAAAAAAAAATAATGAAAATGAAATATGTTTTTATAGTATTTATATTATTTTACATTCTCTTTGGTCAAACTAGCCTTTGGTTTGAATCAAGAAATAATTCAAAATAAAAAAAAAAATAAAAATATATATATATAAATATTTTATAAAAATAAAAAAAAAATAGGTAATTATTATTCTTAATATAATGATGATCTTTCGAGTATAGAATGAAATATATTAAAAAACAACAAAAATAATTAAACTTAAAATATAAATATATATATATTTATATTTTAATATATATAAATATATATATTATATACTATGAATATATTTTATAATAAATTTTTTATATGAAAAAATAAATCATTTAGAGGGGATTCATAGTTATATTGGAGATATTTAAAAATAGTGAACAAGAAAATGTGAAAGAGGAATTAGAAAGAGAAAGAGAAAGAGAGAGAGAGAAAGGTTTTTTTAGGAAAAAAGAGAGAGATAGGAGAGGTATACACATAGACAATTATAAAGCCCAAATTTTAAATTTTGGGTTAGGAGGGTTAAATTCAAAACATAAGATTATTGAAAAATACATATTTCAAGGACAGTAATAAATATTTACAAAAGTTATAATAATAATAATATTAATAATAATAATAAAACACTTATTTTTAAATAAATGTTTTTTATTATTATTTTTAAAGACTATATTATTTATATAATAAGGAGAGTTAGGAAATGGATCTGAAGAATTATATATAAATATATAATTATAAGATATATAGATACAGGGCAAATGTTTATATATTTTTAAAATATAAATAATTATAAATGAAATCTAAATACCCTGTATTTATATATAATTTTAATAAATGTAGGATTGATTAATTTATTTTATATATCTATATCATATTAAAGATATAAATAAATATTTTATATAGATATATATAATCCAACAGATATATTTAGAAATTCAAATCTTATTCAATGATTTTATACATAGGGTGGTATTTTAAAATATTTTTCAGGATTATATTCATTTGGGTAATTATATATAAAAAACAGTTATGCTATATATTATTGTCAACCCGGTTGTTTTTTATCATATATTCACAAAATTCTTAACTCTCATACTTTGGAAATATAATATATTTCAGTTTAATATATATATATATATGTGTTTATATATATAATTGGAATGGTATTGTTTTTTTTCTTTTCATTTAATCTATCTCAAGGTGAAAGATACATCTATCTATACATTAGTACATAGGTAAGATTTCAAAAAGTTTTTTTTTAATTATTTTTATATTTTTTTAAATTTATTTATTATTAAAGACACTTAAATTCGTTTTTAGTTCTTTTTTTATTTTCATATATCCGCATTTTGAACAAAGATTTACTTAAAGAAAAATAAAAATAATTACATATTATTATCTCCGAGTACCACAGCTCATTGAAATATATACATATATATAATATATATATGTATATATTTATGTATGTATAAATTTTGGGATTATTGTTTATTATTTAATTCAATCAATAAATGCATTGAATAACTTATATTTATATGAAGATCATTTAAAATAAGCCAATTTCATTATTTATTTTTAAGCTTAAAAGCAAATTTTTGTTCAATTCATTATAATATAGAAGACTAGAAATTAGTCATTTAGAAAAATTTTTATATTCTTTGTCTAATTACGATTAATTTAAATTAAATACAAATAATGAATTGATATATTTTAAATATGAACTTCAAAATTAATTATAATTTTAAATTTCTTATGTATATATATCTAAATATATATATAAATTAATAAGATGAGAAGAAGATAAAATGAAAATTATAGAAAAATGTTAAAAATTTTAAAATAAATTTGGAATATAAAATAAAAAAAAAATATATAACAAATTATATTAAAAATAAAAAATAATTTTTTTTTAAATCTTATTTCTACATTCAAAGACAATATTCTTTATATAAGTATTTATTTATATATATATATATATATACATATATATATATATATTTATATATTTATGTAATAGAAAAATAATATCTTTTAAGATATTGTAATAATAATATAGGTTTTATTCTTTGGCTTACCTAATGGACTAGATTAGTTAATTATACCTAAATTTTATATAATACATTAATATATAATTATAAATAATAGAAGAATTATATTTAATAAGTAAAAACAGTATATTTTTTTAGTTTAGTACCGAATTTTTCCTTTTAATTGTTTTTATAAAAAAAACATATATCTTATTTACAATATAAATCTAATCTAATTCTGATTATATAATTTAATTTGTATAAATTAAAATATAAATTTATGAAAAATCTTTGGAATAATAAATTTGGCTTATTTTAAAAATTGATCCTAATATAAAAATCGCAAGTATTTTTCTTTTTCATTGTGAATAATGATTTTATAAATTCTTTTTTTCGATGTAAATTAGGGTCCATTTTGTTTGTTATGTGCATGTGTGTTCAATATACAAGTGCAATTTGTAGGCAATCACAAACAAAATCATATATATTATTTTCTCTCTTTACATATATATATATATTGTGTTTATTTTTATTAATTAATTTATTTATATATCTAATTATCTATTCATTCGTACTGTTTATTATTTAATGTATTGTCACAAAATGCACCATTCGCCAGTGTGTAATAAATTAATATTTTCATAATTTTTTATTTTTAAATTTAATTTACTTAGGTCACAGCAATTAGTAATCACCCAAAATGGCAACCATCCATCAATTTAAATAATTTTTATCGTAATCTGGTTATGTTACACCATAATATATAATAAAATATATAATCAATATATACAGGAATAGAAGAAGAAATTGTATTACAGGAATTAACTAAAAATTTAATATATAATATATTATAATAATAACATAAAATTGGTATTAGAAATAAATAATTTTATATATATATATATATTCGAGTATACCATTGTTTTTTTTTATTCTTTGAGGAACAATTAATTATTCCATCCTGTATATATTTTACATATTATTTCTGAATATATTTTAGATTCGTTGTTTAAAAACCTGATCATTCAATTATATTATAGTTTAAATAATTATGTTATTTTTTTAATCAATTACCTTCCACCGTGACTAACGTAATTGAATAAATTAACTTAAGTGACAAATTGGTGTTACTGGCCCCAAAAATTCGCACCGAGTATTAAGGAATTATATATATGTATATTTATATATATATAATGCTTGAAAATTATGGACTAGGAAAACTAATGCACCTATTATTTTCATTAGTGAATGAGGTATTAGCTAATAGATTCTCTCCTGCAGTTGTTTGCCTCCTCTCCGGGTGTCTTTTTTACCTTAGAATGGTGGAAGACATCGATTTATGAATAAGTAAATAAATAAATTGATAAATTGAATTTTTCTTATTATTTCTTTGGCACATAAATTAATAAATATATATATATATTTCTTTTTTTATATTATTTTTTTTTAATACGGAGAGGGTGCAGAGTATTTACAGGTACTTGCTAATATTCAATTCTTTGGCACATTTTGTTGTATCTTGTGCCTTCAATTTTTTGGCATTTTTTGTTTGTTTTTGGTTTTATTATATACGATAAAAATTGGACGAATTAATAAAAAATGTTTATATATTACCCTAAGTTGAAAGATTTTTGGACTAAAAGGTACGTTTTGAGAAAGAGAAATACATTTGAAAAATTTTGGGAAACATTGACCTTTCTAATAGCAAATATAATAGGATTTCTTTTAATAAAGAATGGAAAAATGCGATTTTTGAATTAGCATCAACTACAAAGGGTATTTTCTCATGAACAAGCTTAAAAAGGATGAATTTAATTATATAAACGGCCGGACATCGCCATCTTAAGGAATGTCGGGGTTTTTAACCGTTTTTGTTTTTATATTTGAATTTAATTAATGAACTGGGATAGGCTTACTCTCGGTAAGGTTTGCAGTAGGAGTAACGATGGTTCATGTGTTGAGAGTATGAGCCTGAATGCGAGAAGCGTTTTAAACATTTCGAACATTGAAAGGGCTTCTCTCCACTGTGTAATCGTTTATGTTCTGTAAGATGATGTTTGTGTTTGAAAGCTTTAGCACATATATCACATTTGTGGGGTCTCTGACCTGAAATATAAAGAAAAGAAAAAAATGTTAATAATTATAACTCTACTTTTTTCAATGGTTTATCAATACATTCAATAATTGATTTATTTACCTGAATGTTCGTATTTATGCCTTGCAAGGGAGCTTTGTTTATTGAAAGCTTTATCGCACTGATTACATATAAATTGGCCCTCGTGTTCAGTTTCTCCACTTGGCGACATTATTTTCATTTTTTTTATTGGAGGTTGTAAGTGAATATCTCCTTCCTCCGTTGCGGTTACGGAATCATCTCCCTTCAACATCAGTAAAAATAATGGAAAGATATTTAAAATGAACAGAATTATAAGAATG
The DNA here is from genome assembly GCA_963082975.1 of Labia minor. NCBI lineage: Eukaryota > Metazoa > Arthropoda > Insecta > Dermaptera > Spongiphoridae > Labia > Labia minor. The sequence goes on along the minus strand of OY720350.1, from coordinate 32,522,832 downwards.
ATAAAGTATATCTTTGTTAGATTTAATAGTTACCTCTGGATCATCGGTATCTCCTCCATAACGACGATCTAAACTACTTGGACTTGAAGATCCTTGATCAAATCCCATGGAGGGTGGGATTGCATATGGTCCGTGTAGAGCTCCTGGAGCACCAGCAGCAATTACAGGAGCTGTCAAAACTGGTAATCCATTTCTGGGATAAGCAACAGGCTGTGCTAAAATTCTTGCTAAGCGACTTTCTCCTTGGGAATTATAACATTTGCTTAAATTCACTGCTTCATCGTCACTAGTAGCTCTTAAAGGAGAGCTGGACGGGGTAGATGGTTGTGATTTTTTTGTTGATAAATCTAAAGGTTGATCTGTTTCTGAATAAGTAGGTGGTAAAGGTCGGGATGACATGAGCGATGCAGGGGTATAAGGTGCTGCAACTAATCGGCCTTCTCTACGGTCTCTTGCTCTTGTATTCTGGAACCAAACCTGGACAACACGAAGAGGAAAGCCTATTTGATTGGCAATTCTTCCAAGTTCGTCTTTTTTTGGTCGAGGATTGGCGGAATAATGAGCCTTGAGAACAGCCAATTGCTCATCAGCAATTAATGATCTAACACGAACTTTTCGACCATCTGAATCAGGATCAGTCTCATCTAATTCTTCAGAACCGCTATGACCATTAGCTGAACCACTGTCATCTGCTTTTTGTTTTACAGCTTGTTCAAGTTTAGCAGCTAGACCTTCAGGACAAATGCGACAATCTCCATCTGGTCCTGGGGATTCACTAGCTGATGGGATGCTTGGACATCCTGATGATGATGAACCAATTTTCTGCATATTTGCTTCTAAAAATTGTTTTGTAACTGAAGCACTGACTGAATCTAGAATATGTTTAATAGCTTCTTGGGTTCCAGCAGATGGTGTAGAACGTTCTTCTGGTTCAATTTTTACTTCATCTTCTTTATCATCAGGTTCATTTTTTACTTGAGCAAGATGCTCTATCATACTAGCCAAGGTAGTTGGTAGTTTATAAGGTGGTAATTGATGTAAAGGAGGTGCAGCAGTAATATAGAAAGGAGGTAAACTTGGTGTTGAATGTTGGAAAAGGTCACCATATCGTGGTAATAGAGTAGGGAAAGTATGATTATTATTATTATGAAGATGATGATTATTATTTTCTTTTTTTCGTGATTGCGAAACTACAGGTTGAGGACTTCGGTCCGAAGTGGCTCTACCTCGCCCTACTTTTAGATTCATTACCAGGCACTTCTTGCTTGTCATATGACTTGAATACGAACCAGAATGTGAAAAACGTTTTCCGCAATTACCGCATTCAAAAGGTTTTTCTCCACTGTGAATGCGAATATGCTCCTGAAAATAAAAAATAAAAACGTCAAAGTCACATACTAATTTATTTTAAAAATAAAATATTATTTTAAACTGTTGAAAATTATCAAGTATTTAATAAATCGATTGTTTACCTTTAAATGATGTTTAAACTTGAAGGCCTTCTCGCATTCAGGGCACTTGAATTTACGCAAAACGGCACTCTCATCATGGGAGATCATATGCCGTTGAAGACGATAAACATTTGCGAACGTCTTATGGCAAACCTTGCAACTCTATAAAAAGAAAATAATCTTATAAGCTTGGATATTTGTTTTGTTTTATTTTATTTATCTTAAAATATTAAAATGTCAAGTGTTGGTTCTGATTATATTTAATTATCAGTCCTTGGCAAAGGTGGCATCCGTTCATATGCGTTTTCTGTTTTGAGTCACAAGTATGTGACATTTCCTCGTGATGATGGTCATGAGGACATTTTTTTGTTGTTGTTATTATTTGTAATCAACGGACGAAATTATCATTTCCCCTTTGTGTTAGAGTTCTTTTAATTTACTCTATTGATTTATAGAAACAAACCACTTAAAGAAAGACTTTATCTATTAATATTAGTAACGCAAATAAATTATAGCTAATAGTTCTTTTAAGGTTGCTAGAATCAATTTATTACACGAATATTAAAATAAAAATTACAAATATGGAAATAGAAAGATTGATTAAAAAAAATATGAAATTCAAACCGCTAATGAATGATTCATTTATTCTCTTTTCAGATAAAATGAAAATATTACATGTTAATCAAAAATAGAAATATAGTTAAGAGAAAAAACCCATTGGATTAAAGATAAATGGTAAAATGTTTTAGTAGAGAAAAAATTAATGGTGAAAGATTTTTTTTCAATCTTAAAGAGAAAAGGAAATAAAACAAACGAGCTCCCTGTTCGAATCCCGACACTGACAACATGCGAAGTTAAATAAGAAGCGAAAAGAGACCACCTGTTTCCAAAAACTTAAGAAAGAAAAAGTTTCCGATCGGTTCTCAAGTTTCCTCAATGATAGCACACCCCTTGCCACCCATCTCCATTTTCCATCCCTACAAACAACTTGCCGCTTTCCTTTCTTTATAGTGACAATAATAAAATGAAAATATCATCTCTTTTTCCTCTCCAGGATTTTTTTTCTCCTTCTGTGTTTCGTAAGTAAAATAAAGATTGATCAACTGTTACAAAGACACACACAGAGAGAGAGATAGAGGTCTTCGGGAACATCACACAAGTCAATTAATGATGGAAGTAGAAAGGAATAAACAAGGGCACAAAGAACGTGCGTTTATTTTGTTTAGAGAAGAGAACTTTTTTTGAACAGGTGTTACCGCCTTGACAACGACGGCGCCGACGACGTGCCTGATGGGCGCATCTGTTACCAAACGAGGTGGCGAAAAAATGGTGCTTTATTTTCCAGGAAAGGTTTTGTTTAGAGCTACGGTGCCATTTTTCTCAATAAACAGAGTCAGCCATGAAAGCGAGAGGTAACTCGGTTCAAAAAGTTAAAAATTCCCTAATGTAGATTTAACTGTGATATATCGCTGTTGGCCAGATGTGCTCTTGAGAGACGAGCAATTAAATTAAATCAACGACGCAATGGTCGAGGAAGAAGTAGGGCTTCAGAGGTCCCCCAGGCACCTGTCCTATTCCATTTCTAGTAGAAAAAAGTAAAAAAAAACATCAACAACACAACCAAAAGGAATATATATTACAAAACAAAATAAAAACTCTGATGTTAAACTTTCACCATAAAAGAAAAAAATTGAAATTAAAATATACACTAAAGGTATTTAATTAAAATTCATCCTAGCTCTTTAAATAGATAATTTTTAATGTGGGGTTAAAAACTGTATATAGTTCTGAAGATTGAATAATAAGAAGAAAGCAGGTTTTGTATTATTGCATTTATTGTTAGCCTACTAAACTGACTTTTCGGTCTTGATTAAGACCATCTTCAGAGCCTGTGGATTGTCAATATAAACATATTACTATCACAAATAATATTTTTATTGAAATTGAAATAAAATATAGACGTAATATACTCTTATCATATGCTCTGAAGACTGAAAGGGGGGCGATAAATAAATGATATAATACAAAATTACTTTTCTTCTTTATCATGATTAATAAATTTAGTTTAAAAACAAATTTTCACAAAGTAAATAATATAATGAAATAGAATTCCACAAATTCTAAATATTATCGATTAAACATTTCTAACCTGAAAAGATTTTTTAAGGTAATTTGATACGCTTTATTTAAATTACTCCATCTGGATTTTGTTTTAATTGAAAACAGGAATGCCAAATGGCTTTTATCATAATGATACGATAGCGTATCGGTGATTTGCTTGACTACACTTTTCTTAGTAGTTTAGTTATCAATTTAGATGGCAACCTATCCAGTAGGGCGACCCACGCACACTTCCTCTAAGGAAGGGATCTCTTGGAATTTTTATCACCGGCGCAGGACCTGACGACAAGTGTTCCGGCTGATAAAAAAATAAAAAGAACTCCAAGGAGGTCTACCGACCAGGAAGTCTTCTATCATAACCTTATAACATCTCCCCCGCATATCCCCATCATTGCTTTTCAACAGGTAAGGGTAAAAATAAGAAAATCAAAGATGGGGTTGGGAAATCCCCAAAACATGCAATCATAAAGAGAAACTATATAATTTCTAAATATTTTTTATATTATACTAACATATAAGTATAGAAATACATTATTTTAAAAAATTCTAAGCTTATTTATAAAAATGAAAAGAAAAATAATATAGAAAGATGAATAATCAAGTTTATTAATCTCAATTCTGACGAGAAGACATATCTATCATTATTTAGTTCCATGTCAATTCATGCCTTTCAATTAAAAGATAAAAAAAAATTAAAAACATAAAACGTTTTTTAATTTGTTTCCATTCCATTAGAAAGATCTCTGTTTAAGATCATTTGGTTTACGGACTAATTTGGACAGTTGGTTAGTGCCGACAGGACACTTGTCGTCGATGAATCATAAAAAACTACCAGCAGCAGAGTTATCTCTCTCTGCTCTCCTATTAAATCTCCCCTCCCCCTATTTATAAAACTTTTGTGGTCGACTATCTGAGTGACGTGTGCTACTGATAAATAAAAACAGATCACTCTTCAATTAAAATTAAAAAAAAAAAAAGAAAAAAAAGAATGATCGCTAAGAAAAGACATCAACTTGAGACAATAAAATGACTAATTCCAATCAATATATATATAATAAAAATAAATATTTTAAAAAATGTATTATTTATACTTATGAATAATTTTCTTAAAATATTTAGATTTAGACACTACAGAATAATCAATATTAAAATATAGCTTAAAGATTGCTAAAACTGTTTTGGTGAAAAAATAATTAGTGGCTTAATCAAAACAATGATTTTATTAGATAAATCGTTAGTTAATTAATATATTAGAATTCCAAACTGGCCACTTTTTAATTAAGCAAAATTTATTAAAAAAAAACTTGTATGTTTACGTATATACGTATATTTTTTTGAATATCTCAATAATACTTGTATAATTTAAATAATGAAAAAGTAACAATTAAAAGATTTAAATTCAAATTTTGTGTCAGTATTTTTATTAATAAAATTAATTATAAATTTTTATTTGTTTTTGGTTTATACATCACAAGGGAGAGAGATTTTTGATTTTCATTTAGTCCATTTTTCATCATAAATTAAATTCCCTTTCATTTGCAAAAATCGCATTTGTAATGACTTCAACTAATTTGAATTCACAATATTTTTTTTTAATTAAAAATCTCTTCAAAATTCTGCATCGACGAATTAAAGAAAAAGTGAATTAATCAATTCGCCAGGTTAGCAAAGAGCGAAGTAATTATAATTCCAATTCCCAGGGATGATGGTGGAATGAGGGTGGAGTTTGATGGTAGCTCAGGCTGACGATAAGAAAAATATATTGATAGACATGATATTTTGAATTTTAAGATTCATTCATTTTCAATAAATAAATATATATTTTAATAAAAAATAAAATAAAAGAAAAGAAATAAATATATGCACGGAATATATTTATTTAATTAGCAATTTATTGATTGGTCCAATAAATAAATAGCAAAAGTTGGAATTAATTTTTTTTTTTTTTTTTGACAACTCATTGAAAGTGGATTCGATGTGGGGGTGTTAATTAAAATCCACTTCACTCGATCCTTGATAAGCCGAGATGGGAATCATCCCAGTCCTAGTGTAGGGCCACCCTTTCACGAAATTGAACCTCATAAAAAACAGAAGATGGAGAGAAAAAAAAAAATATAAATAAAAACAATAATTTTTTCCCTGCGTGACAAGTGGTGTGACGTCACGGGTCACAGATGCCGGGTTATAAATAATATCAGTTGAAATTAATACAAGTTGATAGGGAGGGGTGAAATGAAGACGAAGGAGGCTACTTATATGTGAAAAAGATCACAACAAGATGGATATATATATATATAAATATAAAGGCGTGTGAGTGCAAACGGTCGCATCGGTACTCTATACATCTGTAGATAGATAGATACACGTGTGGCTGTCCGGCGTGTGAACTAGCAAAGCACATATGCATCAAAGAATATAAAAAAAAATGAAATCCATGCCAGCATACACATCGCTTAACTATTTATTTCAAACCTGTGATGCATATGCAAGCAGATAAAAAAGTTGGAAAAAATCATAGAGCATGGCATTTAATAATTAAATAAATCTTTTTTTTTTAATTTTCTTTTTTTTTATTTTATTTTAATAGTTCTCTTTAATATATTTCTTTTAAAAAATTCAAATAAATAAAAAAAAATCCTAATTCAATTATTAATTAAAAATGTAATTAAAATATTTGTAATTTATAATTATATTAATGGGGTTTTTATTTTAAATATTAAAATATTCTTTGCATTTTTAATGTTGGTTAATTTTCTTCAGTTTTTGTGAGGGACCTAAAGAGTTAAGAGTCACTTTGAAAAGATTAAGGGTGACTTTTGATTAAAAATAAATGGTAAATTTAAAAGATTCCCCCTTCTAGAAATAAAATTGTTTACTGTCACCAAAGGAGCAATTAAGGCATGTTTACCCTCGTGTTGACGATTTAAATGTTATTTTGTATATTGTAATAAAAAAACAAACTATTAGTTAGATACTTTTACCAAATATGATAATTTTAAATAAATAATTAATCTCAAGTTATATTTCATCAATTTAAATTAAAAAAAAAACATTTTTCTATTTCCCGGAATAATTAGGGCATTTCAAGATATTTAATATATTTACATATTATAAAAATCAATTTTAGGTTTTTTTTAAATATTATGTCAGTGTAATATCATTGATGGATAGATACTTTTATATATTTACCTTAATTGAGTATACTTTTTAATTATAATTATTTAAATTTTGTAAACAGAGGAATAGTACATCAATTGTATTCTTATTTTACTATTATATTTACTCCACTGAGAATTTAATTTTAGTAATATAACATAAGTCAAAAAATAAAATTTATTTATGAGACAACATCTAATGAATTTATTGATTATTATTATTATGTCGGAATGAGAAGTTTAAAGTTAAATTTTCATGATTTAACAATTTTAGTCAATTCGATGATTAAAGTGATATTAGCAACATTTATTTTGGCTTTTATTCTACATATTGATTTCTCCATAAATATATCATTCTCACTTTAATCATTTCAATACCAAAATATTTAGTTTCAATAATTTAATTGGTTTTAATAATTTTCTTTTATATTTAAGAATATTTCCCATAAAATTTTCTTCTTTATTCAATATTTGTGTCACAAATCTCTTTTTGATTATTTTTTTTCGATCTCAAAGGTCATTCAATTTTACAAATGAAAATAATTAAATATATTTTTTTCTTAAGATTACTTTTTTTAAAAAAAAAAATATAGAAATTATTACTCTGTCTCCGTTGGTCTGTTACTCCACGTGTGCAAATGAATTCCATGCTTTGACAGTTGCATACATTTCATATGTGAGTCGGGTTGTGAAATTGTTTTTTTTTATCGATAATTATCTCATCGCCTTGCCTGGTTCTGCCCTGGTGAATCACTTGTCATCTTAACATACACATTGAAAATTGAAAGAAAAACGCCTGGGCGCCTGGTTTAACGATTAAATGCCAACAGACATTTTAGAAATGGAAACATCGCACTCAACCAGGCACTCAGACTCAAGAAAACGCATACAACACCTAACAAAGTGAACATTAAATAAAAAAAAATAAAATAAAAAAATAAAATCACCCACAAAATCAATAAACATGGAAATGGAATTTAGAAAGTTTCTGAATACAATTCAGAATATTATTGTATATAAATATATGATTGTAATAATTTTTTTATTTAGTTATATTTTCTTAAAACTTCCCTAATATTTATAATTTAATTCACTGAAAAAAAAATATATATATATTATCTAAAGTTTATGAATCAGAGTAATCTTTATAAGAGCCATTTTGTTGACATCAACTCCGTTAAAATTGTTTAACCGATTTAAACCTTCTTAATGCCCTACGGTGTCATTGGAAAAAAACGTTTCTTATTATTCTAATTTTCTCCCTGAATTATTAAATTTATTTTATCTTATAAGTTCGTTTCAATAATTTCATTTTTTATTTTTTTATTTTATCATTATAAATAGATTAATTCTAGGTAAAGATAAAATCTCATATGGACCCAGAATTTCAATCAAATTTCAAATAAATAAAATATTAAAATGTTTAATTATGAAATTAGTTATTATTTAATTGTCAAGTATTTTAAATAACATAAACAAACGCATTTTTTTATTTCTTTTAAGGTAAGAGATTAAATTAAAATTATTTAATCACATCAACCAAGAACATTATATAAGATATGCTTTTATTTTTCTCAGATTTTCCAATAATACATATGCTCTCATGATCTGTACCCAGAAAATCAATTATTTATTTTAGAATCTCTTTATTTAACTAAATATTAAAATGCGATAAGGTAGAGAGACCTTGGCCCGATTGAATAAATGTAGATTAGTTTAGTTATAATACGCTCAAATGATAATTTCTTGACTAATCAGCGTATCCGCATGAGCTTTAGAAATTTAAACCAATCGGATTCAATGATAATATTTCCGTATCGGTTTAAAAAACAAATAAAATAAAGCAAGTTTTAAATATATTATAATTTAAATTTGTTTTCCCCCTAAAATTGATAATATTTGTTTGAAGTGATAATATATTCTTGCGTTATATTTAAATTTTATTTATTAGGCAGGTTTTTCATTATAAAATGAGTTTATTCTTATATATGTTTGTTTAAATAATATTTTTGATTTATTGATTCTTATACATTAAATATGAAAATTAAATTTTTTGTTAACTTCGCAAGGTTTGAACCTTTCAGTAGTTCAGCATTTTACTTCTGAGTAAGTTCTACATTTTTTTTTTTTTGTTATTTTTTTGGTTATTTCTCCCTTAAACAAATCGAAATCATTAAAAATTCCTAATAACTCAATTTAATATTTAAGTGAATTAAATAAATTACGTAAAGAGAGAAAAATACATTAAAATTTCAATAAATATTAAATATAAATTAATTATTTAGAAATAAATGAAAGAGGAAAATATGATTGATGTTTTGAAAAAGACAAAATAAATGATGAATGTATTTTAATTATAAAATAATAATAATTTTCATATTCCAATTTTCTTTTTTCAACGCTTCAAAGATATTTTCAAAACATTCTAAATTAATTAAGAAGGTTTGCTTTTCTTTCAGTTTCAAATGTTTATCTATATAAGATGAAAGGGTGCTATAGATGGATGAATGTTAGAGGTCAATTTTAAAATAAGAATTTTCGAGAGAAATTCGGTCCACAAATTATAGAAATAGATAGGACTTTTTGAATTTAAATATATTACTATATATATATTTTTTATATACTTAAAAAAAATATTTTGATCATATTATTAATCAAAAAATTTAAAAAGAGGATATAATTTAATAAATGAATATACAGTCTATTATCACAGTGTTTCCAAACCTTTTTGCTGCCTAAGAGGTTCTAAAAACTTAAAATGCCTCTCCCCCATATTTAAATATGCATAGTTGTTAATAATATAAATTTTTAAGTGTTTACAAAGTATCCTAAATATTAACTTATTGCTGCTCCATTTTTCCCATTGTCCCACTGAAAAGTCAAATTGCTTCCCCCCCCCCCCCCCCGTAAGGCCTACGCCCATTGATCTTTAATTAATTATTATTATCTTTTTTAAAATCAATCTCTTCATCGATATTTTGATTATGTAGAAATTATACACTAATCATATTGCCTGATTATAATAAACAATTGTTTTATTTAAAAATATTAAAGGTTTTTATCAATTAAAAAAAGAAATTCATTGAAAAATTAATTCTAAAATCATCTTAAGGGAATAAAGTTTACAAACATGAAAACATAATTCACTATTATACCAGTTAAAAAAAAACCTGATAACCTGTCTACTTAAATAAAAAAAAAAAAGAAAACAAAAAACTGGTTGCAAATTATATGATTAGTTGAAAAAAATACGACGCCTATAAAGAAACAAGTCTCGCTCACAAACAAATACGAAATTAAAATGGAAATGAGTGTAATAATTTCTAAGTATATCTGACCCAGTTGGGGGGTTCGAGGTTTTACATTTGGGGGAGTAGTCCAGTCGTCCTCCCCCTCCCTCCATCCTCCTTCCTCACTACTCGAGTTGAGGGCCAATTGAAATCTTCGCGCTCGTTCCTTTTGTGGCTGCGTGTGGTCTTTGACCGTTGGCCAAACCAAGTGAATTTTTCACTAAACATCTGTTTTGCAAAACGATGTAACTCTTTCCAACCTTCCCCCTCCCCTTCATCACCCAACCCACCCCGTGCTGTCGTCAATCCAAAATCTTCACTTATTTCGATCCGTTTTTACGATCGGGATTTCTGTTATCCGGGTTTGAGAAGAGAACACTCAAAGAACGAATTATTTATCTATTCTATTTAAATTACTTATATAAGAAAAAAATAAATTTATATAAATAGATGAAAAAAAAAAAAATTCATTACATATTAATCCTCAATATTTATTACAGAAAATATTTAAAAAAAAAGTTCAGTTTAAAATGGACTGAGGATGTTTAATAAGAAAATAACCAGAGTTCAAAAGTTAATTAATTATTTATGTATCTATTGAAAAATAATAAATTAATTTAAAATTCTAATAAAAACTATTAACTACTGATTTCAAATAAATATATTATTATCGATTATTATTATTAATAGTATATAGTAAGTATTAAAAAAAAATTTTTAAAACACGAATTAAAATGACTAAATTATATTAGCTTGGTTTTTATTTTTAGTTTAATTACTCAATTATTAATTACTACTATATTTTAAGTGAAATATTTTCCCTCAATGAATATAAAATTAATACTTTGTAAACTACCACTTCCGCTTTCCGGATATACACCAAAAGTTAATGAATTCATGCTACTGATGTATTAAGTAAATATACCAAAATTTATCAAAATCCGTTGAGCCGTTCAAGCTAAACATACGGACAGACATCATGCTAAAAATACTTTTTTCTGCTAACAAAATGCATGATTCGTAGAGATATGTAAAAATCTCAACATGTGAAATTAGGTGTGAAAACAATACCTTCCCTTCCTATCGTCGGTCGGTAATTAGGAAATTGAGATGAAAGTTATTTTTTTTTTATTAACTTTTTCACAATTAAGCTCTGTCATTAAAAAAAAGTAAATGTTTGATAAAAAGGTTGCTGAATTAGTCAATTGGGGATACTATCGATAAAATTTAATAGAGGTAAGGTATTTTTTTTTTAAAAATAAAAATGATATTTTTTAAGATTGCTGCCATTTTTATTTGATTAAAGATTTATTTAATTTATTATGTCAATATTTAATTTTTTTAAAACTATGATTTGGTTTGCGCCTTTGTTTTTTTTTTAAATATTGTAATAATTATATATTAATATAACTTAATTATTAGAGTAATGATTGTATCTTAAAAATGATAATAATTAATAGAGACTAGAGAGAGAGAAAATCTATTCTTTATTTTCTGTTTTTGTTGACACTTCTAGTTAAAAATTTTAATTTTTCAGCAAGGCACGCAATTAATCTAGAAAAACGAAAAAATTAACGATAATTAAAAAAGAGCAATTGTATACGACCTCATCTCAAAGAATTCAATGTTTGATGACTGGGCTTTGGGTTAATTCGTCCCAAGGCGTCCGTCCGTCCCTTTTGACCCCATCTCGTCTCATCTGATCTCATTAAATACGTTGTTTTCCTTACGCAACAAGAGTCAAGAGACGAGCGCCGGTTAAATTGACCTGTTTACTGGACCTTTTCGACGGGTCAGACAACCCCCCCCCCCGCCCGTTGAAATGCCCCGTGAATTGGGAAGCAATTGGTTTCATGGCTAAATATAGCCATGCGTCTTTTGTGATAGGAGTGAACATGTGCAAGCCAGAAAGCAATTGAAAACAACACGGTGAGAGTTTGTTGTCCACCGGTGAAAAGCACGTGGGCTCCCCAATCATAAAACAAAAATACACAACCTATTTATAAATATCCAGCACGTGACAGCTGCCCTTTGATTTTGAAAATATTCGAAAAAGTGATTTACGTTAGACAACTTCAATCCGGAATGCGCCTTGCGCCTTTCAATCAAATGAAACAATGCTTATGAACAAAAGTATTTTAAAAAAAACAAAAAACAAAAACAACACCTAGTTCTTTTCAAACCAAGTTCATGACCACAATCCTCTTTTTCATATTTTTTTTTTTTGATCTTGAAAAATATTAATCGCATCTTCAATCACACTATTGATGTAAATAAATTAAAATTACATTTTTTTAAAGTAGATAAAATTTTTATATATATAACAATATATCAAATAATTTATAAAGTATAGTGAATTTAATATACCTAACCGAACCGAACAAAATCAGACCAAACCGAGACAAAAATAAATTATTTATTTATTTTATATCAATTACACATTAATACAATCTCTTTTTTCAAAATATATATTTAATAAAAATATACTATAGCTTATTAAAGAATCACATTAATCAATTCTAGGAAATGAAAAAAAAAATGTGATCTTTGTCAAAAAAGAAAACTTCAGACATCGTCAATGTCATTAACTTAAACAAATCGAAAAAGAATCCTGTCCGTCCACTCACCTTCAATCACCCACTACAATAATTCCATCTTTTTTTTTTTTTACTCATTTTGAGTTTATCTTAAATACTTTTGAAGATTTGAGATTTATTGATTTAAATCCCGGTTAAAAAATAAATTCATCGAAAAGAATATTTATTCGTAACTTTTCATTTCAGTTTTATTTTTTTTTTCTTTAAATCACCTTTGATTTTTTCCCCCTCTAAATGATTGACTTTGTAAATTGTAATTAAAAATAAGAAAAAAAGTTTATTTCTTTAATAATTCTTTGATTTATATATTCAATACAACTAAGATTTTTAAATAAACAACAGCGTTAAATTCTTATGAGAACCAAAAATATATTTTTATATTAATTATTATTTTTCAATCTTAAATGAAAATTTATTTGAAAAATGATTTAATGAAAATAATTTTGTAAAATTTATTTATTTAGAAATTAATTAAATTATTTAATCAATTGATAGGTAAGATAGATATCAATTTATTAAATAATTTAATTTTAAGTATACATATATATGTAGCTGAGTGTGTTTGTTCTTAATATTTAAATAAAAATCATGCCTAGATGGGAATCTTATAAAATAAGAACACTAGAAGGCATCCCAAAAAAAAACCTTCTATGTTTGTATTAAAATTAAAAAACAGTTACTTTGATATTTTTTTAATGAAAATTTCATCCCCCATTCTTTTTTTTAGAGTGCTTCTTCGTATACTCATTTTCTTCTACTTCCAATTTTTTTACTCCTCACATCTCACCAACTAAGAGTTTAATTTCAAAATGAATTTAATATAAGCATTAATTGAAGCACGAGGGAATGATGTCGACGATGATTCTTAAAAACGTTCTTATCAATCATTTCAAAAAAAAAGAGTGAACAAAAAAAAAATGATAGAAGAGTGAATGAAAGAGAAAGTGAAGTGAATACCGACTGTCTTTTCTAATTAGTTTTGCCATCAATTATCAAGAGGAAGATGAATTCGTTATTTTATAAATAAATTAACAGAGAAAAAAAAACTTCCATTTCCCTTCGATTATTATAGGGAAAATTGAAAAATGGATGATGATTAGAATGTTTTATCAAAACGATATGAAAAAATGGAAATTTATCATAAAAAACAATTTATACTTATAATTTTTATATACTTATCCTAAAATGAATACGTAGAAAGATTCTGTTTAAATTAATTTACAATTGGTTTCACAAAATAATAAGTCGTTTTGGCATGGCATAGCGTTTTTAATAAGGATTCATACCTATACATATTTATAAGTAAATGTTCATTTAAATGTATTTTTTGAGTAAGATAACTAAATTATTTAATTTTATTATCATGATAAAATAATAATAAAAAAACAGATAAAATTTTAATATTTCTTTACGTTTTGAGGTTCAAAAAAATGAATTTGTAAAATTTTTAATTTGTTATATATGATAATGTATACCAGAGTTAATTAATTTATTTCATATTTGTTCATAATAAACTTAATTTTTTAATAGATATTCAAAACTGTTTAAAGATACTAATAACTATCAAATCGTTTTAGAATTAGATTGTTAATTTATTTAATTAATGTTATTGTCTGGTTCTTATGCCAACATATATACATAGTTGGATTGTTTTTATATAAATCTATAATATCTATAATACTAGTCGGTGTCTTTCTAATCAACCTGAAGATAGCAATGGTGAAATATTGAAATTAAAATATTTTATTTTATTTTATTTATTATTATTATTAAAATATTAATTTAAATTTTGTATTAATTGAATTTTTTAAAAAAAATGATAATTAAATATTTGTATTAATATATTTTAAGTAGTAAGTAAAATTTCCTTCTATAATTATAACCTAAAAAACACCTACAAAGAAGTGTTTATTTTTTATTTTCTAATATCTTACTAGGTGATAATAATGAAAGTAGAGTGTTTTGGGCTCACCATTTTAAAAATGATATAACCAGAACCAACCAGCATATATAAAAGTATCCAAGTGTATGCATAGATAATGTTTATTGATAGTACTTACCACTTGTGCATTGGGCGGATGCAAGAGTTCATGTTTTTCGAGTTGATCCCGTGTTGCGAATGTCGCATTGCATTGTACACAGGCATGTGGGCCGGCCGGTTGTGGCGATGTTGAGTTGATGACAGGTGGTTGTTGTTGAGGGGGTTGCTGGGCACTCGTCTGCTCCGAGGAGGTGGTGGAATTCGCCTGTACGGCGGCAGCCACCACCGCCGCTTGACGAGCAGCCACTGCAGCCACACACGCCTCCAAATGTATTCGTAAGGAGGGCAGACCTCCAGAGATTGTCACCTGGCAATGCGGACATGTCATATCACCAGGTTCTTCATTGGTCAAGGCTGGTGCTGATGAGCCACCACCATCGGGACTGAGTGATCCGGCGCCCGCTGCAGCCGCTGCGGCTGCTGCTGCAGCAGTCAATCCGGCAGGAACTGAAAACAGAAAAAAAAACATTGACAAATTATAAATGATCTAAAAAATAAAATTATCTCGTTTGGATATATATTAAAAATAAATAATACAAATCGTTCGTAAGTTGTAAACTTACTTGATAATTAATTAAAGAGCACATTTGAAAAAAGGTAAATTAAGAAAAATGGCATTACAAAAGTAGTTTTTTGATATATGATCGTTTAAATATTTTGAAATTTTTTATTATACGGCTTCAGTGGTTCAGCAACCTTCTGCCATTTTAGGTATGTCTACACGGGTTTCCATCTGGTCCAGCTGAACTCATCTTCCTGTCCTCGGCACAGAGGATCAATTCATGGTGCCTGAGAGGTGAGGTCTCCGATTTCGATGAGGTCATCATCTCTTGCATTCCTTCCAAAGCAGATACGAGTGCCAGGAATCTCATCGTTTATTGAATCGAGTTCATTTATACCTTGTCTGTTTGATTGAAGAATGCTGAGTGGTATTCTTAAGGAGAGAAGGAAGGAGGAGGAGTTGCGCTTATTTTATTTCTGGTTTGAATTCTAATCTAATGTTTTATAGTGTGACCTTAGTTTCAATTCAAATCATATTTTATTATAAAAAAAATTCATCATTTTATCAAATGATATATTTTGTTGAATTCCAGCAGAGAACCACTTTGACCTCAGAGCTTGAATTTCGAGAGGAAAGGCGGAGCTCTTGAATAATTTTAAAGTTATTTTATTGGCCAAAGACCCCTCTTTCTCAGGTCAGATGTCTGTCATTTTTTTTTTGGTTTAGGTTGTTTATCGCTCGTAAAGATTGGCCCGGTGATTCGCCTCCCGCCGGTAAGCAGGCCTTGGACCCGGGCACACAGGAACTCCTTTGTGCCCCAACGAAGCTACAAAAAAAAAATCGAGAGAGATGTAGAGGGAGAAAGAGAGAGCGAAGAAGAAAAAAAAATGAAATGGAGGACTTTTCGAAGAAGATTTATTTAATTAATGAGGTCATTTAGGTTTCTCTTGGAATGCATTAAATGAGTGGAGGGGAAGGGGTAAGAGGGAGCGGGGTAGGAGGGAAAAAAAGATTAAGTAAAAGTCGCTTGTACTTTTCATTTAAAAATTCAGATACTGAAGTCATCTCATCCCAGGGCCAACTGTTGTTTGCTGTTATAAGATATCATTCTAATTATTTTTAATGTTTATAGTTTTGTTTTTTAGATTTCCATAGAAAAAATGACTAAGGATCTATAATTCATCCTTGAAAATAATTTTTTTTATATCCAGTTCATTTATATTATAAATACGTTTAATTTTACTTATATGATTTTATTATTTTTTTAAATGTTGATGATAATTGGTTTGTTTTTAATTAACTAATTCTCTATCTATGTAGTGATATTCTGTTTCAGAGCAGCTTCCATCCAATTCTCATTCTCTCCTAATTCTGGATTATACAATATAAACATAAGGTTAAAATTAAATATAAAGTTTATAATAATTTTATTTATTTCAGAATAGATTTAATATAATATAATAATATAAAATAAATATAATTTTTGACATATATTTCAAAAGAACTGTCTTTTTTGGCACTAAAAACTTTGATTATTGATCTTCTTATCTTCTTATTATGATAAAAATATTTAAATAAATGGACCATGTTCATCAGAGGCTTGATTGAATTTTCTAGTGATATATATTAGAAATTGTCAATTAGATTAGAGATCTTACATTCAAGAAAACAGTAGTTGAGGTCTGCTATTTATCGATGAAATCATAATTCGAATTTTGCTTTAATTTAAAAACTATGTTTTTTTTAAATAGAGAATAATCATCAAAGCAATAGGGGCATATTTCCATAATCTTTACTCATGAATTATACCACATCAAAAAAGTTTTTTTTATAATATAAGAGGCAGTAACAGAAGATGGCAACCTATGTAATAATTTCGTCCAATGTAACATGACCTTTTGTTCCATTTTCCAATAAATTTAAAGTCAATTAAATATATTTAAAAAAAATTGAAAGAAAAATTTATAAAGAAATAATATAAAATTAATAGATTTACATTTAGAAACATTTCAATAAGTCATATAAACTAAAATAAAACTTTAAAATTAAGAATTTAATAAGAATAAGTTTTAGTGAATTATCTAGTTAATTGATTGTAATAATTGAAATTGAGTTGAAAATAAGGAAAGTTGATGATGATGTAACAAATGAAATATGCATAAAACAAATTTACACATATAAATAAATTTAAAACTGTTTAATTAAAAATTATTCTTATTACGTTTTAATTTAGTTTACATAACCTAAAAGATATAATTGAAACAATAGAATGTTTAGGATATGATCTTTTAGAAGTAATAAAAATAAATTATAAACTAAATTAAATCTTATTTATTATTATTTATTATTATTATTATTAATATTTTACAAATATCTTGTACTAGCATATATCTATATTTTTTTTAATTTTCTAAATTAAAAACACAACTCTCTCTTTTAATTTAAAATTTTATCTTTTAAAATTAGTTATATTAATGTAGATAAATTTTCATTAGATTTTATTTGATTACAATAATTTCGAGAGAGAAAAAATAATATATATTTAATTGATATGGATTTAAATGAAATTGCTAAATCTTGTTCGAGTACTTAATCCTTTATGAAAATGTCTATTATTCCTGATGAGTTGCCATAGTGATGTGAAATTGGTCCCTGAAAACTCCCCTCTTATATATATCTAATGACGTCGTCACCGCCACCTTGGGAGGCTATAATTATCCCAATCAACGTCGGTTGTTGCAAATAATTAACTCTCCTTATAATACCTACCTTGAGATACAATTAAAATTAATGAACAGACGCATATATCAAAATCAAAGTCAAGAAAACTGGTAATTTAGAAAAATAATAATTATTTATTCCCCCAAAGATAAATAAAAATAATTAATAATAAATTATATTATTATATTATTAAATTTTTTTAAAGATTTATGATTTTAAAACAGTGGTTTTTAGTAATTCATCCGGACATTTGTAAATAATAATAAAAATATAAAAATAAATAATAATTAATAAGATTCGTACTATACATACAGATAAAAAGAATATGAAAAAGGGAAAGTGAAGATATATAAATATAAAGAGATATATAAAATTCTATATTTTTAAGCACAAGATTCAATAGACAAATTTTAATAAAATATAATATATATATATATATATAGCATATAAAATAATTTTTAAATTTTATTTTTATTATTTTGATTTTATCTGATGATTAATATATTTAATTTAAAATAAATGATGTAAATAGAAGAAAAGATAATGCCTCCCATTTACTTAAGAGCAATGTCAACCTTTGGCCTGTAATTTGTGTCTCAGGTGGCCTCGCCATTTGACTAAGTCCATTTTGGGCGACCAAATGACGTCAGCCTGAGTCAGCCTCTGTTAGGTGGAATGGGGGAGCCGAGTCCGCACCTTGCTACTCTATATAAAGAAAAAATAAAACTATATTTTTGCTACAGTCAGCATCTCCAATGGACATTCAACTCCAACCTCCTTAAACACCTGACTACACAGGATTGTTTTCATTGATCAATGACAAGAATTAATATTAAAATTTTTATTAAAAAAAATAACAAAAAAATAAAAAAAAATGTCTGAATGATGTCACACATTTTATTTTAAAAATATATTTCAACCGCAACTATTCATCATACACGACCTTTTAATTCATTATAAAAATTAAATAACACTGCGGTTAAATAAAATTTAATATAAGATAACAAACGTTTTAGTAAATATATATAAATAAATAATCTATAAATTGTAGCACAAGTTATAAAAAGAAGAATTTATATTTATATATAAATTTAAAAGAATGATCAAATGCAAGGCATATACATTTCAAAGAATAGATAAATAATATATTCATTGAAAATGTGAGATTCATATCGATAAATTAATTGCATGATCTCTATGCATATTCAGATATATTAAAATATGAAATTTTATATTATTGGCGCTGGATTTGTGGAGAATTTTATATTTTAATTTTAATTTTGTAATAAGAAGATTTTAGAAAATATGGATGATTATAATTTGATGGCAATTAATAAAAATAAACAAAATAATAATTTAATTTAATTTTCTGTGTCATGATATAAAATTTTTATAATTAGATAAAATTTATTGAGTGTAAGATAGTAAAATAGTAATTTTTAATATATTTATGTAATTAGTATTTAAAATTTAATGGTCTTAGCAATTTAGTGGTTAGAATAAATTACATAAGCAAATGTCAAGTATAAATGTTTACTGTTTTTTTTTTTTTTTTTTTTTGTATAAGAGATTCGGATATTTATTTTTTATTTTTTTCTCGCGAATTTCAATTAGATTTTTGAATAGCGTCAGGCTACATTTTGATTTGCTCCTGTTGTTATTTGCGTCGGCGTACCGTTGAAACAGACCCCGCCCCTTCCTGACCACGCCCACCTTCACCTGGATTGGCTCAGGTGAAGGTGCGCTCACGGAGGATGCGCACAGGTGGAGGATCTGACCAAATAGCCCCGCCTCCGTTTGCAAAAACTTGCCAATGCCAAACCAATCAGTGAATTTCTTTCTCCTCCAAAATGAACCGTTTGCAAATTTCAAAATATGAATATTAATAATATTAATTATAATGATGATGATGATATAAACATAAGGAAGTAATAAAATTTCAATTCGAAATTGAAAATTTAAATAATAATAAGAAAAATTAAGTGTAAAATGTAACCAATTTAAATAAATTTCAAAGGATTTATTGATTTTTTTTTCTGAATGTTAAGCAAAAGGATTATTAAGAAATGTAAATCCAATACAAAGTAAAATAAATCACCTGGCTCGGATTAAAGTTCATTGCCAGATCTAATAACTATTAATAATAATTCAATTTTTAAATGAGAATGTCATTTAAGTAAATAAATTATTTTTAATTATATGCCAATAATTTATTAAGAAAATTATATTAATTTCCTTGAATATACATAATAATTAATAAAAATATCTTGTAAAAACATTTCAATGATATTCCAAATAACTTAATAAATTGATTATTAGTTAATTAATATTATTCATATCTATTTCAAGTCTTAACGAGAAGATTATCTTTAAATTAATTCAAGGTTCATTATCCGGATAAATTATTCATTTATCTTGAATTAGAATGATTAATATAAACAAAAAAAAATGCAAGAAAAAAAAACTATAATTCAACAAAATACATCAATTCAAATGAAAAATCAATAATATATACATTAAACTTTAATAAATAAATTAATATTAGTACTATATCAATACATATATGATTTTGTACTCTGGAATTTTAAATTGCATTTATAAATTTATTTTTGAATTTTAATTTTCAATTAAATTCGTTTATACAAATTTGTATTTGTTACAAATTCAATCACAATTATCTACAATTATTATATATATTTGTATCTACATAATTAAATATAATGTTTTTCCAAATATCACAATAAAAAAAAAACGAATATAGGTTTATTCTAAATTAACAAAGAAGCAACATCTGAAGTAATTGTAAAAAATAAACAAATAAATGTCCCACTATAAAATTATAATTAAAATGTTTTCTTTTCATTCTAAACAAAAAAGTATATTTCTTTTTATTGAAGATCGAAAATTAATATTTTCCGGTCTTATAAATAAATACATAGTAGATGTAGAAAACAATACTATATATAAATTTGACAGGTTTCAAAATTTCCCAATCCCATCTCACATTCCTATTTTAAAATTCACTTTTGTGGAAATGTCATAAATTTCTGCTGTCACTTTTTTTTTTTTTTAAAACGCCTTTTAGCAACTTGTTGTTTAAAATACCTAATAAAAATACTACATATCTTCAGTTTAAATTTCAAAACATCACCTCACACTATCCTCCCTCCCTTTATTTTTCCTTTTTATTGAAATTCATACAATTACATTATATACCCGTTCTGGAAAATATATTTATATTTATTTTATGAATGTACATATATTTCTCTTCATGTTTTTTCATTCCTTTATTAAATAAATTTTTTTTAAAATTACTATATATGCAGTGGTGTACCTAGAACTTTTGCCGCCCGGGGCGATCTCCAGTTTGCCGCCCTTTTTATTATAAGTCAATCAAATAGTGGTATTTATAAATTAATGCACATAAATAAATTATTAAAATTAAGTTATTTAATCAATATTAATTAATGCACAGAGTAAATTTTTTTACACATATTTGTATGCACTCGTAAACATATTTATATAATATTTACTCTTCTAGCTTTCATACTAGAAAAATCGTGTATAATACTCTCAAAATTTATATTTATATTTTTTCCGCCGCCCCTGCTTTTCAAAAATCGATGATTTAAAAAAATATTGGTATATCACTTCAAAGTAATCATATAAACCTTTCAAAAGAAATGACATTTATAAACTGATATCAAAAAATTTTAGTTAGGAAAAATTGCTGAACAAAATCGTAAAGATGCGTTTACGAATTCAACGAATTTTAATGAATACAATAAAATAAAATTATTATCCTGTTCTTGGAATTAGAATTCAAAATTTACACTAAAATGCATTTATATACACCGAGGAATAATATTCGAAATTATAATTTATATAAATCAAATAGTAAACTTATAATATTCATATTAATTATTTATTATTCAAGAAAGAAAAAAAATAAATATGAAATGAATAAGTTGCTTTTTACAACTAGAACTAAATATAAAAAATGCCGCCCCAAGGTAAGTGCCGCCCGGTGCGGACCGCACCCACCGCACCCCCCTAGGTACGCCACTGTATATATGTATTTTTGCACTCTCATTACTTTCTATCCCCCTCCCCCCCATTCAACACCCTCAACTACTTTGGTTGTTCTAAAAGTGATTCATAAAATTCTATGTCAGTTAAATTTATCCGGAAATATCGAACGTCTAATCTAGAATGAGTAATTGCTGGACTTGATCTGTTTCGATCTTTCCGGTCGTTCATCTCTCTTTCTTTTCCCCCACTACGAACCATTTCCTTCCTTAGTCACCTAGATTTAATACAACATTCCTTAAGCATGTTCAATCAAATTTTTTATTATTATTATTATTATTATTTATTGGCTACTTGTTATAAATTTATAACCATTTATAAAAGTATTATATTGTATTTTAAGGTTATTTATTCTAAATTAAATTATTAAAAATAATTTAAGTTAACTGATGTTTAGATAATTATATTATGATTGATTTATGTTTATTCTATTATTAAATATTAGGGTTTAATATATTTTGAATTATATAGGGAAATATATCATATTCAATATTAATTGTTTAATTAAATATATTTCAATAGAAACTGCAAAAATAAAAAAAAACATACAAAACAAATATGAAAAAAAAAATATTATTATAATATATATAACAATTAAAAAAAATGTTTAATGCATTAATATTATAGGTAGATAAAAACTAAGAATAAATATAAATTAACTTGATTTATTGTATTTTATACTATTCTTTTTTATTATGATTATTACTTAATTTAAAATTTAAATTCCCATTGTTTTTAATAATGGAATACTTTATTTTAGGGTTAATTTTTATTTATTCTTTGTAATTTGAAAATGTACATTCCGTTTTCTTTTACTTTTAATAATATTAAATCTTTTTTTTTGTTTATCAGTAAATAGATAAATAAATGAAGATGAATGATGTAAGGAAATGAAAAAAAAAATTGTATAAGAACATAAATTAATTCTTTCTAATATAAATTGTTTCTAACTGAAGTTTACAGCTGTTTGACGTAATGTAAATTGTAATGAGTTAATATATGGATTCAAATATTATTTCATACATGATTTATATATATATATATATATATATATATATATAATAAAGTGATGATGAAATTGTATTAAAACAAACACGAAACAGATTGTTTACTTGGTATTTTGACCTTTATATTTGGATTTGCACTTCTTGTCAAATTTGAAAAGGATAAATTTATATATATATATATAAGAAATTTATCTCTCTTGTCAATTTAATAATTTAATAATGTATATTAATTTATTTTTAATAATGGTATAATTTGATAATTAGAAAGATTGAAATAGGAAGGGTGTGTTTATATTCGAGGAGAGAGAGAGAGAATATAGGGGGATGGGATGGTGTGGGCTTAACCCATCTTTATCGGGGATACACTTGTAACCCTCTTTTGATCCGTGTTGGTTTCTCTCATCCCCTTCATGAAGCGTCACCCTTCACAGTCAGGATTTAAACCGAAAACAACCCCTCGTAAAATACTTGATTCATTTGTGGAAATATTCAAGTGAATTATATTCCATTAGGTAGTACATACATAATACGTCAAACAAAATACAGGAATAAAAAAAAAGAAAAAAAAAAATATGGAACACAACCAGATGGGGCGTTAATTATACACTCCATCAAGAAGCGAAATGATTTAGTAGAATTATAATCGGGACGGTAAATGACACAACCAATTTTATACAATTGTACAAGTATTATTGCTATTATAAATTTATTTCAAAGAATGACATTTTAAAGTTACTAATATCATATTTTTTTTTTAAAACAAAATTAATTGAAAGGATCATTCTTACTGGATGTGTTGTTTTCATAAAATTTGTTATTTTGACATTACAAAAAAAAAAAAAATTAAATAAATAAATAGAATAAAAAATTTCGCTTAGAAAGTTTTATTTTTTATTTCATTAAGCAGATGTTGTCTAATTTGTCAAAGGAAAAAAAAATTCCTTTCGCAATTCTTTAGGAGTCTCGTTTGATCCTTTGCAATTTTCAAAAGGGCTGGAAATATCCCATAAATTGTAGGTAATTAACGAATCAACAAGAAATACGAGTGGAGAGAATGTTAATTTATACATCCGGTGGAGTATATGAAAGAGACATTCAAGAATGAAAAGAGAAATAAACAGTTGAAGTATCACCTGGAAAGATTATTTCAAGAAAGAGAAAAAAAAGACCGGTCGTTTTAATTATTCATTAACGATTAAAGAGTTTAATTTGGAGGGGATTAGAGATGATTACTTACATTGGCAACTGGTCCAGACATTGGCGAGCGACCATAGGCGATAGCTGTAACTGTCGTAGGATCCAAACATGCTTCCACACTGAACCACCATGGCCTACTGACGCGGTTAGCGCTCGGCAGCGCGTTGCCTGGTGCCGGCCCCCCTCCCTTACGCACCCCTCCAACGCACGCTTACCCCTCCGCCGCCCTTACACACCCCCGCGTGGGGCATGCGCCTGGAACGCCCTCATCACAGCTAGTGCTGCCGACTGGTGGTGAAAAAAGGATATAGCCCACCCTGGATTCGGAGAAATGATCCGCTTCACCCCACGTAGTGAGCAACCCTTCGTTCCCGAAAAATACATAAAAATTAAAGCTCAATAGGCCCTTTGAAAGTGATACAACACATGGCAATCATTTGGACATTAAAAAAAAAACAAAAAATAACCGCACCAACGTACTCTTGATTTATATTAAGAAATATATTGTTGTCAATGAATACCGTGTCATTCAATTCTTGAACAAGTCTTCAAATAGATTTATTGCTTTTTTGTAAAAATAAATTTGAAAAAAAAGAAAAAAAAAACCTATTGAATATTCTATTAATTAAATAGAAATATAATTGAAATTAATCAAATATATGTATATTTTAATAAATATCAACATAATTTAATTTAAAAAAAAAAATTATTAATTTGCCAAAATACCTTTTAATATAAAATTTAAGCTATTAAATTTTATTATTTATATATATTAGATAATTTTCATTAATATGAAAAATAAAAAACACGTTCTGCATTCTTAAAAATTAAATTAATTTAATATAACTTATTTTGAATGTAAAATATTAATTTACCTGTGTGGAAAAGAAACAAAATTGTTTCTATTTTCCTATATAAATCGGTCAATTTAGTAAACAAAAAAATCAAAATCAATTAAAATATTAAAAAGAAAAAACAATAAAGAAATCTCTGACTTTTCAAGTAGCAGGTTAAAGTTGTTTTTTGATCGGTATACCTTTCAACCATTATCTTGAATTAAAATATTATAAAATACTTAATAATTAAAAATGATTATATTTAGTTAAAAAACATGTTTATAACTAAAATATACAATTCATAAAAATATCTAAATTATCCAAAAAAGGTAATACAGAAATTTCCTGTAATATAAATCCTATTATATATATTTAGGAAAATAATTGGCAATTTTTCGGAAAATGTTATTTAATAAATAATAAATTTATATTGGTATTATTATTAATTATTTATTATTTAACAAAAACGGAGAAATAATTAAGAAAACTCATTTAATAGATATTATAAAGTAAGTAAATTATAATTACTGTTATAGTTGGATTGAAATTATATATATATATATATATAAAGTATATACAATATATAATCAAATAGGAAAACGGAAGATAAGCATTTAATTTTCTAATCCAGCTTAAATGGACATAACGAGTTGAATCAAGGAATTGAACTCGGATTACTAATTGCTATTAGCGATAAGTACCGTAAATCATTTTATTTTTTCAAAAGAAAATTATATTTTCATTAATTTATTAATTAATAATGTGTGTATATTACTATTCTATTTACTACCACTCTAATAAATCGAACAAAAATCAAAAGTAGCTGATATTTGATACAAATTTTATTATGATAATAATAATAATAATAAACAAAATAAAAATATAAAAAAGGATTTAAACATCTCGATTATATTTTTGTTCAGGTATTTTAAATTTTAATTTTGTTACAAAATATTAAAATATCTTTATTTATTAGCACCTTTTATGTTAAATATATATATTGTATTATATTTATTCATAAATATTATTATTAAAATACAATTTTCACTCTTATTTCATTTATATAATAGATTTTAGAAATTTAGTTTTTTTTATAAGATTTAATAAAAAAATTTTTATATATAGAGAAAAATATTTTTATTCGATTTTTTTTTTATTATTATTTTTTAAACTATTAAAAATTTCTATTTTTTATAATTAAAAAAAAAATAATTAGATTTCATATTAAAAAATTTTTAAAGGAATTCTTCAAAAGCTAAGGTGAAGAACTAATGTTTAGAAAAAAAGTATATAAATACGTTGATAACTATTTCTATTTTAAATCATCTAATAATATTATTTTATATGATTAACAAAAGCGTAACTGGGCGAGAAAATTCTGAACTGAAGTTCAAACCTCACCACGTTCACAAAAATTTATAATATAATATTTAAATATTTAATTTAAATATAATTATGTGATGTAATTAAACAAATGAAACTGGTTATTTTGGGATTAGATCTTTAGAGCCAATAATAGTAATAATAATAGTATGATTTTAATATTATTTGATATATAAATAAATTGAATCTATAATGAATGATAAGATTAATATAATAAATTTTAATGAAAAAAGGCTGGTTTTTAATTCCATAATTTTATAATTATAGATGGATTAACTAGTTTGTTTATTATTAGTTTCCAGGTTAGAATAGTAATCGGTAGTATTCCTTTGAAAAATCATTAATAATTCATTAATGATGTATTTTTAGACCGTTGATCCTAGGAATGACCTGGTGAAAGAGGCTTAACCGATAATTAATGAGATTGCTGTCTAAGAATGAAGTCCTTGCCCTTTTAAAATCAGTGTTATCTTAGGTTGTTTTTTCTTAAAGAATAGAAACAAAGGAAAAGGGGGATGAAGGATGAGGGAGTCTCACCCACGGGAGTAAAGGACCGGATGCCTTTGTTCAGGGATGCGCTAAGTGTCTTCCATTGTACATTTTATACATATGGATCACATTACCATTGCACATGTGCAAATCTGTTCCGTTACTTTTGTCTCAGCACAGGAGAAAGGTGAATCAAACTGGCCATGTGGTCAACAGATGCGGTCTCCACCTTCCAAGGTATATACAGGGTCTCCCTCATTCGTTTACTCAATTAAATGCAACACCCTGAGAACGCATATGGCACGTTTGTCATCGGGTACCTCGAGAGATGAGGGTAGAAGATCGAATGACCTCCAGAATGGATTACGCCACTTGACTGTCTCTTTATAGACAAAAATAACCCTTCTAAGATACCTTCGAAAGGTAAATAAACGCCGATTTTATTTTATTTTCAGAATTTTTCAAGGTCGATTAAGTTATTGGTTGGATGAAAACAATTTCGATAGGAATGACTCATACCTTCCGATTGGGAGCATCTGGAACGAAGGGAGGATTAACTTTGTTTTTGTTCTACCCTTTTAGTCGATTCTATGAAAAGGGAGATTCCTATTCAGTCATTCAACAATAACATAAAGTAATATTCAATGTTTTTATTTTTATACGTAAAACAAAAATTAAAATTCATTGTCTAATAGGATAACAAATTTTGATTTAATAACGTACTATAAGAGATAAAAAATCTAATCTTATCAAAATTTCTTTTATTAATTAATAATTTTTGTATATTTCTATTTTTAACTCATTTATATTATAAACAACACAATGTAGAATATACATAAAAAACATTCGAATATGAATTTCAAAAAAAAAAAAAAAAAAAAAAAAAAAAACTGGTCAGAACACGTTGATTCTTTCTCTACACATACCATAGGTATTTAAAATATAAAAGAAATAAACTTT
Organism: Labia minor; assembly: GCA_963082975.1. Lineage (NCBI taxonomy): Eukaryota > Metazoa > Arthropoda > Insecta > Dermaptera > Spongiphoridae > Labia > Labia minor. Next base: position 32,494,993 of record OY720350.1, on the reverse strand, counting down.
ATTTATTATACTTTCAAGAAATTTTTCATATATTAACAACTTCAAGTTCCTTATATTTCGTTTTGCTAAACAAAAAGAAACTTTATAAAATTTTTCTATTTTCTTTTAAAAATAAATTTAATAAATAATAAAATCAAAAACAAAATATTAAAATATTATAATAGATGGGACTATTAGTCAATTCAATTTTATTTAAAATAAATCTCAGAAAGATTATTAAAGTGTTAATTTTTCTTTACTCCTATATCAATCTTTTCATGAGTAATTGTTTATAAAAAATTAGCTGGAGTGTCTCCATTCGACTATCTCGCAAATTTGAATTGGATTAAATAACATATATTAATATAAATTAAATTAAATTTAATTAATTATAAATTAAAATTAATAAATAACATTTATTAAACCAGCGCATGTTTGGCTCTTTGTTGATGGCACCACGTCACGTGTTGGCGCGTGAGATTTGCAGTGTTAAAAAATTAATTCTGGTACTTTCAGCGATTCAATCATGCTGAAATTCTATATATAGCAGTTTTATACAATTTTTAATCATGTGAAAAATTATCAAACATATATCTTTATTTTTACGGTCACTTTAGAGGAAAAAAAAATCAAAACGTTGTAGGTAATGACCCTCTTGCGGTTGAGCTACATTTCTCAAAAGATGAAAGAAAACTAGGAATTTTGAATAATGCCCATGTACCAAATTTCATGATTCTAGCTCAAACCGTTTTTGCGTAATCATGTCTACATACATACACACATACACACATACACACACACATGCACACAGAGTCATTTTTCTCAACCTTAGTGAAAATGATTCAGGAACCTTCAAAAAGTATAAAAATATCAAACATCGAAAATCTGGCGAGATAGTAACAAAACATGAAAACAGGTAGATTTATAATTAAGCACAATACTTTAAGTATAAAAGGGAAGTTTTTAAAAAAAATAAAATATAATAAAAATTCCACAAAATAAAAATAACTGGCAGCCAGATGTATTATTTTTAGATCTCTGGGATATTTTCGAATGGTTTAGCATACATTTTCAGCAACAGGTAGCAAACATAACCTACCTTAAAGGTATTTTACCTTCCTGTTGTTCAAAGAAAGTTTTTATTTTTGATTGTTTGTTAACCACATGAATTGTATTTTAAAAATTAGATACAAATTATTTAAGGTCTTTTGAATGGGTGTCTTAATGGTCATTATAATGTTATAATTGTTTGATCTTTGTTATCAGTTATTTAAGGTCTTTTGTAAAAAAAAACCTGTTTATTTGAATCGTATTTTCACCCTTGGACTTCATTTTAAATTAAAAAGAATTATCTACTACTTTTAAAGTTCAGGAAATAAATGTATATTAAATAAAAAATAAATATTTATTTAGGAGCATAATATTGAAAATGAAAATCTATTGTATCGATGAATCGCTGACCAAAGGTAGGTAAATCAATAATAATTAATATTTATGGTTCAAAATACTTGAATTATATTGAATTTTTTTTTTAAGCTGATGCATATAAACAAGCGGTTAATGATCATTGTATTATACTATGAGAGACAAATTGTGTCAATTTTACGGTTTTATTGTAGAATTATTTGCCTCTGGTCGGGTCATTTTTTTCCATAAGGTTCCTTTTAGAAAATATTTTTCTTGAACTTAGTTATTATAAACCCCATTGATAAATAGTGAAAGGAACGGGAAGAGGAGTAGGGGTGAATGACTCTTGCCGTTCTTTAGGAGAGAATTTTAGAAATTTTTTTTTCTTTTTATCTGTTAATTTTTGAACTATTTTTTTATAGATTAATATAGAGTGACTGATATATAAAATAATATAATAATACAAAAGATATCATTAAAGCTATTGATACACATTATATTTTTATATTTTTTACCATTATTAAGAAATAATTATAATTTTTACCTCAATATTCAATAAAATATTGAAAAATAATTATTTCCTTCAGATTCAATTTATCTCATTAATCTCATTGGTTATAAATATATAAATTCACTAAATTATTATTTTAAAAAAAAAAAAAAAATATTTAGTTATATTAATTAATTAATTAATACTTTAAAAAGAGATTAATTAATTCCAAGCAAAATAAGTAATTTATAATAATTCTTTTAATTTTTCTTATACGAAACAATTATTAAGATTTTAGAGACAAGAGATATAATAAAAATTTCTTTATAAGTTTTCTCATGCACGATTAAAGTTAATGAAGTCAAAATAAATAAACAATTATTCCTATTTAGTAAGACACACGTTTTCTTTTTAAATTGAAATTCTAAATTAAAACCATAAAATACATTTAATTTCCATTTTTCTATTAAAACAATAAAAACAAAAATTATATAAATTATATTTGATAATTAAATTTGTCCAAATATTAATTTAAAAAATTTGATTTATTATAAGATTTACGAATATAATAGCTATAAATTATTATTAATAATATTATTATTATTTTATATCGATTTAGCGATATAAATACTAAACTTGATGAATGGAAAATATCATCTGCTAAATTAAAAATAATAAATAAATAGAAAAAAAAAAAAATAATTAAGTTTAAAAATTATTTATAAGTAGATTTTTTATTATTTTTTTTTCTATTCATTTTTACTATCTCGCCAGAGATAGTATTGCGATCACGAAAATTTTCGATGTTGAGATTTTGATGTTTTTATACGTTTTGAAGGTTCCTGAATCATTTTCACTAAGGTTGAGAAAAATGTCTGTGTGTGTGTATGTGTGTGTGTATGTATGTAGGCAAGATTACGCAAAAACGGTTTGAGCTAGAATGATGAAATTACGTACATGGGCAATATTCAAAATTTATAGTTTTCTATCAAATGTAGCTCAACCGGAAGAGGGCCATTACCTACAACGTTTTGATTTTTTTTCCTCTAAAGTGACCGTAAAAATAAAGATATATGTTTGATAATTTTTCACATGATTAATAATTGTATAAAACTGCTATATATAGAATTTCAGCTTGATTGATTCGCTGAAATTACCAGAATTAATTTTTTAACCCTGCAAATCTCACGCGCCAACACGTGACGTGGTGCCATCAACAAAAAGCCAAACATGCGCTGGTTTAATATTTATTATTTATAATTTATAATTAATTAAATTTAATTTAAATATAATATATTATGCTATTTAATCCAATTAAAATTGCGAGATAGTCGAGTGGAGACACTCCAGCTAATTTTAATATTGAAAAATAATTTTTTGTACTATTTTTCACAAATTCTATTTCCTTTTTTTTTGTTTTTGATATAACCAACAGTAACAAGAGTGAAAATAATGGAATAAAATCTAGTATTTATCATATATATATATATATATATATCATCAAACAAAATAATATTATATTCATATTTATTTATAATATTTTATTGAAAATATTACAATCTCTCTTTTTATCGTTGATATATTTTCTGTTGCATACATTTCCAAATCGGAAGTGTAAAATTTATCGGAAGTTTTATATACGTTACCTCTCCCTCTTTCCAATCCGAAATAGGACAGGAACAAATGGAAATGGATTTTATTTATTATTTTATTTGTTTTTGATAATATTCTGATAAGAGGTGACCATTAAGGATATTAGCTCGTAACTTGTCTCTTTTATATTATTATTATTAGAATGATAATATTCAACTTCGATCTCCAAACAAGCTGAGTTTATTAATAATAATAATAACTAATGTTCTTGTGGTAGTAATAGTTGGAGGTTGATGGAGAATAGAATGCCGTTTTCATCACACAATGTCAATATCCCCACCAGACAGCAATGTTAATATAACTGAAAGATATTTAGATATGCCGAGAGGACGAAAGTGAGAGAGAGGAGAAAGAGGGGAATAGAAAGTTCTTATCATATTGTATGTATGTAACAGACTTTATTAAAAGAAAAAGTAAAAGGAATGCAAATAAGAAAAAAATTATAAGGGAAACGAAAATTTTTATTTATCGTATCTATTTTAAAGAGAAAAGAGTATTATAAAATATGTTATGAAGATTTCTTTGGTATAGGAGAAAATATTGTGACGTCAGCTCGTAGGCAAGTATGAAGCATAAATTCTTTAATAAGATTTACAGTTTATATGTTATTTTATGTTCAAAATTACTTTATAATGAATTATATTCTCATCTATTGCTTTAATTATTTTCAAAGGTTCAGAAATGAAGTTCTTATCGTATGTAAACACAGTTCTTTTATAGCAAAAATTGTTTCTCTTTTTATTCAGAATAGATTTATTTTCAAAAGACTATTTATTTGTTAAAATGCTAACAATAAAAAAAAACATAATAGTTATTAGTATACACCTAGTTGTTTCTGATAATATTTTCTTCTTCTTTTTCAAAATATCATTTAAATAAAAGAAAAACACCTGAACTTTGAACTCTCAACAAGTAGTTTTGTTGATTTACCTGAAAATAATCCTATTTATTTTCAAAAGACTATTTATTTGTTAAAATGCTAACAATAAAAAAAAACATAATAGTTATTAGTATACACCTAGTTGTTACTGATAATATTTTCTTCTTCTTTTTCAAAATATCATTTAAATAAAAGAAAAACACCTGAACTTTGAACTCTCAACAAGTAGTTTTGTTGATGTACCCCTGAAAATAATCCTATTTATGTTTATTTTATCTCACCAGATATAGTATTGTGATCACGAAAATTTTTTATGTTTTTGTACGTTTTGAAGGTCCATGACTCATTTTCACTAAGGTTGAAGAAAATGTGTGTGTGGGTGTATGTGTATATAGACAAGATTACGTAAAAAGGGTTTGAGCTAGAATAATGAAATTTGGTACACGGACAATATTCAAAATTTGTAGTTTTCGATGTTTGATACGTTTTGAAGGTTCATGAATCATTATCACTAAGGTTGAGAAAAATGTGTGTGTGTGTGTGAGTGTATATATGTGTGAATGTATGTAAACAAGATTACGCAAAAACGGTTTGAGCTAGAATCATGAAATTTGGTACATGGCCATTATTCAAAATTCGTAGTTTTCTATCAACTTTTGAGAAACGTAGCTCATTGGGAAGAGGACCATTATCTACCACGTTTTCATTTATTTTCCTCTACACTGACGGTAAAAATAAAGAGATATGTTTGATAGTCTTTCACATGATTCAAAATTGTATAAAACTGCTACATATAGAATTTCAGCTTGATTGAATAGCTACCAAGTACCAGAATTATTTTTTTAACATTTTGACTGCCAAGCACGTGACGTGGAGCCATCAACAACGATCCAAACACGTGCTGGTTTAATAAATATAATTTATTAATTTTAATTTATAATTAATTAAATTTAATTTAAATATAATGTATATTAATTAATCCAAATTAAATTTGCGAGATTGTCGTGTGGAGACACTCCAGATTTTTATTTGGAACTTTTAAAATTGAATAAATCATTTTTAATTTATCTTTTGAGTTTATGGAATTTTGACTTTGTTTAGCTTTTTTAAAAATAAACAATAGTAAATCAAATAATGTCTTATTGATGTTTATAGGGTAGGAAAATTAGGAGAGAATTCATAATAATAAATTTGAAGGGGTATTATATATAATATGTAATAAAAATATCTCAAAATCTCTCTTTAACTTTAAATTTTTTTATTTTAAATAATTTTAACAATTTGATCCTTTTCTTTAATACCGAAGCAAAAATGAAAATGGTAAGATATTTTTTATGTGTAATCTTAATCAAATAAATCAATAAAAGTATTCATTTACAATACTTAGCAAGTAATATTAATCAGTATAATTTTTATCTTCAGATAGGTATAAAATATTTTATATTATTTTAAAAAATATAGTTGATCATTATTTAAAATGATAGAATATAAATATATAGATTAAAAGAATGTAAGATAGAAAGAATGATTTTTGTTCCGTTAATCCATCTCAATGGTGGCTGGCATTGTTTTAAGGTATAAGCAGTTGGAACGTGAACTAAATGGGATGTGCAAGACGCCGTGGAATTCTGGGATTCTAGGGCACAGCTCATTAAGCAGGTAAATTAGACGGCACCTGCACCCTCAGCCTGGAGCCACCCCCCCAAGAACATTATGGAAACGCGTTGATTGAAACGTGTTGTTCAACTGTCTGGAAAATGAGAAGTGAAATGATTTAAACTCGCTCCTGGTCTCATTTTACAAACATCATTTACATTCATTTTGGATATTATAACAAAAAAAAGAACACAAACAAACAAACAATATATATACATCTAAAAATAAAAAATAAAAATTGTTTAATTTTAAAATATTTAATTTCTAGAATGTGGGAATGTTTTGAATTGAACATTTCTAAGAATCTTTTGGATAATATATATATATATATATATATTATTATATACTCTATATTATATATATTATATTATATTATACCTTTCTGAAGCTGTTTATTATAGGAGTAACAACCTGTTTTTGGAGTAATATACTCGAAATTTTTATATAATAGGCTGTTGTATTTATTAAAGTCGCATTCTTAAGTTAAATAATTTACAGTCCGAAAATGTTTGTTTGAAATGTGCTAAAAATACTTTTACTATTTTATATTATTACCTTTTATTATAAGATACTTATATTTTTAATGAATTGGTAAAATAAAATAAATAGACGAATATTAAAGGAAATCACTTTTAATTTTATAATTAATATAAATATATTTAATATTTTTTTTAAATAATAAATGTAAATGATATGTTCTAAATATAAAATATATTTTTGTTTTTTTACATAATAAAAAAAATATTATCAATTCATTTCTTGGAATCCTATCAGGTGATTCGAAAGGATTCCCCGTGAACGTTTCACGTGGGACTCTCCATTACTGAGGAGGGCTGGCGCCGGCGCCGAAGCGTCGCGGCGCCAGTAAGACGCCTCGGTTGCTGCTGGGAGGTCCTGCGGCTGCCCCCCCCTCTCCTCTCATTCAAACTTCACCGCCTGCCCGCCATACCACGCACTCGCCGCAACGGTAATTACCAGGGGGGCATTCTTTACAGCCGATATGACTTTTAATACAGATCCATCCTAATGGGCCCTTTAATTACTTCGCATCCATTCGTTATATTATTTATAGATCACATTGTTTCTTCATCAAATAAAAAATCAGTTATCAAATTCTTCTATCATATTTAGCTATATATAAACTATCCATACCAAATCTATCTCTCATTCGATGATTCAGAAAAAAATAAACTTACTAATTGATTTAATAAGATTTCATTATCAATAAAATAGTTTTTTCTTAAAAAATTTCAAAAACAATGTGTTATCTATTTTTACTTAATTTTTCATTTTATATTTAAAATTGTAAATATTCATACTTTAAAATTTTAAGTTTGTTTAGCTTTTTAAAAGATCTGGAGTGTCTCAACTTGTCTATTTCGCAAATTTGAATTGGATTAAATAACATATATAAATTTAAATTAAATTAAATTAAATTAATTAAATTATAAATTAAAATTAATAAATAATATTTATTAAACCAGCGCATGTTTGGCTCTTTGTTGATGGCACCACTTCATGTGTTGGCGCGTGAGATTTGCAGTGTTAAAAAATTGTTTCTGGTACCATTCTATATATAGTAGTTTTATACAATTATTAATCATGTGAAAAATTATCAAACATATCTCATTATTTTTACGGTCACTTTAGAAGAAAAAAAATCAAAACGTTGTAGGTAATGACCTTCTTCCGGTGGAGCAACATTTCTCAAAAGTTGATAGAAAACTATGAATTTTGAATAATGCCCATGTACCAAATTTCATCATTCTAGCTCAAACCGTTTTTGCGTAATCTTGGTTACATACATACACGCATATATATATATACACACACAGACATTTTTCTCAACCTTAGTGAAAATGATTCAGGAACCTTCAAAACGTATAAAAACATCAAAATCTCAACATCGAAAATTTTCGTGATCGCAATACTATCTCTGGCGAGATAGTAAAAATAAACAATAGTAAATCAAATAATGTCTTATTGATGTTTATAGGGTAAGAAAATTAGGTGAGAATTCATAATAATGAATTTGAAGGGGTTCTTCTTTAATATATATAATAAAAAATCTCTCTTTTACTTTTTTTTATTTTATAAATAACTCATAAATATTAAATAAATAGGAAATATCAATATATCTATATTTTCTTATAAAAAGTATAAAAAATAATTTCTTTCTGCATACGCAATTTGGAAACTCCTTCACCCACCTGAACAGGTACATTCAATTCACTAGCTGAACCAATAGTCGAGTAGTCAAATTGGTTAGTCGTCAGGCATAGTGCATATTGAAAGCATCACCACACAAGTTAAATCAAAATAACGACTGACCTAGCCGAATACTTGACTATTGGTTCAGCTACTGGAGGGAATGCACGTTGCTATGTTCAGGTGTGTGAGTTAAAGACTCTAAGGTGCGTTCAAAAATTTTGAAAGAACCGTTCGTTACAATAGATATTTATATTAAATTGTCATAATATTGGTTTTACTTATGAAATGTAAGATTTTTTGATTTAAATTTAAAAATTATGGATAAAAATGAAAATGAAATAATTTTAGTTACTGAAATGTTAAAGAGATGAAAAGGGAACTTGAGAGGGGTGGAGAAATAGAAGAAAATGAGAAAATGGAAAATCTAGCCAGTTTATAAAGATTTTTGAGTCATGGAAATTTTCTAAGTCTATCATTTATAGGTCATAGAGAGAGATTGTGTTTCTTACGCTAGATTATAAAATCTTCAAATAAAAAATTAAAATACTTTTGGAAATTTTCATAAAAGAAAATTAATGTATTTTTTGTATTTTATATCATACTATAAAATGTGAATTAAAAAAAAATATCATTTCAAATAAATTTTTGTTTTCATTGTCATTTACCATTAATACTATAATAATATACAATATTTTTTTCTTTATCTCCCAAGCTTAGTTTTTTACCCTTATATATATAATGAGTATTTTGTGTTAAGAATGAAATATAGTTGTATCAGTATTATCTATCATTTCCTCTTTTTCTCTCCTGAATGGAGCGTTTTGTAATGAAACAAGACAAAGATACAAGCTAATTAAATATCGGTGCGTTAAGTGAGATTCTCAAGGCATTTTCCTCCAGTCAGGTTTCTATATAGTAAATACCGCGCGTTTCGCTCGCATTTATCACAGAGACACGGCTGTATTCATTCCCGATGTTAAATTAACTTTAAAACAGCCCGAAGAGCTCTGCGCTGGGAGACAAAAGACAAAACAACACACGAGAGATCCACCCTTCTGTGTCAACTTATTTGGTTTCTATTAAAATTATAATAATTAACCCGCTCTCGCGAGTATTTATCTAAGCGAACGAAAGAGCCTTAGAACAACCAAGTTGAAGAAGAGGAAGAAGAAGAAGAGAAGAAGCTGAAGAAGAAGAAGAAGTTCTATTCTAATCAAGATGGGTGTTTTGGGTAATCAATGAAGGAGGGAGGGCGTCACGGGCCATCAGCCTACCAAATTACAAACACGATTGCAACATTAAACACCGAGAATTAAATAATCTCGTCGTTTTAAATGGATAGTCCCAAATATGCTTAGTAATGTGCATTTTTACTCAATCGTTTGTGGAGACATTAAACTCATCCACTGGAAATTATCACGATAATTAATACATTTATAAAGATATAAAAATAAAAAAAAATAATTCTCGCTTTTTTTTTATTAAATTAAATTCATTCGTGAATAGGTAGTTTAAAGTAGAAGGTTGTTACTAGAATATAAAAGACTTTGTGTGTTCTATTAAATGATGATAGATGACTATTAATACTTGTTCGACTCTGTCATTTAAATTAAACAAACGTCCAAAATTAAGTTTATCAAAAATAGGTAAATTGGTAATTTGGTCTGGTAAATGGAAATTAATTAAAATTAATGTTTTTAATTAAAAATTCACTCAGTCCAAGTTCTAGACTATATTTCTTGTATCATTATTAAATAAAATAAGCTGGAGTGTCTCCACTCGACTATCTCGCAATTTGAATTGGATTAAATAACATAATATATTATATTTAAATTAAATTTAATTAATTATAAATTATAAATAATAAATATTAAACCAGCGCATGTTTGGTTTTTTATTGATGGCACCATCGCACGTGTTGGCGCGTGAGATTTGCAGTGTTAAAAAATTAATTCTGGAACTTTCAGCGATTCAATCAAGCTGAAATTCTATATATAGCAGTTTTATATAATTATTAATCATGTGAAAAATTATCAAACATATATCTTTATTTTTACGGTCACTTTAGAGGAAAAAAAATCAAAACGTTGTAGGTAATGACCCTCTTCCGGTTGAGCTTCATTTCTCAAAAGTTGATAGAAAACTATGAATTTTGAATAATGCTCATGTACCAAATTGCATCATTCTAGCTCAAACCGTTTTTGCGTAATCTTGCCTACACACATACACACACACACACACAGACATTTTTCTCAACCTTAGTGAAAATGATTCAGAAACCTTCAAAACGTATAAAAACATCGAAAATTTTCGTGATCGCAATACTATCTCTGGCGAGATAGTAAAAAGCCACATGAATCATTACATTAAATTGATTATAATATTCTTTGATATAATAATCATTATATTTTAATTAATTAATATGGGAAATCATTAAAATTTCAGAAGATACAAACTTTATTTAGTATGTTTATGACAAATAAATATTTCTCATGTTAATAATAAATATTTATATCTGATTAATTTTAATTTAATCAACTCAAAGCATTAAATTATGTTCTCTAAAATTTTCACTTTTTCAAATAATATTTAATTATACAACATTTTATTAATTATTTAGCAATTATTAATAGAATTAATATTTTTAAAATTTACATTATTAACAACACATATTTCATTATTATCAAAAAGACCATTGATAGCGAATATTACTATTTCATAATACAACACTGATAATTTAATCAAAAGAAAAATAGCTGTATTTTTCCTTTTTCCTACTTTATATCAATAGACAGGATGGACTTAGTACTTACAGGTTTATCTATTGTATGTATACGAATATACATATTATATATTTAAGTTGGATTATTTAAATGTATAAATTTAAATAGGAAATATGTAATCTAAGAAACAATTGAGATAAAAAGGATTTTTCAAAATAGGATACACACAACCAAAATAAGGTAAATAAATTTAAATATTTTGTTTAAATATGACGCTGCTGTTTCTTATCAATCACTGGCGTCTAATGGATATATATATATATATATTATGATTTCTTAGCAAGGAAGTATAACCTTTTGGAATTTTCATTAAAATACTAAGTTGAATCCAACCTTAAAAATCATTAATGTCAAATTAACCATCTGCAAGAGTGACGATATGATGAAGTTGACGTTGGTATAGGAAAGAGGGGGAATCAGAAAAAAAAAAGAATTAAAAAAGTAAAAGTATAACTTGGAAAGTCGTAGAGAGAGAATGGGAAGGATAAAAAGTAATTCAAAATTCGTAGAATGTTATTTTTTTCAATTTGTTACACACGCGAAGGAGGCGAAGTGAATCTCGACCTGAATGAAATAAGTTTTTTTTTTTCTCAACAAAGTTTTCAAGGACTAACAAAGACAAGCCACCTTCGAAAGTCCCCTGAGGAGAAAGAAAGAGAGAGAGAGAGAGAGAGAGAGGTGTCAGCAGGAGGGATTCCAGATAGTTACCAAAAATATTCTGATTTATAAGATAAAAAAGAATTAATTAAAATTAATAATAAATATTATAAATTAATAATAATTTATTATTATTATTTTTCATAGTTTTAATTTTAATCTATTTTCTTATAAAATATTTTAAATTAGATTCAAAATGATCATAATATTTTTTTTTAATATTTTACTTTTATTATTTTATCGGGATTTTAATAATTATTTAAATTATTATTATTGTTATGCGAATGGACCTTTGAGGATCACCCAAAGTTTTATTCATTTTTCAATTCAGACTCTTTTCATAGTTTGCAAGAGAATTTTTTCTATTTTTTTCTAACTGTGGAAGTTTTTAACGTTCTTCAGACCAGTTCGTACTCGAGGCTTAATGTTTATTTTATTTCTTTCTCTATGGTAAGAAAAACCTTTCATCGATCAATCTACTCTTGAGTATGTTGTTCTACATGACTTCTCCTCTCGCAATAGTTCATGTCCCCAGGATGGTGGTTGGATGTTCTTCTCACACAAATCATAGTTTTTGCTTGTTATGAAGACGTCCTGGGTATTCAAGATTATATAATACCACATAATGTTGGTTCTTAGAACCAGGAGCAATTATTAATTTGTAATAAAAATAAAATTTTTTGTTCTTGGCTCGTCTTGAACTCAGAATTATTGATGACTGGATGTCGATAGTCCACTATCGGAATTATTTAAATTTAAAATCTTACTAATTTTTATATTTATTGAGACCCGATCCCCAGATCTCAAGTTTTTCGAAGAAGAATGATAACCATTAAGTAACCGCATTAGATTTCAAATAATAATATTCATAAAAATAATTGACAAATCGAAATAAAAGTTAAAATCCTTCTTCATTACTTACCAACCAATTAGATATTTGTAAATGATATTTACCTGAAACAAAAAAAGAAAAATAAAAGTTAATATAATTATATTCAAATGTAAGATTGTGAAAGGATTAAAATAAATAACATTGTAATATTATATCATTATTTTGACATAAGAACGTAAATATTATATATTTTTGTATAATAATATTATGACTAATTAATTAAATATTTAATTTATTTATTTCAATATTAGTTAAAAGAGGATGCTTTTTTGATTTATCATTATGTTTTATTTAAAATAAGCTTTACTATTAATATTGTCTAAGAGTACAAATACCAATCTTTTTGTTTATTTATTGAAATAATACAAGAGTAATAAAATCATTTTTGTATAATTTTTATGATAGAGTTTACACTAATAACTATTATAAAAGTTTTTCAAAATTCGATCTTTTCTAATATTAATCGCATCTTTTTTTCATTTCAAATTCACATTCAAGTTTAATAGTTCATATTTGTGCTACTCAGATGCCAAACCGATTAACTAAAATTTTTAAAAATTTTGCTAGTAATGTAATGTAATTTAAGGTAAAGTAATCTGCATCATATGAAGTGAATAATGAACTTGATAATCTTAATATTGTAATGCAATATACATTTTCCTGTAATTAATAAACTTGAATATTCTACATGCTGTGAACTTTGGGCTTCATTTTCTCAGTTTTTTTAAATGTGGAGTTAATCGCTTTGGCTTCTGAGTGGCACATTTATTAAACCCAAATACAAATTCAATTTATTATTTACTGTTTAAAAACCTTAATTACCAAAAAAAACTATAACCTAAATAAGGTAATATTTTTTATTATTTTGAACAAACATAATATAGACGGGGCCTTAACTATTTGAAAGATATAAAGTGAAATTTTTTTTTATTATTCTAAAAAAAAATACAATTTAGTTTTAATTTTAAAAAAGGAAAACTAAAACTTATAAAAAATTTCTTTATTTTTTTATATATTAATAGAAAGTAGGTATTTGTAATAAATTTCAGGGTTTTTGTATTTTTATTAATTCAATTAAAATCTTTGTTATAAAAACTGTACAAATAAACCCTTGTGTGTTTTTTATTATATAATTTGTAATTCAGTAAAGAGTAAAATATTATTATATATTTCAACTAGTAAATCTTCGAATGGTCATTTAATTAATCAATAATACTCAATTAATAATATTTAATTTTATATTTGACTTTAAAATATATATATATATATATTTATATAAACAAATTAAAAAAAAATCAAATCATTAAAACCTTTTCCGGTATTTTTTTATTATTATTTAATAAATCCATTCTTTCTATTTTTCCACACGTTTTATTCTAAAATTAAATTAATTTTTCTGTTTGAAATTTGATATTAATTAAAAAAAAAATGAGGATTTTGTCTGAATTTCAATTGGGATGTGGTTGCATTTTTTTTATAAATGTATATATATACATATATATATATATGAAACATTCGACCTCTGTTCTCCCTTTTTTTTCTTCTCCATACTTACTCACCCCACTAGTACCCCCTCAGGGTGGCGAAGACTAACTTTTCAAGATCGAGTTGTCGTAATGTTGGAACAGCTGACAAATTTCTCATTGCTGTTTCCATCCTGTTCGTTTTAGATATGATCGATTCTGAAACCTTCCTTACCTTTTCATTGCGTTAAGATAACAACCGAACTAATTTCAACCGCCGCAGCTTTCTTTTTCTTTTTTTTTCTTCCTTTTTCTTTTTGTTTTCCCGCCCACCATCCTGCCACCCTTTTATGCCTCCCTTTACCCTGTCCTTTTTGTTCTTTATCTGAAATGTTGTTTTTTTTTATTCATTGTATCATAATCATTAAACGCTCTACAAGGAGTGCGCTTAAAATGTTTATTTCTAATAATTAATTTGAAGATATTATTTTTTTTTCTCTGAGAGTGAAAAAAAAACTCGGCACAATTGTGATTGTACCATTTCTCCAGAGATAGAAGAAAAACCTCAATTTCTTTTTATTACATGAACAAACGCCACCTCAAAAGCCGTCCTTAGAGGATCGTTCTATTCCAGCCAGAGACTCATTTGATTTTATATTTATTTACTAGGTGACTCCGCCCATTTAGCCATTCTTCATGAATAAGAAGAAATTGTATTCGGAAGGGGACATTGAGCGCGATAAGAAGTTTTTTTTTTTGTGTGGGGGTGAACCCTAATTCTCTCCTTTAATGATGAAGATTCTTAGAATCATTATAAATTTGACACAAAGATAGATGCTGTTAAATGACTAACTTGATTCTATAAAAATCTGCCGCAGTATTTGATATAATCAAGACATTTTTTAATGGTTTTTATGGGTGTAAAAAATTTAAATTTCATTTGAAAGAGAAAGAAAAAAATTTAGGTAAATATCATCTAACTAACAAATTAATAGTTACATGATTTAAAGATATAAAACTAATTTAATAAACAAACATTCTTTTCTTTATAGCTTGATAATTAATAAAATTGATAAATTTATATTTAATTAATTCAATTGATTTATGCGCATTTCTGTATTATTCACTATTATTCAAATTGTTCATGAAGACTGCAATGACTGCGCATAAAGTACTAAAATAAATTAATTTAAAACTAAACTCTCTGAGTGTTTATAAACGAAATTATTCTATTTTAAAAGTTTATTTATTTATATATATATTTATCGTTTAAATATTATTTCCAAAAAAAAAAAAAAATAAATAAATTGTTACTTTATAAATATTGATAAATATCAATCTTATGTGAATAATGATAAAATTCCTAATTGATAAATCAAGTAAAATCTATAAAAGAAATTAATGAATGTGTCTCACATAGTTAAAAGAATTCGATAAATAATATTTTCTTGTAATATTCCCCCACTAAATAAGAAAGTTTGAAATTGAAGGTTTTTTTTTGAAAAATAAATTGTTATGTGAAATATAACATTTGTATGAAATAAGCCCAAATCATAATTGATAATTTATTAAACTTATTTAAAAAAAAAATTTATCTAAATTATAATCTTCTTTTTTTGTTATCATCAAATTGTTATTGTTATTTCAAGTTCTAAATATTAAATATTTTCAAAATTAGTAAAAATGTAAAAACTATTCTAAGTGAAAAAATTTGATATTCCAACTTAATTGCCTTTAATGATTCATTAATTTACTCCCTCTTATATTTATAATCTATATATTATGTTTCATTTTATATCCAAGATGTGAAACAATTTAATTTATGTTAATTTTATTAATCACAAATTCTAGACTTATAAATCTACTGCTAATTGTGAATCATAGAGTAAATGTAATTTCTCAAATATTAATTATATTTAGAGCGAAGCAATCTTATCAAATGACTGATACTATAGATATGAGAGTAAAGGGTGAGAGGATGGGGATAAAATTATAATAATAATCATAAGCAGCCGCTATTTAATCGACGAGAATTCAAACAGCCAATCATGATTGCATCGTAAACGCGGAGAGATCGTTTAAAAAAAAAATCGCCTATAAAACACGTATGGACCCCCTTAATTGCTTCCAATCGAGAGGCCATATTAATGTCTCCATAGGCGGCCATTAGTATTATACAAATAATTTTATGGAAGAGGGATGAGCGTGGAACGTAGGGTAAAAGAAACAAGGAGAGACAAGGCATGGAAGGGACATCGAGAATACTAATCATAATAAAAAATCAGAGAAAACAACCTATAACCGATATTTATTAGATCTTTACGTTGGCATGGAAATAAAAATGAATGTCTATTGAATGTAATAAGTAATGTCAAACGAACAATCATCCATCGCCTTTCTTAGAAAGAATTGAAGCATTCATTCAAGTAGAGAAGGTTCAATTATTTTGATTTCAAATCCATTAAATAAATGATAAGTCAATAAATAAAATAGTATAACTGAAAACTGATTTATGTTGATTTTAATTGATTGATTTTTTTATATAATCATAATGTAAAAAAAACGATTGTGTTTTTTTTAATTATTTATAATTATATATATTTATATATCATTGTTTATATATTTTAATAAGGATACAAAATATAGTTTTTCTATAAATGAATATTCAATTTTTTATATAATTTTAAATAAAATCTATTTATTAATTATTATTTTTTTCAGATATATCGATACTTTAAATAATGTTAAATAACTTAATAAACTTAAAAGTGCAATTTTTTCTTATTATAAACAAATATTCATTTTATTTTACAATAGAATAAAAATAGAAAAGATGTAATTTTTATTAACTACTTTAATTAAAAAAATAAAACAATTAAAATTATTTCTAAAATGTTAACAAATTCAATTATTATTCCATAATTTATTTATTTTTCTGTATCAGAATATTATATATTAAATTAATATTAATATAATACTATATATATATTTGTAAAAATTGAAGCAAAATGACATTATGTTGTTTTTTTCATATTCCGATCGTTTTTCACGTATTGCTCGAATCAAATCGATCATTTGTGGTTGGTAACGATCATTAACATTTTCGCCAGGTTTAGTAGCTCATAATATATTATACCCTTTTTCGGTGATTTTCCACGTTCCTCGTTTCTCACGTCAAAATAATCACTTACATTTTTTAAACCATTCAAAGTTTTGCCAAGAGCATGTTCACCGTATGCTTCGACAAGCATTCTATGCAATTCTGCAGCAGTTTTCTTCAAATGATAGCAGAAAACCAATGCTGTCCACAAATCATAGTTCGTAGGCACACAACTGGAGATGTTTGGGGTTATAGAAAAATAAACCGGTGTATGAAACTTAGGTTATTGAGTGTTCACTAACTTCGCCAGCTGTTAAAGGAAGAAGATGGCGCTACAAAAGCGGTCTTACCGTCTTTAAACTGATAGCCAGCACCATCTATAGGGAAATTTCTGTTTCATACTTCTACACCTATATATAGTATATTAGTATATATATATATATACTAATATATATACTATATATATATATATATATTATGCATTGATCATATAATAAGATGAGATACATAATATATTTTAATTTTTTTCTTTTTAAGCTTCTAAAAAAGTTAAAAAAAGTTTTCAAGATTTTATTTTTAATTACAATTTTGTAAAAAAAAATCGATTAAATGTATTTTTCTAGAAAATTAATACATGACTAATTAAATATTTCGGCATATAAAAAATATTTAAAAAATAAAACTAAATAATTATTTGATATTATTTTTCATAAAAATAGAAGATCCAAAATGAAGAGAAAAGTGAAGCTATCTGAATTTCATCATCATTTCACCTGTTTACTATGAGCAATATAAAATATTTTCTTATAATGATATTAATATAGTATCGTACTATATAAAATAAATTTTCCGTTTTTAATACTCTTTTCATTTAAACTAGTCTGAATATAACTTAAAGAATAAATTCTATTAAAAAAAACAAAAAATAAAAACTATTTTCAACTTCGTTGGTTGATTAGTGATCTCTTCACTTCATTCTTGATAAAAACGCGTGGATTAGCATAAAAATAAATCACGTAAGAGTACAGGAATATATTTACTCCACCCAATTAGAAGAACTCTAGAAAAAATCTATTTTACCCATAAATACGTTAACAAATTGAATTGATGGGTTAACTCAAACCCATTACGATGTTGCAACCTCTAAATTCCATCTGGAAGACTTGGAAGTGAACGACGTGGTTGGGTAGTGGGGTGGTGAGGGATTGTGGGGTAGAACGAGGAGAAATACTCCTTTCTTTACATCCATAAAATGGCTTGTCTCGGTATGTTTATCAAAATATATCTTGTCCAGAGATGACTATGTGGGTACTTGGTACGTCCATCCCTTCGCTGGCGGGGTCAGCGGGGTTTACGATCGGCCAATCCTGACGGTCGTTAACGCTAACTATAACGTCCCTTTTATGCCTCGATAAATCTCGTACTGAATTAACTATAGGCCCTTCTTAAATTCATTCTGTAATCTTTAAGCTAACAATTAAATTAACGAATTTTGACAAAATATTGAATTAGTTATATTTTCTAGAAAATTATCAAATTATTTGTAGGATTAAACTGTATAGAAAGATAATTAACTGTTGATAATATAACAGTTATGATTTTGTAAAAGGATTCAAACCGATTCCATGTATATCAATTTGGACAAAGAGCTGATTATTCTTTTCTGTAAGTACTGCAGCAAAGTTAGGCTAAGCCCAAATTTTTAAAATTTGAATCAAATATAAATAATTATTTTTAAATTAATATTCTAATTAGTCTATTAATATCAATAATTAAAACAAAAATATTCATCCTAATTAATTATTATTTAAGTTTTTCATATTTTAAGATTTGAAGAGATGATGATGACCCTTATAGAGATATTTTCTATCTGGCCTGTCAATTAAGACTATATTTTTAGCCATTGATACCGTCACTTAGAATAAATTTGAGTTTGACCATCCCCACCAGATGCTGGTCTATTAAATAGCTAATTAAGACCTACGCACTTGACACCTTATTGGTTTCATCTAATGATAAGCGGCCATTCACAGGGTTATATTGAAGAAAATATTAATTTAGCTTAATGCTGAAGTATGTTCATTACTTTAAAGTTTGATAAGATATAACTAAATTATCATAACCGATATATATATATATATATATATAGCAGTGGCGTGCCTAGGGGGGTGCGGTGGGTGCGGTCCGCACCGGGCGGCACTTATCTTGGGGCGGCATTTTTTATATTTAGTTATAGTTGTAAAAAGCAACTTATTCATTTCATATTTATTTTTTTTCTTTCTTGAATAATAAATGATTATTATAAGTTTACTATTTGATTTCTATAAATTATGAGTAACTATATGATTTCGAATATTATTCCTCGGTGTATATAAATGCATTTTAGTGTAAATTTTGAATTCTAATTCCAAGAACATAATAATTTTATTTGATTGTATTCATTAAAATTCGTTGAATTCGTAAACGCATCTTTACGATTTTGTTCGGCAATTTTTCCTAACTAAAATTTTTTGATATCAGATTATAAACGTCATTTCTTTTGAAAAGTTTATATGATTACTTTGAAGTGATATACCAATATTTTTTTAAATCATAGATTTTTATTTTGAAAAGCAGGGCCGGTGGAAAAAATATAAATATAAATTTTGAGAGCATTATACACGATTTTTCTAGTTTGAAAGCTAGAAGAGTAAATATTATATTAATATGTTTACAAGTGCATACAAATATGTGTAAAAAAATTTATTCTCTGTTTATTAATTAATATTGATTAAATAACTTAATAATTTATTTATGTGCATTAATTTATAAATACCACTATTTGATTGACTTATAATAAAAAGGGCGGCAAACTGGAGATCGCCCCGGGCGGCAAAAGTTCTAGGTACGCCACTGATATATAGTATATCTAAAGATCATTTAAATAATCAAAATTTATGTGTAATATAACTATTATTTATTTTGGAATATGTAATGATTTTTATACTGTTTTATGCCACTTTTATATATATATATATATATATTCATATGCAATAAATGTACCATATTAACTAATAATATTAAAAATCATTTAAATGAAAAAAAAATATTTTTTAATACATTTATAAAAATACAATAAATAAATAAGTAAAGAAAGTAGAAAAAATAATAATAAATTATATTACATAATTATTATACATTATAATTAGTATTAAAAACATGACATTGAATTGTATTAAAAACATGACATTGAATTTTAACAAACGTTTGGTTTGGATTTACAATAATTATCAAATTAGTATTAAAAACAGTAAAATTTATTTTTATCTCCATTATCAATATACATTAACAGACATTGCAAATGTGGGAGAGCCTAGAGCTTATGCAACCAGTAAAATGAGTTTTTACACGTTTTTAAGTTTCATGTTTTCTTTTCAAATAATTTAATTTTTTTTTTCTTAATTATAATTTAATATGAAATCTTTATTTTTTCTGTAATTTTTAATCTTAAATTTTTGCATATTTAAAATTAAATAAATATAATTATAGTGAATATTTTTTTATAATTTTTTTATAATATGGAATTTTAGTATACCCATATATATTGCTTGCTAGAAGTCTATTTCTTTAATGATTCATAATAATATTTGATGATGCCATCAGTTGCATTACCACCCAATCATAAATAATATAAAAAAATTGTATTTCATTTGATTTGTAAATCAGAATTAAATCATAATCTCTCATTTTATTCGCTTGTGTTTTTGTTATGAAATGAACCCGGAGAGAAATGAAGGTTGCTAAGGGCTGTTGACGGCGAATGAGGTTGGGTCTAGATGAGAGAAGGAGAGGAGGAGGGAGTGTAGGGATGGCAAAGAAACAAATGACGGGCTATGATACTTGCAATCTACAAAAGAATAAAGTTGTAATTTGGGCGCTTTTCTGTTAAACAAGACAGCCCTCTGTCATAGAAGATGAGGTGGTGGGTGGCGAGGAGGGGGGAGGGGACTGGTGGTGGGATCTCGAAAGACGTCCAGAAGTGCGAGGGTCTATATAACACGACGGCGAGAATTAATAAGAGGTTTTTCGTTCACGAGTTTAGTTGCTTGTTGTTGTTGTTGTTGTTGTTGATGATGAAAAGTGAAAGAATAAGACAAATTAGACAAAAAAGGAAGACCCCACTCGGTTTTTTTTTCTCTCTTTCTGACTCTTATTCACTTCTTAGCGCCAGAAATGATTTGGAATTCAAGTGAGAAGGAAGTAGAAAGTAGCAAAAGAGGGAGATAAATAGATTCTGGTGTTTGGAAAAACTCAAAAACTATAGGGAAGAAAATTAGTGGAGATGATGAACAAAAAATCAACTAAATCAAAATCAATAAAAACAAAATAAAGAAAAAAAAACGTCTAAATAGCATTAAAATATTTTTTTTCTAATTTTCTTTTAACTTTAAAAAATATATAAGGTTTAGCTCTTCATTTAAGATCATCTGATAGATAATACATGTACTTTATATATATATATATATAGAGAGAGAGAGAGAAAAGAATGGATACCGACTTTTCAAAATTTTCCTTTCCTTATAGCAGATTCTAGAACTTAGGCAAACGTCCAAGTGAATTATAACTTTAACATTTCAACAAATACATTCATATATTCATACAAATATCTAATATTATATATTTTGACTTGGAGATGGTGTATCGGGTAATATAATCTAAAAAATTCGCCTATAAGATTTTAAATTAAACAATTTTTAGTCTTTATTGTTGTGAATATTATAAAATAGAAATAGTTTTAATTTTTAAAAAATTATATGAAAAAATCAAATATTTAAAATATTCTATTTATAAATATTTGAAAAATTCGTGTTATTTTCACGAATTTGTGTATAGTTTAAAAATTTGGCGTTTCTGTACATATTTTGGCCAAATTTTCTATAAAATTTAAGGAGGGGAATTTTTAATAATTAAAACTTTCACAGAAACATTAGCGAACATATGAATATTATTTGTAAATAATAATTATAGATTAATATTTAATTTTAATTATATCTATTTATTTTATATGAATAATTGAAATTTAAAAGAAAAATAAATACTATAAATAATATAAAATTATTCCTTTGAAATTTAAATTAATAAGTATATACATTATAAGTCTGTTTAAAACATATTTAAAATAAATAAAGATGTTATACACATGCTGAACTGAATTTAAAAAAAAGTTAGGTAAATATTTATAGGCCAATAAGCTTCAATGAGGAAACTAGAAGTCTGTATGACCTGTTTACTAAAAAGAAGAATATTCAAAATTTATAGAATATTCATATATTAAATTTGAAAGGCGCCACAGGGCGAGAGGTTAGCGTAGCTGGCTCACATTCTCGTGGTCCAGGGCCTGGCAAGGGAATTTCTCTATCCGGGATCAAAATTGGGAAAGCTACTTGATAGCGTCTTCGATCAAGAAAATCAAGGTTATTTTTTATATTAAATTTTAAGTTTTATATACAATTTCTTCAAAATCAACATTGTTTATTGGTCTCAAATATTAATCAATTTTTAAATAAGATAATAAAAATTTATAAAATAATTTTTTGCACAGAATTTTTTTTTCTTGGCATTTTAATTAATTTTTTTTTATAATAGTTTAATACAAAAATGCAAGTCATGAGTCTCTTGAAAAGTATAAAATACATAATACATACCATTAGTGGTATAAAATACATACATATATACTCATACACTGTCTTTATATATATATATATATCTGTTTATATATATAAATACATACGAGAGTGACAGCACCTCCCCAACCCCACCCTCCAATTATATGCTTAACTCGTGTAATTGTCAAAATCCGGCGCGATGCACGTAACGCCTGTATATTTAAAAAAAATAACTTGAAATGTATGTGAATGCAGCCCAAAGTGTAGTGTATGCGTTTAAATGGATATGAGCAACAGCACCCCAAACCCAACGCCCATCGCCCGTCTGCATTTAATAATTGCACGTACGTGAACTATCCACGCCATCTGACAAAAATGGGGGCTTGTTGGGCTGAGAGGGTATCAGGGAGACCGAATGGTGGGGGGGGGGAGTCAAAACGCGTGGCTCGCGTGTCAAAGGATGCACAACGTAGCACACGAGGCGTGATGAGCACACGCACTGAATGAATAAATAATTATCAATATATACAGTCCAATTTATATTTATATATAGAGATATTCATTCTATGAGTGGGAGTGAGATAGAAAGAGGAATGCAATGAAAAAGAGCAACCCCAATGCTGATCTCTCATCATCAATATATGGGGCAGAGGTCCATTAAAACAAAACACACCGAAAAGTAAAAAACGCAATTATCCAATTTTAATTCCACTATACCCTTAATTGTATTATTTACTCAAAAATAAAACGAACCTCAATCAATTCCTAGCATTCAATTATTTTTAATATTCAAATTATACATAATATTTCTATACATATTATACTTACCTAGATTTTTAAATTATTTTTAATTTAAATTATTATTTGAAATAAAATATAATTTCCATTTGAATTTAAACTATATTTTATATTTATAATAAATTAATAAATAAAATAATAATAATAATAATTTTATGGAGATATTGATAAATAATTATAATCCAATCATTGCTCAAATAGTAAAGTCAAGATTTTCCCGCTTTGAGAAGAGGAGTTTAAATCTATCCAATTTAAATAAATTGCATGTAATTTTATTTCTATTCTTTAAAAAAGTAAATAAAATCTGTTCTGAGCTAGTAAAGTTCTTGGTCTCATCCAACCGACTCCATCCAATTTCATTCCTCTTCTAAATTCTTAATAAAAATTAAAATAGAATACTCATGTTACAATTTTTAATCAAATAAATAAATTAGAAAAAAAACAAATTATATAAATAAATTATTTTAAAAATTTAAAAACACTATTCATTACTCTAATTTCATTTTTCTCCTTTCTATTTTCAGGCCTATTTTAAAGTTGACATTTATTAAACACCTGTTGAACCACAAGAAATAAATTCAATTTATCTTTAAAATTTAGATAACACACAATACGAAACAAACCAATAATTTGATTATTTATTTAATTTAATTATAAAATTACTAAGATAATTATCTTTTAATGGTTTATTTTCTTTCAATTTTTATTTAAAGAGAGAAGAAGTTAAGAAGAGAATTTCAAATGTTAAAGGTCTTTGATATTGATTTGCATTTATGTATATGACAACGTAAGCTGTTTGGTTATACCTGGTAATATCGGTAAATTGCCACATAGTATGTATTAAGTAATTTTTTTTTAAAATTTGATGTTAATAAGAAGTTAATAAATTTAAAATTTATAAATTATTAAATTAAACAAGAATTTATATAAATCGATATAAGAGAATTTGATATAAATAAAAATAACAAAATAATTAATAATTATTAGAATACTTATATACAAATAAAAGTAAATATTTATTTCAGTTGTATTTATTGAAAATTGTCTTTTTTACTTTTTATATACCATTTTATTTTATTTTTTTGAGTTTATATTTAATTTATTTATATTTACTGAGTTTAATTTTCATTTTCCATTCATACAACAAGGAATTTATCCATTAAGCCACTCTGATGTTTTTTTTTTGTCTTGTATTTAAAATTGAAAAAACAAATATTTATTAAAAATGTTAAAAATTATAATATGTAATAATAAAAATAATAATAAACAAGATTCGAATTGGGTAATAAATTTAATTTTTAGAAAAGAATTCGATATTAATGGATTCATTTTTATAAATTGACCCCAATGTGTTGTTCGCTACCCTTTTCTGGTCGTCAATGACCAGAACCTCTTTTTAACGAGACCGCAAAACAATGTTGGACTTTTCAATTGAGGCTTTTTGGATGGTTTTCACTCGTTTTGCCCGGGTCACGGACTCTCACCGCGTTAAAAAAAAATCCCGTTGAAGCCCCGCGAGGGTCGCAGCAACTACGTTACCATGTCGGGTTGTCAACGCGTCCGGCAAAACACTTGTTATGAAGAATAATTGCCCGAGAGCACTCTCCATATGCATTACATCAGTTGCATTTTAATATTACACTTGCAGGCGATGGGGTATGGAGAGGGTGGGTGGAGGGTGCATGGGATGAATGAGAGGAATGGGGATTGTAATCCAGTTTGAATTTTTACCTTATTCATTTTGAGTTCAGCATGTGTTCAAAACAACCGAATGATGGCATCGACATATAAAATGTACCGGGCAATGCATGACGATGATGATGATGCCCATCATGATTCACCAGACACCCCGATCCGAGAGAGATTTATTTTTTTCATTTTCCAAATAGTGCATTTTTTTCAATTTTATCAAATATTGAAATATACACACAATGTTGATGTTGTTGTTGTTGATCTAATTGAAAACCGATTTGAATCCTAAACATTATAGCCAATCGAGCGGATTGTGCTTGTCTAGCTGTCAAAAGAGAGAAATATCATCGAAATTTACAAATAAAAGACCAGAAAGAGGCTAATTAATATTAACCAGCCCCTACCATTCTATCCCAATTCAATATATACATTGCTACTTTTAAAATAAATAATTAAATTGTCCCAGAGCGTTTATTAATATTCATTTATGCTAATTCTTTAATAATAATATTTTTTGATCAATCTATAATTTAGATCAATTTAAGTTACAAAACAATTTTGATTTATTGAATGAGAATACATTTCTTTAAAATATAAAAATAAAAAGAACAAACAATTATTCAAAAAAAAATGTTTAATTTTAAAATTAAGTATTTTAGATTCTACGAGAATTATAAATATAAATTTAATTAAAATTAAAATAATTTTAAATACCAATAGTTATATAAATATATTCTTTTTGAATTGCAAACTAGTGATATCCATTTTTATTTAAAATATTTATTTTTTAATATTTAAAATGTTAAAAAATCAGAGAATTCTTTTTAATTATAATGTGATTATTTAGGTTTTTATATTATACATATTTAAAATATAATTATTCTTTGACTTTGATTATTAAAAATAATTACTAATATTAATTTGGCGCTAATTTATATAAATAAAAAATACAATATTTATTAGCCATTGAAAATTATTTTTATTTCATCAAAGATTAAGTAACTTAATTTACAATCGGGGATATAACATTATTATGATTATTATAAATATTCTACAAATATTTTAAGAAAAAATAAGTAAACAAAAGTCCTATAAAAATAAATTCAATTAATTAAATTTCTATAAACAAAAACAATATTAAATAAACTGATGTATAAGTATTATTCTTTTTTTTCCAAACTTGCTTTTCCTACTAAC
This sequence comes from Labia minor, assembly GCA_963082975.1. NCBI lineage: Eukaryota > Metazoa > Arthropoda > Insecta > Dermaptera > Spongiphoridae > Labia > Labia minor. Next base: position 32,468,490 of record OY720350.1, on the reverse strand, counting down.
TATTCCATTTTTATTTATCTTATTATATAAGTATATGGTATATATATATATATATATATATGTGTCTATTTTATGAACTCAAAAAGATAAAACATAAAAACTTTCATCTTATGTGCACGTATCTAGAGAACCATTAAATTCTAAATAGGAATAACGAAAAAAGCTATATTTATTTTTTTGATGATTAATAAATAAATAAAAAAAAAATTTAGATGATTAAAAATTTTATTTATTAAAAAATATTTTATAAAAGGAAAAAAATAAATAATTGAAATAACTTTCAATTAATTTTTACTAATTTAGAAACTTCTTCTTGTCTTTTTTAAAGAAAAGAGATAAAATTCTTAAAAATAAAATAAAACAGTATGAATGGCATCTAAAAGCAGTTGATGGAGGTTTTCTGATGGTTAGAATTTAATTTCCCTCTTTATATTGGAAAATCATTAAAATCATAATAATAATAATAATAATAATAATAATAAATAACCATTAATATAATATAAGAAATTTGGAAGCTTCAGGTCAATAAAATTTTGCTTTGGGATTGCTTTTGGATATCATATAAAAAATATTTTTGTATTACAAATATAAATGTATAAGCACGAGAGCAGGACAATAAGTTCGTGACTTTTGAATTTCCCGTCTCTTAAATGAAATGGCAACATTGCTCCTGTCAGCAGGCAATCAGCTGACCCCTGTCTAAATTTGAACCAACTGGGTCTTTTAGTTTTTGTTTGACATCCATTAATAGCAAACTATCTCGTGATTTGAGAAGTAAATGGAAAAAAGTGAATTTCGTGTGCTCATTAAGCATTTTATTTTTGTTAAAAAAATATCACTGATACCGAATTCTTGCGCCGTTTCCTAACCGTGGATGAATCGTGGATCCACCACAACGACAGTCAAAACAGTGGGTTTCTCGGGGTGAATCGGCACCAAAGATGTCTTCAACAAATCTTATTTTTTGGAAGGTAAAAAAAAATTGGAGAAACGTTGGACGAAGTATATAAAACTCAAAAGAGAGTACGTTGAAAAATAAAATAATTTTTTATCCAAAAACATGTTTCATTCAAAAAGTCACGGACTTATTGACCTACCCTCGATAACCTATATGAAATAGAATAGATCAAAAATATTATTAATATATACTATAAATAAATATAAAAACATAATTTAATAATATGTTTACATTTCTATTTAGTTTTACGATTGTAAAATTAATGAAATACGAAGATGGCGTGGGAAATGAATGAATGAAGTTCCATGGTAACTGCGGAATAGATATAGTGATTATTTTATATAGGCTCTATTGTTATTTAATATATTGTAAAATAGTATTTCTCCAATGTAATTTTTTTTAATATATAAATATGATTATGTAAAAGTTCGCTTCAAAGTTTTATTTAAGCAATTTTTTATTTTGTCAAAAATACAATATTTCTAAATTTTATTCAAATGAGATGAAGGAAAAGAGCTCCACGCGATTATTATTATTTGTATATTAAGATGAAAGTAAGGCCAACTAGTACAACCATTTCAAATGGCATATTTTAAGATTTTCAAAATGAAATCTCCAAGTTTATCATTTTATGAATGCCCTTTGATGAGGGAGCGAGACGGACGACGCTTGGAAAATTTAATTTCTTTCTAGCCCGGGCGCATTTTAAGAGAAGAAGAATGTTTCTTGACCCAACATTGGACTGGGCTCCGCCCCGAAAAAAGACCACGCCTTAATCTACTTCCTTGCCTGGTCAAATTTGGATATTTAGAAAATGACCGGATCGCGTTTGGCCACCCCCTACACTTCTCTTTTCTCCCTTATGTTGGTGACAGGGAGTCATTTATACGTTGATTTATGGAAAAATATCAAAATAAATAAAAAAAAAGAATATTTTCTTATCTTATACATACTAAAAGATAAATATGTATTTGAAATTTTATTTTTTTATCGCTCTCTAAATATATGTTAGAACATAGGGATTTTTTTTAAAAAAAAATTAAAATTATAAGGTAATTGAAATCTTATTAGTATCACACTTTATTCCATTGGAATAGTAAAATAAAATTAAAATAAATAAATAAATATTTTCATGGTATGGATATTTAATAACATTCAAAACAATACCTCCCTTACTATCGTCGGTCGGTAAAAATAAAACAAAATTGAAAAAAAAAATTACTGGTAGTCGATTAATTATTAATATAAATTATTTCATTCAAGAATTATTTAGACATTGTATAATTATATATCTATTTAAGTAAGCAAATTTATTTTTATTTTATTTTAGGTTTTATTTTTATTAAATAAATTTCAAAAAAAAAAATTATTTTGATGAGGTTTATTAATTTGTTATTAATATTAATTAATATTGATAAATTTAATATCATTTGAAAAATAGGAAAATAGGAATAATAGGAAAAATGGGAAATTTTCAATTATTAATTATTTTTATCTATTGGTGAAAATTATCAAAAAAATATAGAATTAGTTTAGCTTAACTAATTCCATCCTCTCTAGAAATATCATCATGTGTTTCAACATTCCCGAGGGTATTTAATAAAATTTCGCCTATCTATTCGTGCAAGTTCCACAATTTAGCAAGTGGTTGTTCGTTCCCCCTTCAAACGACACCCCCCGTCAATAAAACTTTCATTTGGTCCAATCGTATCTATCAATAATTGAACATCTCCTCATTCCACCTGAAAATATCTCTATCTCTCTCTTTATATATATATATATATATATATAAACAAAAGATAAGATTTAAGAGCGAAATTGAACTACACTTTTATCAACTGCCTTGAACGATAAAGGAGATGGATGAGGGGATAATCAAAGTACACTTGGGGCTTAATTGCACTCCGATGGGGTGAGTGGCCGTTTGGTACGCGGTCGGCGTAGCAGCGTCCGGGCTTTATATCAAGCTCAAAAGGACATACAGGTTGTATTTCACCGAATTAGGGATCATGAAGACAGCAGGAATCCCAATGGAATAATATTAAAGAATTTACGAAAAATGTCTCGTATCAGAAAAACGAGCCGACATACTGGACAGTAGGGAGGAGAGACAATGATCATCGAAATCCTATTGATATCAGATTAAATGAACCATTTAATACTTTTATTTAAATTTTATCGATTATCTATTTTGATTTCGATATTGAATAATTATTTCATTAGTTACATATTAAATAATAAATAACAAGTATAATTTTAATATTATATAAAAATTTATAGGTAACATTGTAACACTGTCTTGATCTTTTATTTTTATTTATATAATTCAGTTTTTAACAAAGCTCTAAAATATTTATTAAACAAGAAATTATTTAAATAATATGATCTGGCGAGTATGGAGAGTGTGACATAATTCGAATCATTTAAATTATATAACATTTTAAATTATAAAATAATTATAATTATAAGTAATTTATATAAAAAAAATATGATTTAATTTATATTGCTATCCTTTAATATTTTTATTAAATTACATGAATTTTATAGTTATATGCATTTTCCACTATTTCCCTTAGTTATGGAGAGTTGAAATAATCCTTGAATATATATTCCTTGCAGCTCTATGGCTTTGTTTTTTCATTCATGCCATTAAGAATATCTTTGTGTGATAATCATTTTGAATAGGACATCGTCGCTTCTCTGTCGTTGCTATTATTTTGTAAGTGTAATCCTGTGGGCGGTGTAATCCTTAGGGTAGGTTTCCTTCGCGGTCCGCGTAATCTTAAGCGCAAACATTGAATGGGATCCATATCCGGCCGGACAACACTCTAACTCGATTAATGCATTCATTATGCAAGCCAAATAGGTTAGAACACTCTCTGTATATATATCGCAAGGTCAAATAGAGAACATTAATACAATCATGCACGATTAAATTAACAGAGAGCAGAGTTCTCCTTGTCCAAGGAATAATTCAAATATTTGCTTATCAATAGTGGACTCTTCTGAATGGAGAACGAGAGAGAGAGAGAGAGGCTAGGTGCTCAATCTGTCGCTAGTACTATTGTTCTATTCCATTCCAATCGGAATATATTACTCTATTTCATAGATTTACTAGAGTAACATTATTCACATTATACCTAATTTAAAGACAAATAAAAAATAGCATTAAGTATATATTCTTTGAATTAATAAAACAAAACTTATATTCATTGACTATTATTATAAATCAATAATATAAATTCAAAGATTTCTTCATTAAATTAGAAAAAACAATTAATCATAATTATAATATAGTCATCTATTTTCTAGGGATTTAAATTATATATTATTATTAAGTATAAAATTTTTTATTATAAAATATTTGATATTCAAATAATTTTTAATAATTTAATACGAGTTTTGGGAGTTTTAAGTAGAAATTGAATTTAACATTTTTGTAATATTACAATATATATATAATTGATATTCATGCAATATATTATTATTATATTAAATTAACAAATAATTATATTCTTATTTATTTTAGTCTTTGACAGTATTTTATTTATACACTTTGTTTTTCTAACACACCATATATTAGCAATTATGCGATATTAAATTTGTGTCTCCTTAATTAATGTATCGTCTTTTTATTTAAAAAATAAAATTAACGCCTTTACCTTCCTTTAGTAATAATACATAAAAGTTTAATTAAAAAAATTCTATAAATAACTTCTATTCTATGAATTTTTTAATCGGCCTAAATTCTTTTTAAAGTAATTTATATTTATTATATTATCTTGATAATATTAAAAATATATATAACTATTGATATTAATATTATTACTATTACTATTAATACTATAATACTGTTGGTTGAAGGATGTGGTACCAGAGTGGATGTTGTTTTCAACCACGAGAAAGGTTTTTTAGTGGGTCATTATTGAAAAATCCAAAAATTAATTTTTGAGAATAAAACCTTTGATATATAAGAATTTATATAAATACTCGCATTGTACTTTCGATGCATATTTTCAGTTCGAAGAACCTGTCCATACCTGATGATAATCGAGAATATAAAAATATTAATTCTAGAAATTCGCAAACAAATTTATTAAAATATAATATTATTTTTGATTCAAACAATTAAATATTTAAATTATTTAATTTATTCCAAAAGTTCTCATTTTAATTAAATTAATATTATTAAATCATTTTTATTGAATATCAAAGTTAAATTATAATTAAAGAATATGTCATTTTATTAAAAAAAAACATATATGAAGAATATATATCTTATATATATTGACATAATAATATAATCGATATATATAATATACGTCGTATGTATGTGATGTCTGTAACATTATGAAGTTAGTTACAAACAAATTGTCAAAATTAATTTAATTTTTAACTAAATTCATTTTTTTTAAATTTTGTTTTATTAAATTAACTAAGTGTCAAATAAAAAAAAAATAAAAAAATTATTACGACGAATAAAATTAATAATTTTATATTTAATTATATAAATTAAATTATATATTAATTATTATATTGTGTTGTTTTGTAAGTATTTGAAACTAGAAGCCGCCTGTCCCTCTAAGAAGAGTTTTATGCCACCTGCAGCATTTTATGCCGAGAACGGCTAGTATATATTATTAATAATCATAATAATATAATGTTTTCCAAATCCGCTTTGATACATTTTAATGATTGATTTGAAAATTTTTAAATAAACCTGTTATATATTACTTGAATTAAATTGAGACTTTGGCAGATCGATTTTTCATATTAAAAACCCCATAATACGTGAATTTCATAAAATTCCTCTACCTAATTTTCAAGATCAGAAACATTCACACATAGAAATTATATTAAAAATGTTTGATATTATACAATATATTTAGAGAAGATATTTATAATTAATGTATGTATCAATGTATATATTAATAATGAATTAATCTTATTTTTTAAATACATACAATAATATTTGTAAATATAAGAATATATATATATAAATACTAGCGTTAAACTATTAATTTATTATTATTTGTTAATGTTTAATTTAAGGTATTTTATAGTGAACATATATACGTGTATAAAAGATCAAATAATTTAAAAAATATAATTTGGAAAATAATTTCAATTAATAACCTTTCGGCCGATTTTTTCTTAATACGATTATTTAATCTTATCTTTTTAACCTTCAAAATACGATCAACATTGATTCTTTTTTTTTCTATCCCCTTAAAAAAATAATAATAATAAAAAGGGGGAAAAAAAAGGAAAATGTGTCAGTTTTACCCTTGGGTCAAGAGATTTACACTCAGATTGTTTCTATTTTTTTATTTATAATTCATTTTTACGCCAAATAAATTTTTGTTATCGGGCCGGTTGCTCTTTCGTTGGCAAGTTGATTTCTTAGCGTGAGTGATGCTGCCATGACACTTGATCTAAAAGGAAACTGGCTGAAAGAGATTTTGTGTTTTATCAACCTCGGGGCTTATAACATAACAACCCCCAAAAGGGTGGCTGGGCGTCACGCCCCTACCTCCACATCATCCCCAACTCCTTCGCCAAAGTCAAAGGGTCAAGTTAAAGTCGTCGGCAGGTTAATGCCCCACGGGCTATGGACAATGTATGAAGGAGGGCGGTCTTCGGGGATGCCTGGATCGGTTGAGATAGCATTCCACCCTCCTGTCCCACATGTCTGCCTTGGCTTTACGGCGGCCAGCCCCTTTTATAGAGGAGCGGCCGTGAAGATAATGCAAGTGGCTATACGATATTCTTATTCCCCAGGGGACAACACCTACCTGCTGCCCCCGCCGCTGTCGCAATCCTATTTATTCCAGAAAATAAACTTATCTCCAAACTACACACATCCTGTCTGCCCTCAAACAACAACCCTTTTGTTTGTTCTTAACGAAAACTGGATAAATTTTCAAGCGTTGTCAGAATAGAAAAAAACAGATAATGCATAGATGAAAAGTTCAACTCATTTCCTTCATTTTATCATTATTAAGATCTTTTTTTTTCAACCGTTTCATTACAAATATTTAAATATTATATCATATATAAATATATATAATTATAATTTTGGCAAATTAATTAATTGTAAATTATAAAAATTTTAATTTAAATTTTTAAAAATGATTTTAACACTCAAAATATGGTGATGTAAATAGACATTAAATCACTGGTTCCCAACATGGCCAGAGGGGCAATTTGACTGTTCAGAGGGGTAATGGAAATATAGTCTAGGTTTTTATTTTTATATAGCCTTTTCCTAGACGAAAAAAAATAATAATTAATTTACACTTTGAAATTGTAATATTAAAAATAATTAATATCAAAATAATAAAAAAGAAACATTGAATAAATAATTACGACCTTGGAGTCACCAATTAGCTGTAAGAAAAAGTCATGTAATCCCTTTTATATGTTATGGGAAAAACAACATATATTTGTATATTTGGCTAATAAACATACTTTTTTAAACTTAAACTAAAAAGGGGTAATGGAAAAATTTGATGAGTAGTTAGAAGTTTACGATTTAGGCTAGTTAGTGAAGAAATAAAAATTTTTAATATTAAAAATTATGCCTATGTAACATATGGGACATTTTAAGTTTTTAGAAGCTCTTGTGGCATAAAAAAAGTAAGAAGTCATTAAAATTATCTGAATTTTTTTTTAATGGCCATTTTGTGTATATTAGCATTTATTGAATTTAGTTATTTAATCTTTAATCGTTGATCTTGATGAGGTTCAATCATTCGATTTCAAGTTAAGCGGAACAGGACTTTAACTAATAAGCGATAAATTTAAATTATTACAAATTTTTATTTGAAATTATGAAATTAAACATTCAATCTCATTTATAAGGAATCAAAAATATGATTAATTCGATTTCATAAATAAAGAAAATAATTTATTTTTATTAAAAATCATCGTGTTATATAAGATTCGAATATAACAACGAAAATAGATAAATGGTGGTCTAAATAAATGATCATTAAACATTGTTTAATTTTAAATTACATAAATATATAAAAAGTTAATTTACCATAAATTAAACGTTACTTTACCTAATTGAATTTCAATGAATATTAAAATAAAAAAAAGAGCATAAATAAATAATTAGAAACAAAGTCCCCATTTAACTTACAATAAAAATTTATATTATATCTCACACACACACACACACAATCTTTTCAAATTTTCATAACAATTTTCTTATAAAATAGAAAAACTTTCAATGAAGTATATTTATTTTAATAACTATTTTTATTATATTTAAATATTATATTTCTATATTAAAAAAAAAAAAATTATTAGAGAATTTATTAATCGAATGAATTTAATTAAATGAAACATACCCAAAATAAACATTATAATCTCAATTAATTCACTTGTTAATATTAGAAATATTGAAAAATATGAATGCGGATAAGTAGAATGAGGAGCTAAATATATAAAATGAATTGAATTATAATTATATTCTAGGAAGAGTATCCGATCGACATTAAATCTGTGTCATATGTTGATATGTTGATAACCAAACGAGGTTGATCTGCAAAAAGCCATTCATCCGTCGATTCAAATTCAATCATAAAAACGAATTGATTTTAAATTTTATCACTAATATCATTCTTCCGTGCTATTTTTTTCAGGGGTGGTGATGAGTATGCAATGGGATGAGATTCAGTGGGTGGGGTGGGGTGTACGCGGTGGAGTTAAATGTTTTATTCAGCGTTTATAAACTCGACAGGTTAATTTTTTATTCGTTTGATTCAATATTCATTAATAAAACATAAACATTTGAAAAACAAGCTTCATTAAATATTGACGTGCAGCCTGTAACATCCTCTCATTGCTGTGACAAGATTTCAATGGAGAAAATCTAGCATAATATTATACCTAAAGTAGAATAATGGATCTATTATAAAATATCCATATTAGATTGATGAGTATGATAGGTTTTAAATTTAACAATTGATTTCACGCAGTAGAAATTATTAATATAAATTTATTATTTATTCACAAAAAATTTATCTATTTTATTAACATAAAACAATAATTTATTTATAAATTTATTATTTTACTTATTAATTATTTATTAGTTTAATTATAATAATAATATTATTTTGAGAATTTTATTATCTAACTACTTTAAATAATTAATAACTATCAATTTGCGGGTGGATTTATGAATGGGGGCGTGATCCCTGACTTTAGAGAAAGAGAATATCGTAACAAATATTTTGTATCTTTTTTCTTTAATTATTTATTACTATATTATATTTTTATTTTATTTATTTATTTAATTTATAATTAATTAATTAATTAATACGATTCGTGTTTAATTATATTATTTCAAATTTTATGTCCTGGTTTTAATTTGTTAGTTGTAATTTAAAATAATATTTATTATTTTTCAACAAGAAAGATGTTTTTGAAATAAAAAATAAATTTAAAAATTGGAATATTTAATAAATAATAAATTATTGTAGGAAAAGTAACAGTATTTCAAATAATAAATTACATTGTGTTAAAATATATATATAATTAAACTTTGATCAATTCAAGGAGATAAAAATTTGAAATAAAATAATTTTTTTAATAGAAATGCCACTAAATAGAAAATCAGTAGTTAAGCTAAATCTAAATCACTAGTTAGCTAAATATCTAGTTAATTATTAATTAATAATTTGGTTATTGATGCTTGGGGAAGTTGAAGGCCGGACACCCACTGGGCGTTCAAGTGACTATAAATTACTCTCCTCCATTTGAAATAAATAATTGTTAGTCTTCCCCTTGAAAAATTTCCTTGGTTTATTTAGTCAAAACAGGATATATGCTTCAATTTTCTTGATATGTTGATTTGTTATAATGCTTTAGGGTCATAATGACAGCTGTAAAGGCGGGTGGCCTATCCAGGAGCATGAATTCCCCATCAATGCTGAACTTGTCTTTTTGGGAGCATTTTTATTTAATTAATATTATACTTCTGGTTAATTGATTTAAAATAAAAATATGATCTTTCTATATCTCATTTTTATATTATAAATATTAAAGTTTAATTCTGAATGTTTTTTGTTTTTATATTAAACAAAAAATACCTATAGTATAACAATATATCAGCATTTACTGAATTTCGTAAATATAAATAAAAAATATTCTCGATGTATAGATTGATAAGAACATAATATTTTATATTCATGTTTGTATTTAAATTATAATAATTATTTAATAAATATGTAGGTATTTATTAAAAATTTATAATATCTTTTACAAAATGATTTTTAATCTAAGAATCAAATGAAAAGGGAGGAAATGGGTGAAAGTAGTAAATTCATGTGCTGGAGATGAGGTTGAAAGAGAGAGAGAGAGAGAGATGAAGAGTGGGGGGTGAATAGGTTGGAATAATTTTTTCTCTTCTCTTGAATTTTCAATTTTCCAAGTGAACCACCGGAAATTAATTTAAACAGAGAGAAAGAGAGAAAAAAATAAGATTGGATGTATAAAAAGAGAGAGAGAGAAGGCAAGAGAGTATGAATGAAAAGAAGGGGGTGCGGGGGAGGGGAGTCGTTGATGCCTCCACCTTGACGGCTGCCAATAGCAGTGTTGAGCTTTTTTTTTTTTTTTTTTTTAAAAGAAAAGCTTTCTGCTGGTTTGAGAATCGTATACCTTGGAGGCAATTTGCGTCCACTTGAGATGGAGAATTTCACCCCTCACGTCTTGCTGCTAGTTCTTAGGGTAGAAGATAATTAACTCGCACGTCGAACACGAGGTGCTCGAGTCTCGAGATCCAAGAAATTAATATTCGAAAATCAATAGCGGCATTGCAATGAACTTGGATGGGGTATAAAAAATTCCGTCCCACTCACAAAGAAAGAGGCAACTAATTATTATGGAAACTAATAAAATTATGGAAATATGCCGCATAACCAATTTTGACCTTGAGATTTTTAATTACTTTCTTGTTTGACATGAAATGAGATGCGTATTTGGTCGAAAAGATATGTAAAAAAAAATTGGAATTGGAAACAAGATCGAAACTTGAGAATAGATTAATAGAGAGAGGGACGGTCAAAAGAATTTGATTTAAATTTTAATCTGGACAACAAAACAAAAAAAAAAAAATATAATGAATATTATCAACACATTTAATATAGATTTATCAAAGGAAATTACTTTTATCTGATTTATTTTAGAAATAAATAATCTTAATTTTAAAGTAAAAAAAAAAAAAAAATCGAATTAAAAATTTCTTGGTTGTGAGTGGGTGCTATAATGCAGGGGTCGGCAACTTTTTTTCAATAGTCGGGCACTTTTTTGAAATAATATAACGGGAGGTGGGCACTTGGTGATACTTAGAGCCATATTAAAAAATCGTGATCGCAAAAACATTTTACCTTTTTTTTAGAACCAAAAAGTGGAAAATGTTTAAAAGCCTTACTGCAAAATCATTTTACCTTTTTTTTATTTTTAGAACCATATTGAAAAAATTTTAAAAAAAGTCGAAAATATTTACAAGTATCATCGCTAAATAGCTAAAGGGCTTGGCGGGGACGTGGTTGCCGACTCCTGCTATAATGTATAGTCCAGAGTGATATTATACTTGTTAGCTTTGAGAATTTTTCATTTTATTTCCTAGCCCTTTATAGTCTCTCAATATATTTATTAATTTATTTAAATCAAAAGATCTCTTTTTGAAATTTAACGTGGTAGTCATATAATTACTTAAAAAAATTATTTAAAATATTTCAAAAAACTTAAACTAGAATTTAGAAATTCTACTGATATTATTTTAAATTCAATTCACTCCACTCTCTTCTTCCACAAAATCAATTATTAATTAAAATTATATAATAAATAAAAAAATTAGAGAATATAAATTGAATGAAGGTGATAGAGGAATATGGTTGTTGCAGCTATATAAGAATTTTGGATTACAATTATATTTATTTATTATTATAGATAACTATTGGGAAAATTATTTTTTTAATTTTATATATATATATATATATATATATATGTTGATTTTAAAAAATAATAAATTAATTAAAATTAATTTTGCTTTTGATTGTTTTTTTTATCATTGGCACATTAAATGAACATATGTTCAGGTTAATTAACAAAATTACAATTACACTATTTCATTGCTTAATCACGTGCTTATGATAAAATAAAATCTATTCTGGTGCTAAACATAAATTGCATGCGAGCACAATTAGAATGAATAGTACTCGCCAAATGGAATAGTTAGTTGGCTGAAAAGTGAGGATGGGGTTATTTCTTGAACACGATAGATATTATCCAAACCCCTCTTTTCATTTTTTACTATTTTAATTAAAAGCTTCCCCCCGCTTCTCCTTTACTCATATCTTATCCCCCCACCCCATCTTTTTTCCAAATCTATTAATTATTAGTAAAAGTTTAATTAATTGTTGTAATTAATAACGCGCAAGGCAATTGGTCAAAGACACCCTTTCATTTCTAGTATTTAATATTGTCCGAGGAGGATGGTCATCAACACCTCGATTCCAGCCCCCACCGTCCGAAGGGAGGTTTAATATCGCGTCTCTGAATTAAGCGTCCGCCTTGGATAATTGTTTTAATACGGCCGGGCCATGTTATAACTTTATTCAAATGGAGTCCCGGGCACCTTGTCCCAGGGCTTTTTCAATGGAATGCCAGTGAAGGAGTGACCGTCTCTTGGACGGTAATGACTGTACATTCCAGCCACCTTCATCCCCTATATCTTTCTCAACTTAATTGTTCTTTATTTTCATGTCATTGCAAAAAGAGAGGGTGAAAAGAATGAATGAGTGAGAGAAGAGGTTACGAGAAAAGATTTTTCAACAGCTTTTTAAAATCTCCACAGATTATTATTTCATTTTATTTTATTTTTTTTTCCCTACCCCCTTCTGTTTCATGCATTTAATTAAATTTTCAACATAGAACGAATATAAAGTTTGTTTTTTTTAAGCACACGCGTTCTGGGATAAAAATGAATAAAAAAATATGCTTATCTAAATACAAGTGTAGAATCATTTTTAATTATTAGATTAGTAAAGTTTAGGTTTATGTATCAATGAATTTATTTTATTTTTGACTAAAGTACTTGACACTTGTTAATATTAGTTATAAGATTGGTTCGGCGAACTTGAGGTCGCACGATCAAATCTGATCAAGTTCAATAATTTTTTATTTTCATATAATTAATTTAATGATCTCAATACATTTATACCAATTCAATTATTTAATTAGAAGATAAATTAATAAAAAAAAAATTCCGAAATTTACAAAAAAGCTTCCTACATTTAAGGCATAAATACTTCAATTTTAAAAATAGTACTGCGTATGACTAAACCAAACACAGTACGGTCTTGGGCGTAAATTGTTTTAAAATATTTTAAGTATTTATATATGTAAAATTGGAATATCTTTGGAGTTTATGGCGGAATAAAAAACGAGTTCCTAGAAAATTAGGTTATTTTATTATTATTATTATATACAATTAAAAACTATATGTTGTTTATTTACCTAGAAAATTAGGTATTCGAATTTTAATGTCCTTAACTCGTTCTATTTATAAATGATCTATATATAAGTGTTTCATACGCATATAATATCTATTTACGGGTTTTCATCAATTGTCACGATGATCTTCTTCATATTTTCTCCACATTCATGAAGTGGCGCTACTTTCCAGTCTGTTATCGGCTATTTCAAATTTACATATATACAAAATTTTATATATTTAAATTTTTTTATATTTATTTAAATTTATAAAACTTTTTCAAATATTTGTTTATATATAATTTACTATATATATAAGTGTGGTTTCATTCATATTTTTTAAATTATTTTTGTTTTTCTTCATTTTAATTATGATTAAAATTTTTTTTTCTTTTTCATTATTCGCACTTCATCATGAATGATGCGGATGAGATTTAAATAAAAGACAAACGGTCAAGCGACGAATAAATAAAACATGGAAGAGGCGTATCCCCCTCCTGGGAGACCCTCATTCCCTATTTAAGAATTTTGCATCTGAGGCCGCAATGCCATCGGGGCGCCTGCCGCAGATTAATTGAGTCAAGGTGCCCTCCCGTCGCCAACAAACCCTCTTGCCTTTACGAAAAATTATTTCATTAAGGCCCTCGACAAACGAGTATAGAGGGAGACCCACCGTCAGTCTCTCACCACTTGAAATTACTTGAAATTGGTGCTTATCACACTCTTCTTAAGAATGGAATATTATCATCTTATTCATTATATCAATTTAACATTCACGTTACATTATAATGAAATTATTCCTTTAAACGCCATTAAGAAAAGTAAAAGAATAAAAGAATACCTAAAAATTTTACTATAATATATATAAATTTATAATTCATTTATTCTGTTTAATAATTTAAGTAATAAAAAGGAATAATATAAAATTTTAATTAAATTATACATTCTAAACAAAATTCTAGACTAGTTAATAATATTTGAACTCTTTCTCTCTTTCTTTATATATATTATATATAAAGAAGGATGTAGTATTTTGATATAAATTGTTTTTTCTTTTTTATTTATTTTAAATATATTTACAATAAGTTCATATAAAAGAAAAAAAGAACTATAAGTAAATTTGTAAGACTCATTCACACTTATTTGATATAAAATTTTTAAATTTAAAATTGGAAGCATGTAGTTAAGGGTTGCCTAATAAAAGGGGCAAATATCAACTGACCTATTTAAGTTTACCTTCGCCAGAGTGCATAGGTGTCAATTATATTATATATTGATAAGCTGATTAAAATTAATACATAACCACAGCAATCCATGAAATATAGATGAAATTATAACTCCAATTACCTTCCACTCTAACATTATTCTAAACATGTAAGTAAATGAATTCTTGGAAATCTATTATTAATAAATATTATATTTATTCTTTTTCTTCAAAAAAACTATTAGTTTATTACATAATAAATTAATTAATTTTTTTTATTATAGAATGAATAAATATATTAATAATAATTCATATTATTGTATTAATGTTAATTGTATGTTATTTATTTATTATATGTATTAAATAACTTATAAATTTTTTTATTATTTAATTGTAAAGATAAAAGTAAATGATCTATTAGTTCAAAATTAAAAGTTGAAATAGCAATTGTTTTTTAAAATCTTTTCTAAAGTATTGTGAAATTAATTTAATGAAGAGTGATTTTTTTCTAAATATCATTTTTCTTGAAAAAAAAAAAAGATAACGACAAATAAATTCAATTGAAGTGGATAAGAAGAAATTCAACTTTGAAATAATTTTTCAAATGTGAATTTATTCTAATAAATAAATAAGTAAATAAATAAATACATTGATTAATTGACTAATAATCGTGTTCAATTAATGCTACCCTGTTTTTTGTTATTTGAATGTTATGTAAGTGGATTGCATTTTGGCGTTATGGTCCAATTCGATCGTCCATCCCAACAAGTGTCTGAGTTCGTCTTAGAGTTCCGATGACCTCGACTTTTCGTCTTGCAAGCATCCATTTGCATTCACTCGGCAGTTTCTTGATCGTTTTCCATTCCCCCACTCCCACCTCACACCTCCGCCTCCTCCTGTCGACCCCTTTTTTGGCGGTTCGATGTCGACGTCGACACGAAAAAGGTGTTGCTCTCGGCACCCGGGGGGCAAATTAATGAACTGCTGGGAAAAACGACGCCGTCGTAAGGGTTAGGGTTTTTTTTTTTCGCTTTCTCTTCGCCCTTTTGGGGCCTCGTTGATGCGCTAGCGCCTCTAGGTGTGCATTTCAATGAAGCCACTCGTGGCATTCAATAAAAACATACGTGCGTAATGTGCGCAGTTCCCCTACCTACATCACCCACCACCCCCACTCGCTCCCCCTTCCATCCAACATCCCGTGTCTCTCATTCCATCTGCGCCAGGCCTCAAGAGCGACGCAGTCATTTGTTTTTATCGGCTTTGCGACGCTTTTTCTACAATTTGCCAATGAGGTCAAAACGTTTGTTTCCAACGATTAGAGAAGGTGTAATTCGGGATCGGTTAACCACCCTTGCATTCCCAACCACCCGAGGCAACAGACAAGTAAAATTGAAAATAAAAAAAAGATAGTAGAAAAAAATTATAATCATAAAAAACTAAAAAATTAATAATTTATATACTTATATAATTAAATTAAATAATATAAGAAATAAACATAATTAATATTTAATAAACAATTAAAATTTAATTATAATCTTAAAATTTCAAAATTCTTAAAATGAAAAAAGTAAAAACATTAGTTATTATATATTAAACATTCTTATAAACAAATAAATTAAATTTAATGGTGTTACTGATCATACACTTATCTCTTTCATTAAATAAATTAATTCATTAATTATACATGATTAAATTATGTCATTATTTAATAATATTATAAAAATACAAATTAATTTTACTAATAATAAAATATATACTACCATTTGTATATAATGCATCCACAAAAAGCAGGATAAGTACTCAGATTTGTTTTTCGGGGAAGAAGGAAGGCTCTAAATAAATGATTTTTATTTAAGTCAAATTTTATATTAAAAAATTTCCTAGAATTCAAATGCAATTCTCGATAATTTTATATAAGAGTATATATACATATTAAATATTTTTTCCCTCACTTTTCTCTAGAAAATTAATTCTGAAACTGAAAATTTGAATAATTATAAATTAGTCTATATATATTTATGATAAATAGTACATTAAAGAGATTTAGTATAAATAAGATTCAATCAATTTTTATAAACTTTGTTATATAATCATCAATTATTAATCATTAAAATTTCAAAGAAAACATTCTTATATCAAATAACCTTATCACATACTCCAAGTATTTTTGAGGGTGTGAGATTGAAAATAATAAAAAGATAGAAGAAAAAAATTATAATCATAAAAAACTAAAAAATTAATAATATATATACTTATATAATTAAATTAAATAATATAAGAAATAAACATAATTAATATTTAATAAACAATTAAAATTTAATTATAATCTTAAAATTTCAAAATCCTTAAAATGAATAAAGTAAAATCGTTAGTTATTATATATTAAACATTCTTAAAGAAATAAATTAAATTTAAAGGTGTTACTGATCATACACTTATCTCTTTCATTAAATAAATTAATTCATTAATTTTACATGATGAAATGTATATCTAATAAACTTACGATCCAAAAGTCAATTGTCATTGGAATTTTATTACCAAACATAAAATAGTATAATCTTACTCGTAACATTTAATAATTTGATAATAGTTTTTAAAAATTATTATATTATATATTATATATATATTATAATTGTTATTTTTATTAATTAAATTTATCAATTATATTAATTTCTTTTGGTATAATAGTATATATACTTAGTTATATTTTCATTTATTGGATAAATTGGTAATTTCCATTTATAGGATAAATTGGTAATTTATATTTATATATAAATTGCTTAGATCGCATCCGGTAATCTTCCCATCAAGCCTCTACTCCCATTAATCCTAATCCTCTCCCACCCTCAAAAATAAGTGGAGTATGTGATAAGGTTATTTGATATAAGAATGTTTTCTTTGAAATTTTAATGATTAATAATTTATGTTTATAATCTTATTTATACTAAATCTCTTTAATGTACTATTTATCATATATGTATATATATAGACCAATTTATAATTATTCAAATTTTCAGTTTCAGAATTTATTTTCTAGAGAAAAGTGAGGGAAAAAATATTCAATATATATATATATTCTTATATAAAATATTCGAGAATTTGAATTCTAGGAGATTTTTTAATATAAAATTTTACTTTAATAAAAATCATTTATTTAGAGCCTTCCTTCTTCCCCGAAAAACAAATCTGAGTACTTATCCTGCATTTTGTGGATGCATTATATACAAATGGTAGTATATATATTTTATTATTAGTAAAATTAATTTGTATTTTTATAATATTATTAAATAATGACACATAATTTAATCTTTATGAATTTAAATTATATATTAGATTTTTTTATATGATAAAAATACGAGAAAAAAAAATAAATAAATGAAAAACAAAAATAATGTCTCGAGAAATTTAACTTTCCAAATCGTAAATTCAATCCATCTTATTTCCATAGAGGCCCTTTTTTACTCGCCAAAGAATGAATGTTTTTTTTTCTTTCAACAATCCATTTCTAATGTATGATAATAGTCCGTTGTAAATGAGTTACATATCGAGGCTGGTCTCGTCAAAAACGACCCCGAAAGTCGTTCCCCGACGTTGCTATCGATTCTACCCCTTTTTTAGACTCTATATATAAAGATATAAGAGAGGGATGTGATTTCGGAGGTAAGGGCGAAAAGGGGTGGAGACGTGGGAGGGGGTGAGGGAGTTTGAATTTAACTTGCAGAGGGCGGCCTGCGAGCGAAAAGAGAAATGTTCTCTGCCAAATGGGAGAAAAATGTATTACGTAATTACGGAAATTTAATTAGAGCTAATTAAAAGCAAAGCCCATTGGAAGACTTGGTGGCCCCTCCTCCGGAACGTCCATATGCACCCCCGAGGAGAAACCAAAAGTGGGAGAGAGAGAGAGAAGTATAAATCGAGGGGAAAAGAAATAAAATCGGTCACTTAGTTAATTTTCTACAAAAACGAAAATTATCACCTTATTTGATTAAAAATATACGTATACGTATATATATATATGTATATGAAAGAAAGGGTGGGCGAGAGAGAATGGTGACCACAATACGAGAAGAGGGTGATAGGAAGATGGTGGAAAAAGATTAAATATTACCTACGATTGGGGAATTTAATGAAACGAAAATGTCCTCTTCCTATTAAGGGAATAATTTCAATTATTAAAGAAAAAAAAATTGGTTAAGAATTATATTTGAAAAAAAATCAGTAAAAGATATGATTGAGATTTTTTATTTTTTTATCATTGGTTGGTTTACTTTCCAGGGTGAAATTTTATTTTATTATTATTAATATCATATATTCAATATACCAGAGTATTCAATTTATTAAAGTAATTTCTTAATGTATAATAGGAAGAAGATAATATTTGGTTATTAAATTGTAGTATTCTTTCTATTTCAGAAATTTTAATGATGATATAATATCTGTGTATGCTACAATGGTTAAAATTCTACTCATAGTTTATAAATCTTCAATGCTTTTCGTTTCACGTTTAACATTTAAAATAAAAATTACTAATAAAATTAAATTAATAATTTAATCAATTTTTATTTTTTATTTATGTATTATAATATTATAAATTTAGTTATTTTAAAACATATGTTTTTCTTAAATAAACAGTCATAGAAATTTTAATTTTTTGAATGAAAATAAATGATTAAACATTATTATTAAAATTTTAATATTATAATAAATACATGCCTAATCATGTTAATTGTTATTGCAAAATTATATATATATATATATATAGAGAGAGAGAGAGAGAGATTTATGTTCATTAAAATCTATTTTATTTAATCTTATATATAAAAATGAATCGCAAAATGTGTTGGTAAGCGCATAACTCAATAACGCTTGGACCAATTTTGCCAATTCTTTTTTACCGACCGACGATAGGAAGGGAAGGGTTATTTTCATACCAAATTTCACATGTGGAGATTTTTACATATCTCCACGAATCATGCACTTTGTATTGGTTTTATCCTCGGGAAAAATCATCTTCATTAGTTTTTTTCTTAATTTTAAATTAAATGACGTCATCCAGCCCTTCATGAGATATATTAAAATTATTTGAAATTGTATCTGTAGCTGGAAATTAATTTATTTCATACCGTCGGTCGGTTCTGCGCCTGGTAAAATTAATTAAAATTATTAAAATTAATACTTCCAAGGTCACCTGTGACCTAGGATGAACCAGAATATTGCATTGTCAGTTACATTTGTATGCGAAATTTCAGCTCATTCGAACATTGGGAAGTGGGTCAAATTCATGTTGAAAGATTTGACGACAGGACACGGTTTAAAATTAAATAAAAGCGTGTAATAAAAAAAATATAAAAAACTTTTTAAAAACACACTTTTATTTAAATACACTAAAAAGGAGAGAATAATTTCACCATACACACCACGATTTCCTTACAATTAATCATATCTAAAAAATGAAAGCGTGGGCGCATAACATGCAGAGAAAGGAAAAGAATACGAAGGACATTTCAGTGTATTTGCTCAAACTTCTATTTTTTTCCTTTTCCACTTTAATTGATAACTATGTCTATTTGAAGTAGAATTTACGTTTTTCCTTGCAAAATTTTTTTAAAATCTATTTATCTATATATAGGTTTTAAAATGTCAGATGTTCAATATCTATAATTTGAAATAATATAATATAAATATAATTTAAAAATTCTTAATGAAAATAATAATAATACTAATTGTGAAAAATTTTAAATTATCTAATATTTAATTAATATTTTTAAACATAAAACTGTAATCAGTTTTAATGGACAATGGCAATTTTTTTTTAAATATAATTCTTATTTTTTTCAAATATTCTTAATGAAAAATATTTTTTTAAAGCTAGTATAAATGAATGTATTATGAAGAAGAGGATGATACGATATATAATTAAAATACAAAAAAAACATACGATGAAATATTCATTTTCGGATTTATAAAAGTATTGTAGTAAAAAAAAAAAAAGAAAAAAGTGGAGAAAGATTCTCTTGAGCAAATTCATAGAGCGAGAAACAAAAAAAAAGAATTCATCTGAAATAAATTTCACCTTTTGCGGACGACCCCTTTGTTAAGGGAGGCGCTATCTCTCTTTTTTCCTTTCTCTTTCTTTTTCTTTTTTTTTTTTTAATTTTAATTCCCTAACCACAAATCTTGTGTGTCCACCTCTACAGTTCTATTGAATTTGCACTGAAGTATATTCGTTTCCCTCTCTTTTGTGTTTGTTTTCCCGAGAAAATGCCCGGAGCTGGTGACTCTCTTTCTCTCTCGCTGCTAGCTGACGCTCTCTTATCCACCCTTTGGATGGTTTTTTTTCACTGACCTTTCGACCCGTTCTTTTACAGAGGATGGTTTACATAAAGACTAAAAACCCTTATTTGTTTCGGATCCTTTACATAAGGTGGTAAATGAGAAATTAGCCCTAATTCGAAAGCCAAAAGTCAATAAAAAGTTAAGCGTTTTCCACTTTTGATACTTTAAACTGACCACAAATGGCATATTAAATTAAAATTATTATTATGATTATTATATTAAATATTGATTAAATTAAAAGGGTTTTCAAAATTATCCAAGAGAAAAATAATTCGGTATGATCATAAATGAAAAAGAAAATAAAAAAATTTATTCTATTTTCAAATTTAAATTTAATAATATATTTTGGATTATTAGTATTAATAGTATTGAAAATATTAATAAACTAATAGTTAATAATTTAAATAATAAATATCTTAATATATATTTAGAGCTAAAATATATATAGGATTAAATTTAAAAAAAAAATAATAAGTTGCTTTAAAATTGTATCATATCGTTATGCTACCTATTTTATTATAAGTATTTTTTCTTAAGATCCAAGCCAATTTCTATCATTTTAAAATTTTATTTATTAATTTTTAATTATATATTTTTTTTAACTTTTTGAATACCTAACCTCAAATTCCGTAACTCAGCATTATAGAATCATTAGCCTACGATAAAATTTTTTTTATATTCATAAAAATTAAATAATCTCATAAAAATTTGATTAATTTTTTAAATACATTTAGAAGTTAATAATTGAATATTGTCATTTAAAATTAATTTTTGAAATTTTTTATTTAATTTTATTTTATTATTATTGTTATTATTATTATTATATTTTTCATTGTATTAATATACGTATATTTATTTATATTATTAATTTGAAGAAAAAAAAAACACCTTTGCCAGATTAGAGAAAAAATAGGAATAAATAACGATTTCTATAAGTGTATGTCGAGGTATAGAAGAGAAGGGGGGTGATATTCTTCCATTTCGTTGGAGGCGTAAGACGCTCGATGGTTTTTATCGCTGGGCGATCAGGGTGTACGGCAGCCCTTAAATCATCCTTAAGTCACGCGACCTCGGTCATAATTACAGGGCTTCCTGAGCGTTAATTTAATAAGTTTCAAACCGCAAGTAGCGAAATAGAAATAAATTAGCTTTACCAGTCCTTTTTAGTACGTGAACGGAGGAGAAGGTGCGTCGCTTCCATGATAACGTAATGAGCTCCGCGTCGTTTCTTCTCTTTTCCTCCTCGTTGCCTTGCTTTCTTTTTAACTTCATATATGTAGGGTTTCTTGAGTAAAAGGGTTGAAACTCTTAATAATTAATAGAAGGAACAACCCACCCGGTTTTAAACCGCACCAATTTTTTTTTCTACTAACATGGAAGGGTAAGAAAATCATAATTTTCATCGCTGATAATATTAATTAAGTAAAAATTCATTCAGAGAAATTTACATTAATATTAAATAATAATAATAATAATAATAATAAAATATTACTTTTAATTTCTTTTAAATAATTGTAATTAATTTGTAAATTAAATAAAAAAGATTAAATTAATTAATCATTATTATCAATTTAAAATAGAAAGATATGTGGAAAAACAATTTTTTTTTTCAAATTATTATAAAAACTGAAATATTACTATGAATTTTAATAAATTTTGATTTCTTATTCAGCATCCCTATAAAGTTTTTTTTAATCAAATAAAAACATTATAATATATAATAATAATAATAATAATTACAAAGAATATTTTTTTTACAAAAGAAAAAAATTATGTACCAAATTAAAGATTACTAAAGAATATCTTCAAAAACGTGAAAAAATCCTAATTTAGAAAAACTTTTTTTCTAACATTAAATAAGATTAAATTCATTAAATATATAAGCTCATTAAATAAATAAATATTTAGAAATAAAAAATAATTTCTCAAACCATATGAGAATCAATTTATTAATTTAAATTTATTATTATTATTTATTTATTGATTTTTAATAAACAATAGCAATTATATCTTTTGATAATATAATAATAGGGCGCCACAGGGTGGAAAGTAGCGAAGCTTCCTCACATTCTGGTCCCTGCCTGGAAAGAGAATTTCTCTAACTGGGGTCTATGGGACCGAGTCAACCCAGCCTCCGGGATCAACATTGGGAAAGCTACTTGATAGCGCTCCGATCAAGAAAATCAAGGTTAAGGATGATAGGACCCGTTCTATTGATCATAGGATATCTGATTGGTATAACCCTTGTCCTTGAATAGGACGTACGGTTTTTTTTATAATAATAGATTTAATAGATATAATTTCTTTATTGTTTACTCACAAATATACAACTAAAGATCTTAATAAAAATAAAAACATATAGTATTTCTGAAGGCATAAAACTTAAAGAAATACTAAAATCTCAATATTATTTTTATAATCTTGGCCTGAGTTCTAATTGTTACATATACACTAATTCTTGAATATTAAAAGAATAAAAGAATTATCTAAGACCAATAATTTTTTTCTTTTGTTGATAAAAACGATTAGACTGAGGTTCAGGTTTCGAAAACTTTGTTCTTATCATCAGTCTTCTTAAGGGAGAAGTCATTCTGCAAGATAGATGATTAGACTGAAACTATAATATCCATTTTATTTCAATAAATATTATTCATTATTTATTTTAATATTAGATTTATATATAAAAGAATATATATATATTTATTTATTTCTATAATTCATCTTTTTAAGTGTTTAAAAACTTTGATAAATTTAATCGAAGATTTTTTTTAAGGTAGATGCTCGTTTGGTCCCAGAATGATCCATCAACGTTTAATTGCCCGAATTTTTGTAATGAAAAGAGCCCCTTTGTTGGATGTTTTTATTGCGAAGAATGTAGAACTGTGAGGTGATAGATCGTATAGAACCTACCTTAATGGGAGATTTTTTCTACGATCTCCCACCCTTGTTGTTATTTTGATTGATGTTTAATTACATGCTGGACAATACCGAGTCACACTGTCACTCACCTGTAACAGAGAGAAAAGAGAAAAAAATGCGGCGTATCTGTTTTAATTTAATTAGATTTTTTTAGTATTTTGATGCGGCTGAAGGGTTGCCAACTTTTAGGTTGTATTTTTGCCCCCTACCCATTTGCCACCCGACCCTTTTGCCAGCCCCATCATTTAAAACTACATTAGTAATTCTTTAAGGCAATTAAGATTAGAGAAAACCCACTCACTCGCAGACTTTCGGCTTTTAATTAAACTTAATTAAGTGTTTTTTTTAGATAGATCTGTCTCTCTCTCTCTCGCTCTTCGGGAGAGAGTCCCTGATCTCACCCTCCATCTTCTTAAAAAAAGTTTTTATTTCCAAAGCCGCAGACCTCGACAACGTCAATTCAAAAATCTGGGTTTGAGACGATGACGTTGTGGGTGGAGAGAAACGGGGAAGATGGGTGGAAAAAGAAGAAAAAAAAAAGACGGTCGAGGGTTGGTGGGGTTGAACGGACAAGAGAGAAATAACTTAATTCTAAGAAGGGAGAGAAAGTCACTTGTAAAATTATCCATTTGGTTGCATTCCGGAATTCGATTAACGAATTAATTATTAATGACAGACAACTGACTTTGGAAGATTTACTATTTGAATTGTGGAGAGATTAGAAATAAAAAGAGAGAAAGAAATTAAATCAGAAAAAAAAACGAATTTATCGTGCGTCTTAAGAGTTAACAAATTCAGTGATTTCAATTATAAACAAATAAATATTATCTTCTTAGTTTTCTTAAGAAAGAATTAATAGAAATTTGTTAAATTATAATACTTATTTAAATAAATTTATTTAAATTTTTAAGTGATATTGACTGAAAAAAAACTGTATAAAAGTTTAGGAGTAAGTAGGAAAACGGAAGGTTTAGAAAGGAAACTTCTTTCTCCAACCAATATGGACGTTTCGGTCCAGAATCCTGAAGATAGTCATATTACGGACCGAAACGTCGACATTGATTGGGGGGGAAATAAGTTGGAGAGTTTTATTTATAAACCTTTAATTTTCCTGCTGGCTGACTGCTTATTCCTAATCCATTATATATTTATTTCGTTGCCATGTATTTACAATTTAAAATTAATTTATATTATTTAAAGTTTACTTGATCATTACCATAAATATGATATCCAATCGATATTCATGTTGAGGAAGGAAACTAATTTTACAATCATATGGGCGGGTGACTTGTTAATTGGTCAGTTAAAACGATAAGGCGATAACAAAACTGATCATAAACTTAATTACAGATTTCCTCTGTTTTTAAAAGTATTGTTAATAAATAGAATATTTTTTTTGTTATTTAAATGTATCTTTTATTTTTATTTCATAATTTCATCTTTTAAATTAACATAAATATTATAGAAAATAAATGAGTAAAAATAAATTTTTATAAAAGTCAAGTAGTGAATCACACGCTCCATTTTATTTCAAAAAAGATCCTTTCTATGTATACTACTACTTGTATTAGTAGTAGTAGTAGTATTGAACTTGATATTTATGATATTTTTATTCTACTTTGATACAATCCTGATGAGAGGAAATTTTTATAAACGACTTTACGAATAAAGATTAAAATAAAATTTCGCCTTAAATAACCATATATCATTTTTTCTATGTTTATTAATAACATTTTTGACCTTTTTTTTCCTCGCTCTGACCTTTATCTGTTGTATGATTTTATCAGACAATCTCCCTTCCCAGTTCTCTATCTCTATTGCTCTATGGATGAGTATGAATGTATTGTATAAAAAAATAATAATATTAGAAAAAAAAAGATTGTCGATTGTGCAAAAAATATCGAAATATCCGAGGACAGTTTGCATGGGCAGCATAGAGAGATGATATTTTGACGTCATGGTCACGGGTAAAGTCACCCCTGAAATGAGTCATCGACACCCGGGCTTTCAATAAAAATGCTAAAGCGCACACATCAATTACTGAGATTTTATCTAAAAAAATAAAAAAAAAAAAAAAAAAAAATTGACAGATCAAAAAATAGATACAGTTAAAACTAAATTTAATTAATTAATCTTAAAATTAAATTCAAATCCAGTAAAAAGATGAAATTGATGTATTAATATTAAAATTAATATTTAATTAAATTAAATAAATTAAATCTTTTAAAATTTATATATATATATATATAAATTTGGATGAATATACCATTTGCAAAAGTATATAATTTTTTTTTACCCAAAAAGAGAAGAAACAGGTTTAGTAATTGTTAAAACTTAGGAAGAGATGATCTCAGTATTAAATTTGTAATATAAAATTTAAAAAAATTTTCTTTAAAAATGGATACATTTTCCATTAAAACAATTTTTTTTTTTTTTTTTTTGGTAGTTCGATTCAGGTACAATCAAAGATGTGATTAGCTCCCGCATAAATTAATTTTACATACCTATTAATTAATTAATAAAATTCATATTAGGATATAATATTTTGTTTTAGAAATATAACTCTTTAATCTTTATTAATAACATTAATTAATTAATTTTAAAGAGCGTTTTATTAAAATACAAACTTCAGCAAATTCAAAAATTTCAAAATTAACTTAATAAATAAAAATCTGGAGTGTCTCCACTCGACTATCTCGCAAATTTGAATTGGATTAAATAACATATATTATATTAATTTAAATTAAATTAATTATAAATTAAAATTAATAAATAATATTTATTAAACCAAGCGCATGTTTGGCTCTTTGTTGATGGCACCACGTCACGTGTTGGCGCGTGAGATTTGCAGTGTTAAAAAATTTTGGTACTTTCAGCGATTCTATCAAGCTGAAATTCTATATATAGCAATTTTATACAATTATTAATCATGTGAAAAATTATCAAACATATATCTTTATTTTTACGGTCAATTTAGAAGAAAAAAATCAAAACGTTGTAGGTAATGACCCTCTTCCGGTTGAGCTACATTTCTCAAAAGTTGATAGAAAACTATGAATTTTGAATAATGCCCATGTCTCAAATTTCATCATTCTAGCTCAAACCGTTTTTGCGTAATCTTGGTTACATACATACACACACACACAGACAGACATTTTTCTCAACCTTAGTGAAAATGATTCAGGAACCTTCAAAACGTATAAAAACATCAAAATCTCAACATCGAAAATTTTCGTGATCGCAATAATGGCGAGATAGTAAAAATGTACTTAAAATAAAATAAAAATTTTACTAAAATTAAAATTTAATTAATTAATTATTTAATCTAAATAAAAACTTAGTATAATAAATTATTATTGAATTATTTCTTTAATATTAATATTATATTTTCTTTTCTTTTTCTTTTATTATTATCATATTAGTTTAACTCTTTCTGTTTCTATTTAAAATTGTTTTATGAGAAAAAGATAAATTACGTTTATAATATATATCTATATTTATATAAATCTTTATCAAAGTGAGATCATTTCGATTTTTTTTTACCAAGTAATATCGAGTATTTTTGTGATTGAACCCGACATTACGGCACGTGATCCTTGCGACAACAAATCCGAAAGTATCCGTGTGGGTTTCTTTCTCATTTCCACTCCCGGCCATTGCCCCACCTCCTAACACTATGCCGGTGGTTGGTTGGTCCACGTCGTCTTGCTATGCCTTGAGGCTCACGTGGTCTCGTAGGATATTGAACCTCTTTGGATTTCGTTTTTTTTTTACTCTCCTCTCGTCTCCTCTCCATCTCTCTCTTGATCTCCTGGATAGATCCCCTTGGGGCGGGGGCCAAGGACGAGACGCACACCGTTCATTCATCAACGAACTATGAAATATCGTCCCTTCGTCTCAAGATGATATCTTATTGAATTCCTTCGGGATTGCAAACGCCTTCCAAGGTGAACATCGGCCCACAAGTCACCAATTCTCTTGTAAAAATAAATCATTATTAACTAGCTGAAGAATTTGTAGTCAGGGAATACGTTTGAAAGAGTGTTTTCTAATCCACCCGATAACCAACTTCATCCGCTTTCATGTTTTTTTATTATAAACCTTCAAAGTAAAATACTTGTTCTCTATATTCTCTATATTCTCTTTGTTTAAAATAATAAACTTTCTAGAATTTATTTTTCAAACATTAAATCTACTTCCAAGTTTTTTTTTCGATATTTATTTATTATTTATTATTATTATTATTATTATTATTATTGACCTTAGAGATTTAAGCCCATATATCCAATGTAAACATATTATTTATTTTAAATTCATCACATTAAATATTATATTATTATCAGTTTTTGGGAATTTATTATTATTAATGAGGTTTGAACCTTCAACCCTAAGGCCACATTTTCACCACTGAGCTATACTCTTTATATTATTATAAATTATTGCATATATTCATTATATAATTGATTATATAATATAATTAATAATTTGTAAATATATAATTTGTGAATAACTTTGTAAATTATTAAATTAAATATAACTATATAAATATATTATAATATAAATCTTAGAAAAATTAAAAAAAATACTTTTCTACGCCTATTAAAGTAGAAACTACCGATCATTAATTCAATGACAATGTATTAATTAATATATATATATATATATATATATCTACTACATGATTAATGTTCTTATATAGTTGCTATCTTCATTAACTTCATTCTGTTAGAAATGTCAAAGTTTTTTTCCTAAATACCTGAATATTTTTTTTATATATGTAAGCAGTGGCGTTGGGGGGGGGGGGCATGGGGTGGTCCGGAGGTCTCCCCAGAAAAAATTTGGACAAAATAAATTATTTATTTATTCATAACGTTTAGACTATACTTATACGTAATTTAAAGATGTTTTTTTTTCTTTTGGGTTCTCAGTTACAAAACTAATCACTTTTAAATTTATTTTTTGTACAATGTTTGGGGGGGGGGGCACGTGCCCCCGTGCCCCTCCGGCCCGTCGCCACTGAATGTAAGTATAATATTTTATTTTTATAGATATTATATTTATAAAAATTAAAATTTAATAAACATTAATAATAATTTAATTAATTATTAATTAATAAATTCACTTTGATGTAATGTTGTAATTGTCTATTTTCACTCTGCGCTAGGTCAACTAAAATTATACTAGGATAAATTATTTGACAATTTTTTTTTTACTATTATCGGATTTTTAATAGAAATTTATTTAATCTAGAGGGATTAGAACTCGGCAAGTAAGGATTCTATCTTCTTATTCTGATTGTGGTCCATATTGCTTATTTATATTTTACAAATAAACAAAACATATAATAACAAGTAATAGAACATGTTTTTTTTTAGTAAAATAAATTGTTATTATATATATATATATACAAGTCATATATAAATGAGACTTGGACATTGTTTTTATACTTTCTTTCACTATTACTACTAGTACTACTACTAGTTCCATCAACAACTTCGCTTCATGATTTATAATCCCCACCACCCGCAACCCAAAAAGTCAAAGCAACCGTGGAGGGAAGGCGTTTTATGGACTTGTCTTAACAGATCCGTCAGTGGGTTTGAAATCACACCGGATGGCGCCGCTTCCGTTTCTTATAAACGGATTCGCCAAGGGCCCAAGGTTGATTCGCATGGCTGTCACTCTATCTATAGACATAAAGCGAGCGTAGCCGATAAAACTCCACCCCCGATAAGCATCTGCAAGACAAAGGGGCAAAACTGCCCCCCATGGAGAGTGAGCAAGAACTACCCCTCGTGCGTTTTGCGTTATCAAGCCGAGATGGTATCATCCCCCGTTTCTCCCACGACTTTTATTGTGCCTAATTTTGATTTTGTGGAAAGAATAAGAATGCCACGGCCAATTTATGCCTCGATCTTGATACAAGAACATATAGCACAATATAAAGTGCATTGGCCATTGTTGGTGAAGTGAAGTGGATGCGGCCAGTACGAAATGTCATTCAATTTTGATTTTATCGTGCAACGCAAGAGAATAATGGATTCGTATCGTAACATTTATTTTATCTATACTGTGAAAAATCAACAAGGGTGGTGGTTGATAGGTAACAAATAAATTGCAACAATAATAGTAAGACAACAGAGAACACTGGGCATAATAAATAATTCAGCTGACTGCACATCTTATATTGTTAGATGTTGAAATAAATATATTTTGGTCAGAGCCTGAAAAAAAACAAATGAATATGCTCTGTTCGTTTCAGAGCCATTCTCCCTCCAGATTTTCTTGTTAAATTTTAAAGTGATACAAATTTAATATATCATACATCATTAATATGATATTTAAAATTTATATATCTTAATAATCTAATTTAATAATAATATTTAATAATTAATAATAATTTCTTATAAAACATGAATGTATAATAATTGTAGTGAGAGGCTTCTTTAAATCCCACCCTGGAAGTTATGCAACCGTTATTCTTATATAGAAATAATAGACCTTTGTGTTTCCGTTAATTTCTATTTTAGTCAATAGTAATTCAAATAAGCTTTTAATAAATTTAATAAAAGAGTATTATTATAGTTATATTTAGAAGATATGGAAGGATGTAAACAATGTTTTAATTAAATATTTATTATTACTTTTGTAAAGTGGAATTAAAAACAAATCCATATATGTATATATGTATATCTTGATAGGTTTTTACATCAAATTTTTATATATATATAACTACATCATCAGAATAAAAAAAATTAATTTCATAATTTCTTAAAAAATTCATATAAATTAATTAAATTTCAGGTAATCTGAATTATAAAAAAACATATTTAATTAAAATGAGATTAAAAATGAATTTCTTTTTCATTTAGTCATTTATTATTAAAACTGTAACATCAGTGAGTGAAAGATACAAATGAATAGAATATGAAAACGAAGGGTTAGCCGGTTGGAGCGGGCGGAATGGTGGAAAATTTATATATAATCGGAATAATTAAATTTTTTTTTCTCCTAGTAATTGTCTTGGATATGAATTGGAATCGATTGATTACATTTAGAATATTCAACAAGGAGGGCCTTTCTTTTGCCAGTGTAAATAGTTGAGTGGGTGTAGTGAAAGAGGGGTGTGTACTAGGAGTGGAAAGGGGATGTTTGGTGGAGTGTTTCCTCGCCCCTGCTAGATTTGCAGTGGCATTGCAAGGCGGTGCTCATAAAAAAGCCAGTTAGGAGATTCTCGGATAATTGTTTTTTTGTCCTCTGCGGGCGGCGAACTGGCGCCGTTGGCTCCTATCCTACCTCCTACTTCCTACCTACTGCCTCGTAGACGGCGTCGGCGCCTAAATAAACTGTAAAAACAAAGGCGCCGGTCGTAAAGGAGCGGAAGTGGGCGCCGGAAGTCATGCGAACCCCGAGAAAGTAGCAAAACAAAACATCGTCCTCCTAGAAGAAGAACCGACGACATTTAATTAACTCTCACGAATCGGGTTGAAAATAAACATATGAATGGAATTTCAACATTAAAATAAACATGGATCGAAATGATATTTGATGGTTGGTACACTCAAGATGAGCTCGTTCAATAGAAATCAACCCTTTACCCTTTTATTATTCAATCATCATCTCTTA
The DNA here is from genome assembly GCA_963082975.1 of Labia minor. NCBI lineage: Eukaryota > Metazoa > Arthropoda > Insecta > Dermaptera > Spongiphoridae > Labia > Labia minor. Next base: position 32,436,940 of record OY720350.1, on the reverse strand, counting down.
AGGCATTATCCTTTGACACTTATCCCCTTTCAATTCATTCATATTATTAGATTATTGAAAATATAATAACCCTACAACATTACAATTAAAACGAAAAAGAAAATATATATATTTATATGAAAATATAAATTTAATAATTTAATACAAATATTTATTTGTAGGTTCCACTAGTTATTAAACACACAATTTGTAGGCTTGTGTTGTTAATATTTAAATTATTAAATACATTTCTATTTAAATATTAACTAAACTTAAGACTTTTTTAATTAAAATTTTTCGAAAAAATTGTGACTGTTTTTGAATGTAGGAAAAGACCCAAGAGTTATCAATATTGCATTCTTTTATATTAGAAATAATTAATATATTGTAATATATTGTAATATAGTGTAATTGCAAAGCAACTACAAAACTACTAATGGAATTACTCGGATATTTATTTAATTTTTTGATAATTTTCAATAAATTTATTCATTATAGTAAAATAAGGAGGCAGCTAGCCGAGAGTGTAGCATAGCAATTTTCTACACAAGAAGTTGGCGTTCGATTCCAACTATGAACAAATTTTTCTAATAAAATTAAATTTAACATCAGCTGCCTCCGGCTCCAGGAACTGTCAGTTCCTGGTTCTATACATGAGGCAGGCAACGGGAAACCACCGTATTAACATTCCCAAGAAAAATTATCATGGCTAGGCACCTTCTAAGGCTATCCTAGCAATGATAATAGCCAAACTCCGAAAGGGAGACGGCACCTTAAGAAGAAGATAGTAAAATACTATTGTTCTAATTATTTATTATTTATTATGTTTATTTATATAGATAGTAAATGTTTTTCTTTGATTATGATATTAACGTATAAATGGTATAAATTGCTTTCTTCCTTTTTTTAAATAATAAATTAATTAATTATTAAATAATAATTTTATATTAAAAATAAATTTTCTATGTAATATTCGACGTCCGCAAAAAAAGTAAGTACATCTAAACTTTTTAATTAAACATATTTTAATACTTATAAAAGTCTTATATTAGAGAAAAATTTAATTTTTTAAAAATTTATTTTCTCACTTCAAATTTGTTTTATTATTGTTATTTTTTTGGTGAAAATAAACTAACTAATTCTTAGATTTAAATTAAAAATAAAAGCGTGTACTGTTCGCTAATATTTTATATGAAACTGTCAGTGACAACGTTATTAAATTGAAAATAAAATTAAAGCGTAACTTAAATGGTATTTTACTGATCTTGAGGAGAAGAGTTCAAATCCAATCAAGTTCAAAAAATTTAATATTATACCTGTAAATTCTTATAATTAAAATAAAAAATAATAAAATATAAAATAAATAACACATTTAATATGGAATTAGAACCTGAAAAATTTAAATAATAGAAAGTAATATAGTAATAATATAATAATAGTGTATAGTGATGAGTTTGTAGTGAATAATATGAAATTATTAATATAAATTTGGTACCATTTGGATCTTACCAATATTCCCCAATATATTTACATCTCCATATAATTTTTATTTCTTCCTTTATTTTCCATTAAATTGTAATGCGAAAATTACCGAAAGCAATAAGGCTACTTTATTTTTGTGTACTGATATCTCTAAGAATACTGTGATATAAAAAAAAAGTATACTTTTCACGTAACCCTATAAAAATCTCATCTTAGGATGATGCGAGAGTTACGAACAGGATGACCTAGAATTTCATAGGCAAGATTATATGATGGGATTTCTTTTTTGAGTGTCTAGCAAAGACTTTTTAAAATCATTTACATATTTATTATATTTACTTAACCCTAATCAAATGGGCATAAAAAATTCTTATATGTATCTATCTTACTAGTATATGTATAAGCCGGTTGAATAACAAAAAATTGATTGAAGTTATTTTTTATATTAAATCACTGCTCTTGATATAAATTGGATTGTCAAAAGGATTTACCTATTATATTATCCTTATATATATATATATATATATATATATATATATAAACATTTATTTAAGTTGTTCATGAATCTTATAAAAAATAAAATTAATACTATAATCTGTGCGAAATTATTTTTTTAATAATTAAAAAATTTAAATAATATATAATACTTTTCATAAAATAAGTGCTTAATTTTTTTATTCTAATTTTATCCTTTTTTATCATTAATTTATTTTATTTTTTATTTTTTAATGAAGAAAACTAGACATTTCTCAATTATGTATCTAAAAATAAATCAAATATAAATATTTTTGAAGTTGTTCCTTAATATTTGTAAAAGTCTTTCCATCTATCTCCTTTTCATAGCAATTATAGAAATTATATAATAATGTATAATAATAATAATTCTGAATATATAGAAGTTTCTAAAATTTATTTCAAAAGTCAAAACTAACATTCGACCTTCTTTAATTAAACTTGCGAGTTTCATTTAAGATGGGGGAAGAGATACCTTTCTAATCGAAACGAGAACGAAGAGTGGGGGTAATTGCAATCACTCAACTTAACTGCATAGGATAATATTAACACAAGATGTTGAGACAAAGATGATGATGATGATGATGATAAAGTGGAAATTTTGGGTGGAGTATCATCGCCCGGTTTTAATAAAACAAACACTAAGCGGAACAATATAATAATAATAAGCTAAGTTTCTATTAAGAAACGCCATCTTTAGAATGAACTTTGAACTAAATTCGATGGCTGTTTATTTTAATGTCGAAATTCCATTCATATGTTTATTTTCAACCCCCTCCTTACCGCCCGCCCTTGCTACATCAGCCACCGATTCGTGGGAGTTAATTAAATGTCGTCGGTTCTTTCTCAAGAAGAGAAAGAGAGGAGTCCTGGATGTTTTGTTTTGTACTTATTTGATAAGTAGATGGGAAACATGAATGTGGAAGATGTATTCTTGAATTGTCATAAAATATGACATTCAAAGTGTTAGATACTATATAAATAATAGACCCCAATGAAGGGGAATATTTATTTACTCTCGGTGTTATATTTATTTAGAAAAATTTTTTATAAGTATATATACCTATATTTATTTTTACTTCGACTAGTAATGAATTACTTATTTGTTCATTTTTACTATCTCACGAAAATTTTCAATGTCGAAATTTTGATATTTTTATACATTTTGAAGGCCCCTGAGTCATTTTCACTAACAATAAGGTTCAAAAGATATCTGTCTATGTGTACGTGTGTGTATGTAGGAAAGATTAAGCGAAAACGGTTTGAGCTAGAATGATGAAATTTGGTCCCCGGTATAATTCAAAATTGTTAATTTTCTATCAATTTTTGAGAAATGTAGCTCATGCGGAGGAGGACTATTACCTACCATGTTTTCATTTTTTTTCCTCTTAACTGACCGTAAAAATAAAGATATATATTTGATCATTTTTTACATAAATTTGTATAAAACTGCTAAATATAGAATTTCAGCTGAAAGTACCGGAATTTATTTTTTAAATTTTGACTTAAAAATGAAGGTAAAGGTTTTAAATTTAGCAAAAATTCTAATTAAATTTAAATTAATTTTAATTTAATTATTAGTTTAATTAACTTTTAATTATTTTTTTTTAATTATTATGATCTGCCTTTAGTCTAGGCTAGACTATGTTTTGCTGCAATCCAACCATATTTTATATATTTACGTTGAAAAAATCAAAACAATGTTGACATTATTTGATTGCCTTCTTATTTCAATAAAATGTTATCAGTGAAAATTATATCAAAAACCTTAAATCCTATGATTAGACAGGATAAAATTTTAATTAATTTTCAAATAAAGAAAAAAGCTTGATTATTCAATTCAAATGGTCGAGTGGAGACACTCCGGATTTTTTTTATATTTGTACTCTACATAATACCAAGAGAAATTTTAAAAAATAATTAAAAAAATTAAAATCACCGAACAGTGGTTGGAAAAGCGGTCCATAAAATTATTTTGCAAAGAAATGTTTTAGAGATTTTCGCATCTAATCTATTAATTACTTGTAGTTTATTTCTTTATACAATAGGTATTTTAAATTTTAAAAAACACATAAAATTAAGTTTTAAATAATCATCAATCAGTGTTAATGACCCACTTCTCATTTACTCGAACAGTAACGGATGAGAACATTAATTATTTTTATTAATACCAAATTTAGTCGGTGTTTTCGCTTTAGTTCTGTTGAATGATATTCTAAATAAAAATTAAGATTTTTTTTAAATATTTAAATAAAAAAAAACACAAAAAAATAACTCCAATAAATATATTATAAGAAAATAAAAATTGGTATAAAATAATTTTAGTTAGTAAAAATATAAAATTAATTCTAATTTTTTTAGTATATAGTATATTATAATATTTATTTTAAATATTAATTTTAGTTTTATTATAATTTATTTTATTCTAAGCCCATATTAGAGCCAGCCTTTATATTTATTTGAATTTTTGTTATTAAATAATTGAACATGGGGAGATTGATAGCATCTTGAAGATGGCAAAGACTTCTAGTCTTTCTTTTTTATTATCTCGCCAGAGATAGTATTGCGATCACGAAATTTTGATGTTTTTATATGTTTTGAAGGTTCCTGAATCATTTTCATTAAGGTTGAGAAAAATGTCTGTATGTGTGTATGTGTATGTGTGTATGTATGTAACCATTACGCAAAAACGGTTTGAGCTAGAATGATGAAATTTGACACATGGGCATTATTCAAAATTCGTAGTTTTCTATCAACTTTTGAGAAATTCAACCGGAAGAGGGTCATTACCTACAACGTTTTGATTTTTTTTCTTCTAAAATGACCGTAAAAATAAAGATATATGTTTGATAATTTTTCACATGATTAATAATTGTATAAAACTGCTATATATAGAATTTCAGCTTGATTGAATCGCTGAAAGTACCAGAATTAATTTTTTAACACTGCAAATCTCACGCGCCAACACGTGACGTGGTGCCATCAACAAAGATTCAAACATGCACTGGTTTAATAAATATTATTTATTAATTTTAATTTATAATTTAATTGATTTAATTTAATTTAAATTAATATATGTTATTTAATCCAATTCAAATTTGCGAGATAGTCGAGTGGAGACACTCCAGATTTTTTATAAATAAATTTTTTCTTCCTAAGATCAGTAAAAATATGTTTTCATTTAAAGAGGATTGAACTCGAAACAAAATATGTAGTAGGGCAAGCACGTCCAATCATAAGATCTCTTCTGTTTATGATATGAAGAAAGGAAAAGAAGGCAATCTGCAAATGGCTGCTTTATGGTCGAAACAACGGCCTGATTAGATCTATAACAACTCGGCTTTTTTTTATTATTATTATTATTATTCCCATTCTAATAGGTTTAAGGTATTCACTACTGTTTCGAAATATTTATCTATCATAAAATAAACAGCCGCAACATCTTTTTTAATGGCTCTGATAAGAGATGTGAAATAGATAGAAAACAAACATATATGAAATGATATATGATAATGTAATAGAGAAAATGAAATTAAATAAAAAGAAAATGAATCCTTCTGATACAATTAAATAAATAAATAAATACAAGACTGTTGATAGAATAATATAAACACTTATAATAAATCTATTTTTTATTTGATAAGTATGCAATTTCTAATTTAAATATGAATTCTTAAAAATACGAAATGGGGCTTATCTCGTCAAAATGATTATTCAAGAGGCGTGGTCTATGACCTTGGGAAACAAGAGTAGATTTAGAGTATTTGAAAATAGGATTTTTCGTAACATTTATGGACCAAAGAAGGATGAGACCATCGGGAAATGGTGGAGATTACTTAACGAGGAATTGTCCAGACATAGAGTTATATAATCGAAAAGGTTGTTATGGCAGAACACGTAGAACACAAGAATGGGAGATGAAAGTCTGGTGAAAAATATATTTGTGTGATTTGGGACCGATCGGAAACGTCCAGTTGAAAGTAAAAAGGACAATGAAGGAAGGAACATTAGAAAGTTGGAAGTTAGTAGAGGTGTAGCACAGGAAAAAACACAATTACTCCGTCAAAGAACTTTCGAGTTCCGTAGAGCATAGAACAGAGATAGATAGATAGAAATACGAAATATTATTAGTAAAATTCAAATCATAAAGATATTTTTAAATTTTCTTGGAATTTGGAGTAAACTAAATAAATATATATATATATATATATTTGATAAACTAAGTCTAGTTCAAGTCTAGTCTATCTTCAAAAATATGTTGGTCAAAAGAAATTCATTGTAATAAGGATTAAAGTGGAATGTGAATCCTCGCCAAACAGATGTTTCTCTTTTTCCGGACATCATCATATTCCATTCGTATTGGCAAAGAGCTTCTGTTTTCCACTCGCCCTGTATATAAATTACCCCATACACTTCGAGGTTTGTTTACTTTGTGTTGACTTGTAAAATCACACACCAGTCCAAAAGTCCTATAAATCTCTTTGCATTGAATTTCGAACGTTTGTTTATCCAAAGGTGGCAGACGAAGAATGAATTCCACCCCTTTCCTCCCCTCCCCTACTTCTTTAGGTGTAAAATATATTCTTTTACATTTCATCTTTTTGTTGTTTTATTATTAGATCATAAATTAAAATTTTATTACTTTTTGGTAGAATATATGAAATATAGATTTGATAAAATAAATAATAGTTATTGATTAAATGATATATTTATCATTTGTGATTTATATATTATATTTATATATAAATAAAGATTATAAGATTTTAAATGTATACGTTTAAAAAAGTAAATATTATATTTTATATGGGTATTTTTTAAGTTGATTTTTTTCAATTATGCTACATATTTTTTCAATTTTATATTTTAATAGAGGAACCCGTTGCAAACGGTGTTCGCAATTTAAGTTTAAACTAAATTTGTAATTAACTTCATAATGTTACAGACATCACATACATACGACAGAAATTATATTATATGATGATGATTTAAAAATAAATATCAGATTTTGGTGATGAACATTCATTCTTAACTTCCGTAACTCAGGACTATACCATCATCATGGTACATACGTTTAAATATTATTAAAGTATTTAATTCAATTGCTTTTTTGATATCAGTTAGAGTGATTTTGTTTTACTATTTATTTTTTTACTAAATATTCTCTTTAATATAAATAAATATCACCACATTGGTAATCATTAATTACAATCCATTGACTCTACTAAAGGTTCATATCAATTAATCATTTTTTTTAGATTTTCTAAAATGAAAAAAAAAATTAACTTAATGAGAGGGTTGGAAAATATATATATATATATATATATATAATAATTAATTATTATATATAATAACTCAGGCGTGTGTGATACAATTAAAAAAAATCCGTATGATTTTTTTTTTAATAAATTACAATTTTATCAGGCGATAACGCGACCACGGAGTGTGAGGGTTGTGAAATCTATCATCTGGCGGCGACGACAGGGCGATTCGTTCACATATATACAGAGTGGACCGCTAACGAGCACCCATGATTACCCTCAAATAACACGTGTGTATACTCGGATCCTATACATATATATTTATATGCACGGGGAAAAAAAGAGGCACGACGATTGGGTGGTGTATAGGCCGGTTGAGGGTGGACTACTAGGCGGTGGAATGGGAGGTATATCATTTTTAGCCAACGTTGAGGTGATAAATTGATTTTGAAAACCGGGTGGGTCCAATATACATGCCGCAAAGAGTAAAAGAGAGAGAAAGAGATAAAAAAAATATTCGTCTAGCTCTTCATTAATTGGAAATTGAGAATCAAAAAAATAAAAAAAAACAAAAAAAAAAAAAAAAAATCACTTGTGGTTCGCGATTGATTTCCTGTGACGTTTTAAAACAGCGAATAACTCCCTCTCTCTTTCTCTCTCTCTCGGTCAGAACTACCCTCTGTTAAGTAGTCGTCTCACTCTCCGCTTCCCTTCTCCTTTGGCGTCCCACCACCCGCCGATTTCCGTTAAAATCAATCAAGCTGATAATTGCTCGACGACGTTTTTTACGATTTTTTTCTGTAATGTTAGCGGTTTTGGCAAACTGAAACCTGTGAATTTTTTTTCCCCCTATCGAAAAGTTTTATTCGTTCTCGATTTGCTGCTGATTTTTTTTTATTTTTTACTTTCTTCTTTTATTGGTAGATATTAGAACTTAAGTTTTTTTTTTTTCAAACGTTAAATCTATAAAAAAAAATACTTCTATTTACTATTTATTGAAATCATATTAAAAAAAATGATATAAAAATTATTTAAACCTCACAATATATTGTAATTTTGTCTATTGTATAATTTTATTATTATTTTAATTTTAATTGAATTAAAATTTATAAAAACTACTTGTATTTAATTTTTCAATTTCTTGATCCCAGAAATCTACAAAATTTAAAATAATAAAATATTTTTAAGGATATGATTTTTTAGAATTATTTTTTTTTAATTTCCTCAAGTCTATAAGAAAATTTATTGGGGTCAGCAAGGCCCACTTCTACCACGAAGACTCAAATCTATCAAAAAAATTTGATAAAATTTGGAAGTCTCCTTCTGATCGGACATCACCTCGATCATGTCTATACGACATTTGACTTGACAGGTACTATTCTTTCATAGTGTACTCAGTAAATAATTATTTTATTATTATACAAAATAGAGTATAGTATACTATAATTATAAAAATCGAATTGATGATTATATATAAATTGTATATATGTACTATATAATAATTTTACTATTGCTATAGTTATTTGGTTATTGTTATTATATAGAAAAAAATAAATTTTCTATTAAATTTAAATTATTTTAGCTTTATTTTTCTGTTTTAAAATTTAAAAAAAAATTTCTAAAATAATTTTAAAATAATCTCAATTATAATAAATTTTCATTCAATTTAAACCAATTTCATTATTACAGATTGACATTTATAAATTTTAATCCTTGTAAATAATAATAATGCCATAAAAGATAAACTAATGAAATTTATTATAATACAATAAACAAAAGGAAAACTTTTCTTTACTTTTCGATAGTTTTCTATGAAATTTTGTATTCAATAATAAATAAACGACCCCTTCTCTGTTTATTGGTTAATCTGTATCGTGTGAAGAGGCGAGTGTTCGAGATCAACCCTCAATTTGGGGTGGTGTATTGTGCATTTAAGCATCGTGTGCGATCAGCCAATTAGCCATTGTCAAGCAACGTAATCGCAACGTTAAAGCAACGTTAACGTTAACGCGCTCGGCTCCTTTGTGCATCCATTCCAAACCATTCAACCAACACATCGCCATGGATTGGTTACACATATACTTCCACACCCACATATATTTATATACAATCACACACACACACACACACATACAAATATCCATCCAGAGAGAATATCCAGCGAGAACGTTTAATTAATTTATTGCAATTCAATGTTTACAATTTGATAATTAAATGCTATAAAAACATCAATGTTGCTGCTGGTAATTATGATGCAGCTAATTCACCAAATTAAACTCTCCCGAGGGAAAAAAAAAGAAAATGAAACGATAAAAAAATCGCGTTGAGAGCCATTCTGTTTTGATTAACTAATCAAGAAAATAATCGTCCCATATATGTAAATAACTCGATAATAAAGATTAAAAAAATATAGATTAATTAATCAACTAAATTAATAAATATTTCAAGGTTAATTAGTGTCTTCAATTTATTTATTGGTTATTTATTTATATTTATTATAATGGACAATATGCAAAAGATATTATATATTTTTAACTTATTCAATTTTGAATTAATTAATTATAATTGAAATTTAAATAAAGAAATCATGATCTCATTTTATCTTAGAAAAACTTTGTAAAATATTATTTAAAAAAAAAAACAAATAAAGAAATTTTAAATAAATAAATTAATTGTTCAATTAAAATTACATTATTATTGCTAGTAAAAAAAGCTTCAAACTACAATAAAAATAATATTAATCTACTTTAAATTTAATCGTAATTAAATTTTTGATTTGAATCTAAAGTACAGAACTTTTATTGTTTAAAAAAGTCATTATAGACAAGATTTCAATTAAAAAATAAAGTTAAGATAAAGAATTTTTTTCTAACAATTAAATTCAATATATATAAACTTATAATATATTTTTTTATACTTATACAAAAAAAAACTATTATTTTACATATCACTGGCTGGTTTCATTAGATTTTAAATTCATTTTTTAAATTTTTCAACAATATATACGCAACAATATCTACAAAGGTTATTCTTTTAAAAAGTCTATTATTATATTATAACTTCAAAATGCATAAGTAAGTTTAAAATTAGATCCTATTGATATAAGTATATGTGACTGATTTTAGGAAGTATTAATTTATTATCATTTATCATAATTTTTATTCATTACTATATAAAATTTGTTTATAATGTTAAATTGTAATTGAATTCAAAAAAAATTCCCAAAATTATTTCTAGGTCTAGGTATTGATAAGGATGATAAAAAAATTGTTAAGTGTTCTAAAGAGTGGAGAAAGAACGACGTTAAGTGGCAGACCGAGACAGTATCTATTGAAGGAGACGATATAAATATGAAATTTTATTTTTTTATATATATATGTATTTTATGAAATCTATATAACATTTTATTAGTAATTATTATAGTTTTTGGCAGTAGAATATAATTTGAATATATATTCTAATAAAAAATTGGAAATTAAAATTTTTAAATAAAAATTGACTATAAAAAGGATAGCGATCGAAATTGTTTGGAATCGTTTGAAGAGGTCTTTAATAGTGTTATAACAGACGGTATTAAGATTTTAGATAATGGAGATGATAGAATATGGAGACACGTTTAGTTTTCTACCCCCTCTGTCTTTCTGATCTTGGAAATAGAACAAATCAAAAAAAAAAAATTTAGAAAATTTGTTCAAAAAATGAAGTATTTTTTTTTAATAATAAAAATTATATTACTCGATACAATTAAATTGAGATCAAATATTTATTAAATAGATTGTAATATAATAAATACTTAAAGGAAAAAAATATTATTGTTCTTTTTTTTAACATATCCATCCAAAAGATAATATAAATATATATATATTAAAAAAATAAAGTTTTCCAAAAATAAATAAAATAAATTGTTTAATTTATAATAATCGATTTTATATAATAACAAAAAAAATTTTATCTTATGATATCTAAAAAAGTGTTCTTTTCTTATAAATTTTTTAAAAATTTTTATTAATTTTGTCAATCAATTGTTTTTATTTTAAAAAATTTGTTTCAAAGATTAGAAAAATTAGCCTGAAAACAATAATAAAAAAAAAAAATTAAAAAAAAATTAAAAAATTATTTATTAAATATAATCGAATAACAATTAAAAATTAAATTCATTTTCACATTTTTTATTTATTAATTTTGACATTTTTTATTAAAAAAATAGATATAATAGTAATATATTAACTCTGTTGTAATATTTAAGTTATTTATATATTAAAATTTAAATTTAGTTTAAATTTTACTGGGTATATATCAATCAAAATGAAATTCATAGATTTAAAATTAAACTTATTACAATTATCTATCTATCTATCTCTGTAGCTCTACGGAACTCGAAAGTTCTTGGCCGCAGCAACTACACTCCTCCAAGTATTCCTATTCTGAGCCACAACCTTCCCCAGTCCCTATCCTCTCCCATCTCTTTACCACATTATCCACTCATCGTGTCCTTGGTCTTTCAAGTGGACGTTTCCCACTCGGCCTCCCTACCAATATATTTTTCGTCATTTTATCTTCTCCCATTCTAGCCACGTGTCCTGCCCACCGTAGCCTTCTCGATTTTATAATTCTAACTATATCTGGAGATGCTTATAGGTCATGCAATTCCTCGTTGTGCAATCTTCGCCATTCCTCGTTGATCTCATATTTTCTTTGGTCTATAAATGCTTCGCAGAATCCTATTCTCAAATACTTTAAATCTACTCTCGTCACCTAAGGTCATAGACCATGCCTCACAACCATATAATACAACCGGTAAAATAATTGTTTTATATATTTTAACTTTTATCCCCTTTGATAATAATTTTGACGCGATAAGCCCCTTTATTGCATGATAACAGGCGTTTCCCGATTGTAACCTCGCTTTAAACTCATTTCGAATATTATTATCTTTCGTTATAACAGAACATAATACGTATTTGAAATTTTCTACATTTTCAAATTCTATATCTTGAATGTTAAGATTTTGTGTTAATACTATACCTCTCTGTTACTAAATACTTTGTCTTATCATTATTAATTTCCAGTCCCACCTCTTTTCCTGGTTCGATTAATTTTTCTACGGTATCTATAATTGCAATTGCCGAATTTCCTATTATATTTAAGCCGTCTGCGTAACCTAATACTTGAATTTTTTTGTTTAATTCGATTCCGTTTGACCTCTCCCCAATTTGTCTAATTACATATTCCAGAACTAAATTTAATAAAATTGGTGATAATGCGTCTCCTTGTTTTAACCCATTCCGAATTTCGAAAGTTTCTGACAATTGATTCCCGCATCTTACTCTTCCTTTACTACCTACAAGACAAATTTGAATTATAAGTACTAGTTTTTTGGAATTCCCATTAAGATCAAGATTTGAAAAAGTTTTTCCCGATCTTCTGAGTCATATGCTTTTGTAAAGCCTACAAAAAGATGGTGAACAGAAATATTAAATTCTCGTTTCTTTTCTAATATCTGCCTTAATGAAAATATCTGATCGAATAACTTATTACAATAGAAATCTCAATATGAACCATTTTTTATTAAAAACTCATTATGAACTGTAAAATTCAATGCTTAGAATAAAAAAAAATGTCTTTTAATGATGGTGTAACAACCAAAATGCACATAAAGTAAAATATCAACCAACTTAAAATTTCACGAATATGTTATTATATATTAAGTATCATTTTATTTTAAATAATATCTTAATGTTTTTAAGAGCCCCACAGAGAAAATTTATACTCTATCTGAAATCGGACATTTTTGTTATTATTTATACAATTGGTATCGAGGACCAAACTAACTACATGTCAAACCAAACTGAATTTCAGACAAAATATATATTATTTGTTATATAATATAATTGAAAATATATCATTTATTTATTAAAATATCAAAAAAATATAATTCATTTAATACAAAAAATTGTAAAAAAAAAGAAAATATCAATGAAAAAGATTCTTCTCCTTCCCGGACGGATATCTTTTATTGAAACTTGATGAAAGGCTAATCTAATCTCTGGTGAAGGCTTTTATCGTACGATAAAGATGTTTATGAGCCGGGACAGGTAACGGACATGCCATCAATCCTGCCTTCTGACACGCACGGGCCCCATCTATCCTTGCAAAGTAATTACCCTTGCTAGGAGCGCCACCCGGATAGAGATAGATGAAACGGGGGTGGCGGAATACTGGGAGCACTGCCCAATGGGCAATCAATCAAATCGGCGGTTAATACCTGCTACGAGCAAATTGACCGTGTAAAACGATCTCTTAACGACACTAACCCATCACGGCCATATATATAGGGTGGAGTTGGTTGTATGAACCTACGTGAAAGACCGGCTGGCAACCATCCATCGAGTATAAAGATAAACGAGGAAACGAGCGAAACGGGTGATTAGACCAACAGCCGAATTATAGAAACACATTTCTAGATAAAAATTCAGTCAACCATTAAAAAAAGCTCAGTTATGAATCCAATAAATGTTTAAAAAAAAACGAACGAGCACAAATATTTAACAACGCCCTCAGGGATCGTTTATTTTAATTTACAACCAAATGACCAATACCTGAACCCTGTCAACATTCCGTCTCCATCTTTTTGAATCAACTCAATTAATTATATTTCTCATTAGAAAATTTCAATTAAATGAAGAAAAAAAAAATAAATAAATAAAATTCATTCCTTTAAAAAAGATTTCATAAAATAATTTTATATAAATAATATAATTATAATTATTTTTCAATTATTAATTATATTATTAAAATCAAAATATAATATAAATTCTTATTATTATTGTTAATAGTATATTGATATTTATTTAGTACAAAACCTATAATTTAAATATTTATTAAATTTAAATTATAAATAAAATATTTATAATATAAATTTTTATTATTAAAAATAATAATTTAAAGATAATTGTTTTTATATTGACCCACGAGATCTAATCCCATTTAAAACATTTATTTGAAAATCAATAACATTAAAAATAATTATATAATTTTTATGAAATTGATGAGATTTGAACTCTCATCCTCAAGTTCACTAATTCATCTATTAATCTATTAATCATTTATTTGTGAAACTTATGAAAATAATATTTATAAAATAGGTTTATTCATTTAATCAAAAATATTATTAATATATGTATCTAAGAATTTTTAAATAAATTACAAAAAATTTATAGTATTCAAAATATACTCTTAATCAAAATTTATTAAATATAAGTAAATAAAATAGTTTAGTTTTTATATGAAATAATTAAAATTAAAGTTTTAATTTTTTTTTTGCTTTGTTAGAATATATCTCCATCTTAGCCAACTTTCACAGAATTGTTTATTATTTTTTTGATTTTTATTTTTAAATATCGATGCACTCGGCGAGGTTCGATCCCTCGAACTCGAGTCGGTGGACCAGGGCTATAAAAATTTTAAGGTTAATAGGCAGAAAAGTATAAAATATGTTATTGTGTAAATAATGAAATAAAAATGACTGTTTATTAGAAAACAAATTGAAATTACTTTTTTTTTTTTGCAAATTTTTACTATTATAAATATATATATATATATCAATCTGTTGAATTTTTTGTATACAGTTTATTTATTAATACTACTCATATTATATATCTATTATTATAATAATTATTTTTTTTAATCTTTTAAATTGGAGTGTGATTTTGAAAAGCGTCTGGGATTCTTTCTTTATTCATCACCATAGATGAGTTGTATTTCTAAGCACCTTTGTGTTGATTCATCTTAATATGATCTCGTGCAATTAGTTTTTAGCGGACGCTACGAATCTCTGTTTTCATTTTCCATTCCAATGTTCGTTCATGTTTGAAACGGATATTAAAAAAGCATATGAATCGCCATTGAGCCGTGCATATGTGTCCAATGAGCGGCCCTGTCCATGTTTAGACAAGCGCCTATCTCGCTCTCGTTTCCTCTACCTGTGTGTTGATCTTAAATGGATGTTTTATTCATGTTGCTAATTTTCTGGATATTAATAAAACATGGATTTGTATGGGAGGGTGGATGGAATTGAATTGGCTGCCCAATGGGGATCTGCAACTGAATAAGGGAGTGAGTGGGGGGAGGGGTTTGGTCGGATTTTGATTACGAAAAACTAGAATATTGACCGCGCTAAACAAAAATGAACCGCAAAAAGCAGCTCTTCTATGTGTATGTGTGTTGAGTTTTAATCACACCCTTTTGCTTTGGATGGCGTTTACAAACGACGGAATTACAGCGGATATATCATAAATGGACTTTATAGTTAATATTATAGAAAAATATTTGAAATGAGAGGGAGACTTCATTATTTCGGATTTTATAATAAGAAATAAATAGGATATTCATTTTGAACCAAATATATATATTTATATAGAATATATAGAATATTTTGCTATAGCATTCAATTAATAAGTAATTGAATGCTATCGCAAAACAAACAAACAAATAATATCTAAATTAATATTAATACATCATTCAGATTAACATTTTAATTACAAAAAAAAGTCGTATCTATATATTTGTAAGTTTGAAATGTTACTTATTTTCAATATTATAATTTACAAAATTTAATTACAAATTTTATTTACAAAGATTTTTTTATCGATTTTTTGTATTTAATTAGTTAGAAAACTTTCATATTCTGCACACATTCCTTGACCAAGGGAATTCTAAAGTATCGTGAGCACATTATTTTATTATTATACTAATATATAGGTATATAAATTACCTATATTTTTAAATATTTAATAATAATTATAAAAATAAACACATTGAAATAATAAAAATTAAGAAGATTGTTCATATATATGTATATGATAATTACTTTATAAAAAATAACGGTTCAAAAATCTTTGAATTTGTTCGTTAAGGGCGTTTTTTATGTGCCTATTGGAAGAATAGAGCGGCTGTCATGAAATGAACATGGTATTTATCATCGCCGTAACATGAGTAATAAACTTTATATTATCTATCGCAATTGAAAGATGAAAATAAATCAATTCCGGGCACGTAGTTGACATCCCGCAAGAACGACCTGCAAGATGGCGGCGGCGTCGCGGCGCCCCGGCGCCAATTAACCAAACAGCCGAAAATAACCAGTCAGGCTATTCGAATTAATAGACAGGCTGGAGAAAAATGGAACTCACCCTGTGATAGGCAAGGAGGACGGGGAAGGGGGCGTTAATGAGCTCGATTTCTCAAGCCTCAGTGAAGTAACAAAATATTTGGATCTCAAACTATGATCACTAATTAATTTGTTGGTATTTTAAAACAAATGATTATCAATTTCGATGAAATATTCAACGACATTTGTTTAAAAAAACCCTAATGATAATTCATTAAATTTTTTAATTAATAATTACTAAGATATTAATTATAATTTAATATAATTTTGTTTTTAATTGTGTTTTTTTAGTACATAAAAATAATTAATTAAATTCCATAATTTAAAAATAACAATTGAAATAATAAAAGAATAAAGAAATTATTACCAATTAATGGGTTTATTAGTAAATTTTAGGTTTTTTTTAGATGTCATTTTTTAAAAATTAGATGGAGATTTAATTTTATTTGAAAATCTTTCATCTCTCTTATATATATATATATATATATATACATATACATATATAATAAATTATAAATTGATACAAAAACAAAATCGTTAAAGTTCATGTCTCTAGTAAAATTAAAAAAATGAATATATGTACTTATACATATAATTTAGAAATTTAAATTAAATTTTAAAACTGAAAATTAGATCACCTAATTTCCTATTTTAGATGAATATTTTTTTATTGAAATATACTTAAACTTTATTAATTAATTCCTAATTTATGATTTCCAATTTAATTAATTTATGTTATAAGGAAACGTTAAATATATATAACTATAACTTTATTACCCATTAATAATACTATATTAATATTATATTATATTAAATTAGTCTTAAATATTATTTAGAAAAAGTATAATGGTTTTAAAAATTGGAATTACTATTCAATGACCTGATATATATGTATATCTTATTATTATATATAATCTTATTATTCTTTTGATAATACTGTAATAAATTCATATTTTCTAACAATAAGACAGTCGTTGTATAAGTCGTAAGTATAAGTATAAAAAAAAACGATCACATATATCGTATTTATTAAAATGAATCGAAGTTGAATTAGCTGATTTGAACCACTTTCAGACTATAGTTAAATAAATTATTTACTTAATAATAACTCTAACTAACATAACAGCATAAACCCAGAAATGTTTTTAAATATTGTGGAAGTCTCTAAATAGTTAAATCTACTCTTCTATATACATACTTTTTTGCCCCTGGCTGTCTGCAACCAATAATTCACGTTGACTCCTAACTTGATTTGATTATTTCTATGTTTATCTCAAACTTATACAAATATATATTATCATTTTTAAAAAATTACTATTCCATTAAATTATCATTCCACTCCTTAATAAATTTATAGAATGTAATTAATAAGGTGAATTTGTCGCAGAGTATACACAGGTGGCCTCGAAACTTTCCGCCCACCATTTCTTTACAAACAATACTGACATTTAAACTTCAAGTTTCACTTAAACATTGTTGCTAAGAGTATATATATACATCATAATTAACCAATGGATCGTTTCACGTGAAAACCACACCCATCTAAATTAACTTGTTTAATTAAATTATTTTTAATTAAAATTAATTACACTTTTATATAAGTATCAAACTTGAAGATTTACAAACAATTACTCTTGGTAAAGTTTATTAAATAAATAAAAAACTTATTTGTGATTATTTTACTTTTTTTTATATTTGCAAATATAATTTAGTAGGTATCATTTTCATATTTATATAATTTATATTTATGTAGGTAAAGTTAATCAATTAAATAATTTTACTAGTAAAAAGAATAAAGAATAAGAAAAAAAATTATAAAAAAAAAATAATAAATATAGTAAGTAACAAATCTGACAATTAAAAATGTTTTATAAGGAAACTTTTTAAGTAAAGTATTTTTTCTTTCGTTGCAAAACAATTTTTTAAAAAAAAAATCAACTATATTTTTGTATTTAAGAAGTTGTATGTGTCTTGGTCTTTTGTGTTATTTCTTTTTTTTTCTTTTTTTTTATCAATAAACTTAATAGATATTTTCAAATCAAGGGAAAAGGTCCGAAAATAGATTGGATAGAAGCAAGTGGAATAAATTTAAATAGGAATTGGTTTCTTCTTTTATATATGAATATCATTAAAAAAAGGGAATCTCAAGAGCAAAGGTTCCAATCGCGTACAAAAAGAAAGCAAAATAAAGAAAAAGAGACGAAAAGAAAAGAAAAGATGTAACAGAGGGAAACTTGTTGACCTCAATAAAGTCCACTCTTGACATAAAATCTGATTTACATACACAAAAGGGAAAACATTAAACATATATATATATATATATATACCATATTTACGAATGAATTATAGTCTTAATGTATATATTCTATTTTTCTAAATTTACAAGATAAAACATAAATATTTATATTTTATAAGTTAATTGTTTGTTTGTTTTTTTGAATAGGTAACTATTTTGAATATTTCTTTTTATAAATATTAATTTTAGTAAAAATTCAATCTTTTAATTATTATTTAACAATTATATTTATTTTAACTCGTAGCGAATAAAACTAAAAGCGCAAAAAATCATGTGATCTTTGTAACGTACAGATCTATAAAAAAAATTAGTTTAAATACATTATAAGGTTTTTTTTTCTTTTTAATGAAATAATATTATATATATATACAATAACAAATTGAGGCATACAAATATTAATTTTTCTTTTAAATTCCATAAATGTTTATTTTACAAATTATGGATAATATTGAAGAATGCGCCACAGGGTGAGAGGCTAGCGAAGCTCCTTACATTCCTGTGGTCCAGGGTTCAAGTCCCGGGCCTGGCAAGGGAATTTTTCTAGCTGGGGACTTTGAGTCGGAGTCGACCCAGCTTTGGGATCAAAATTGGGAAAGCTACTTGATAGCGCCTCCGATCAAGAAAATCAAGGTAAAGGTTGATAGGACTCGTTCTACTGATCATAGGACACCTAGTTGATATAACCGACTTGATAGGCGTTGTTCTTGCGTAGGAAATATAAACTCAGAGGATAATATTAAAAAATTAATAGTGATAACCTTATGAGCGTCATTATTGGAATTTATATTATTAGCAAAATTTAAGAACCAATTTTAAGTTTGATTTCTTAATTACAATTTTATAATTAATTTTTTCTTTCTTAATATTTTAATATAAAATATAAAATATATAATAAAATAAATTATTGATTAATTGGTTAATAAATAATTTAAAAAATAAATATTTTTCGCAGACAATAAAATAAACTTTTTAATTATTTTTCTAAATTCATGAGAGGATTGACTTATTTTTCAACCACCCTGTGTTCTTAAATAAACAAATGTATTATTTTTTTTTCCTCCCGTTAAACTGACAAACAACTCATCATTGCAAGTGCTCGAAACATCAGTCATTTGCCAATTTCTCGTATATTCAAATACATTCTTCTTTTAGCCCCTCCTTATCTCCTCCCCCATCCTCCTCATTCACCATGCGTCTCCTTTCTCTTTCTCCATTTGTCTAGGTCTAGTAGAAAATATATATAACTCGACTACAATAAAACCTCAATATATCTCTATAGGCTATCCAACTACAGTGAGGGAAAAGTTTATTTTCTAGAAGGAAAGCGAGCGGATGGTAAAGGGTGAGTAGAGGGAGGGGGGGGGGGTTTGTTTCGCGAAATGAACAATAAAAAGCTCAGCGATCTTAATCTGCTATAGTGTTGTTGTTGCTTTTCGGGGTCCATATAAGCTTCGTCGAGGTCGAACTGGGATTTTAACCCTTTTCTGTATGCAGACACACAACAGTAGAGTTTATTTCAACCTTGGACGCTCATATATAAATATACGCGAGGGTGGTTAAAACTTTTGGCAATGGATACCAGAGGATCAACAAATTAGTGACATTATTATTCTACTAGTAATGGATTTATAGGTTGAAACTGGACATTTTCAGGAGAATAAACATTTTAGTATAATATTTCAATTTCAAAAAAATTTAAATATTTATAATATATAATTTATTTATCACGTTATATATTATTTTATAATTATAGATTTTACTTTCCCGCATAGTTCGTATAAGGGAAGTATTGGAATCGTCAAAAATTTCGACTTCGAGATTTCGATAGATCTTGACGTTTTAGACCTCCCTAAGTGGGAAAATATCATTTTTCGAATTATGTCTGAGTGTGTGTATGGATGGATGTATGGATGTATGTAATGTTTGTCAGTGAGCGAATTTACTCAGAAACTAATCAAGCTAGGACTTCGAAATTTGATACACCGACATTATTCACAGTTTGTAGATTTCTATCAAAATTTCGTCAAAATCGGTTAACCGAAAGTGGTACTTTACCTACACTGGTTGCGTTTACCTTTCAAGTAAAGTACCAGTTTGCTTCGAGATATTTGCTTCATATTTTGTATATAGATCTAAAAATATGAAAAAAATTCAGATACCAAATTTCATCATGATCTGAATACCGGAAGTGACATTTTACCTATACAAGTAGCGTTAGGTGTAAATTATAAATATATATAATAGTGTTAAACCAATTTACTTTGTAATTTAAATTAATTAGTTTGTTTATTTTTTTTGTTGATATATATATATATATATATATATATATATAAGTATAGGTATATTTGTTAATTAACTAACTTACCACCGGACAGAATGAAATTAATATTTACCTGCAACAAAAAGAAGAAAATAGGTTACAATTGAATTATTGATTTACTATTTATTATTATTATTATTGTAGAATTCAAATACATGTTTTAGATTTCAGATAAAAATATATTATTATAATTAATTTTAAATAATTTTAATGTTTTTACTGACTTTATACACTTTTATTAAATTTTAAATTATTATAATAGTAATATTTTATATTGGTATTCCATAAGCCACTTTCTTATTTACCTTCATACTTTTTTTCATACTAATTATTATCAATGAAATAATGATTTTTATTATTTCCATTTTTAAAATAATAATTTTGTATTTAATATTCACGACCAGAATTTTCATAGATTTTCCTATTTAAATATTTTTTCTTCTTTATCGTTTTGTTATAAATTTTATAACATTTACTTATAAAATATTAAATTATTGGGTCTTTATTGTTTCTAAAAAGGGAATTATCCCCGTTTTATTTGACAATTGAAATAATTAATAGACATGGATACAAAGATTTTAGTAATCAATTCTTCTCCAAATTTCTCTGAGCCACCCTGAATTAATAATTTTAAAATAAAAAAATGTCATGTATCCGCAAAAAGAATTTTATATAATTTCTAATTATACAAATAACTTTTCAATTCTTCCCAAATATAATAAGTTGGGCAAATAACAACTTAACCCCAGGCAAATATTTTATCTTCTACTTCTTTTGACGAGTGTCTTCAACGAGTTGCAAACCAGAAGAGAAGCAAAAAGGAATGAAACAGAGAAAAGAGGGCGTGGAAAATTAGATATAGGCTAAATAAGACTTAAAACTTCAAGCCCTACTAAAACTACCTCTATTCTGAGTTAGAAGGAAAGAAGAAACTTTGCCTTAACTATTATTTTCATCTCGAGACGCACAACCCCCCCCCCCCCAGTTGACTTATTTAATATATTATAATATTTAAACGAAGAGATTTAACTAACTAAAAAGCTTTTCTTATTTCATTAAATTCTTCAAACAGTCTGAATATTATATAAATATAAAAATTATTCGAAATATTATCTCTCAATTGGTTCTTAAAAAGATAATTTAAATTAATTTTTTGATGTTGAAAAGAAGTTTTTTTTTTAATTATTATTATCTCAGTTGAAATTAATTCCAGATGAGAGAAGAGAAAAAGAGAAAGGGGTTGATTGATGATAAAAATAAAAGGAGAAAATATGATTTTAAATGTTAAATTGTTTGTTAATATTTATAAAGAGAATAAATAGAAATAAGTATTTTTCCTTAAATCAAGATATATATTAATAATAAAAGGTGATAAACTTTAAAAGAATAATAAACGTCTATTGACAACACACAGGATAGACATTATAAATAAAAACAAAAGATAGATTCGAAAGAATTAGAAGAGAATAAAAAGTGGATGGAGGTGGTAATGGATAGAGACAATTGGAGATAAATGCTTGTTTAGTGTGTATATTTTAATTATAATTTATAATCATAGTTTTGTTTAAGAACTTTAAAATATATTTAGCCGAATTGTGGAAATTTTCTCATGACTTCTTCCCCGTAGGGCTGACAATAGGGGCATTTAGTGACTCATTGGAGGATGGTCAGGTGTGGGCTGCTGCGTTAACTCAATTATCCACTTAAGGGCTATTCCAAGGGGAGGATTAATGCACCAGATGCAGGCTGCTGGCACCCACTGATCAGTTATTAAATTTGAATTGATCTCAAGTGGAAATTGCCCCGAAATTAAAAAAAAGTCCAGTCCAGGTCGATTTGTTGTTCAATTAAATAACTATCAATAGAAGAGTGATGGGGGATGAAGTGAGGTGGAGCTCAGTTGGTTATTCAACCTAATAGGATGCTTTGAATAAGTATAATCGTTTATTTTTCTCTGAGGATTTATTTTTCTTTTTCATATCTTGATTTATATATATATATTTATATACAAGAGGGTTTATATAGGTGGTAGAGCATGTTCAGATGCTGCAGATGATAAGGTTCTTCGGGGTGATTCCCGCCCGCAACCGCTCAGGGCGACACTCGCCCCAAATTGCATGTCAGCCTGGCAAGGTGTCGGCGAATGTACCGCTTTTGTCTTTTTCGCCCTGTGGCAAACAACGCCCCAGTAATAATCCCACGTCGACATTTTAATTATAACGCCCTTACACACTCACACCGTGACGGTTGCAGAACGGAATCCACCATTAGAAGAATGTAACCTCCAGCGTTATGGAAAAGGGGTGGGAAAATCATTGTCAAAAATGAATTCAAATTACCTTTTACTTAACAGCCACATAGAACGAGAATGGAGAACGGGGAGGATGAAGTGTAGAACAGGACTCAATAATGGAAAAAATGGCCTTTTACCGTGAATGAATAAAATGGGATTCGAGAAACTTAAAGACAATTTTTTTTTTAAAGATTTTTCCAATTAGAATCATTTTAAAGAAATTTCACAGATATTTTTAAGGTAAATAAATTTAATAATTATTAACTAATTAACTTGTAGTATTCTTCATATTTAAATAAATAAAATTAAGCTTCGATATTTTAAGATTAGTATCTTTCTACCCATTTCACCTATTTAGGATCTTTTATTTATTAATTTTGTATATACACTCAGATAAATTATTTGGTAAATTTTCAATAAATAATTTCATAGATATTTAGGGATCATTTGTTTATATTGATTTTTTCTATAATATTAAAAAGCTGGAGTGTCTCCACTTGACTATCTCGCAAATTAGAACTGGATTAAATAACATTTATTATATTTAAATTAAATTTAATAAATTATAAATTAAAATTAATAAATAATATTTATTAAACCAGCGCGTCTTTGGCTTTTTGTTGATGACACCACGTCACGAGCTGGCGCGTGATTTGCAGTGTTAAAAATTTTATTCCGGTACTTTCAGAGATTTAATCAAGCTGAAATTCTATATATAGCAGTTTTATATAATTTTTAATCATTTGAAATACTATCAAACATATATCTTTATTTTTACGGTCAGTTTAGAGGAAAAAGAAATGAAAACGTGTAATAACCCTCTTCCGAAAGAGCTACATTTCTCAAAAGTTGATAGAAAACTACGAATTTTGAATAATGCCCTTGCACCAAATTTCATTATTCTAGCTCAAACCGTTTTTCAGTAATCTCTTATCTACACACACACACACATACAGACATTTTTCTCAACCTTAGTGAAAATGACTCAGGCACCTTCAAAACGTATAAAAACATCAAAATCTTGACATCGAAAATTTTCGTGATCTCAATAGTATGGTAAAAAGTTAATACCGCTCAAATCAACGTAATTTTTATTAGGATTAAAATTTAATGATATATTTCTATAATTTTTCAAGATATCAAGATAAAATATATCATCTTTTTACATAATAATGAGGTCCCCCAATGTTCAAATAATATAATAAAAAAATTATATAATATAAAAATTGATATCATTCATATTAAGTAATTGCATTAATGAAGAAAATAAATTAAATATTAATATTATGAATATACAAACTAAGTTAATTGAAAATGCAGTGTTGTTTGAACAATACTTGTATAATTGATATTTATTTCTAATAAGTGATTTAGATATCTCATTAAACAGCTTCCCATGATTATTGCAAATGTTCAAAATGTTCTTCATTATTTTGTAAACATTTTAATCATGGATATGAATTTAAATTATATTTTTCGAATAAGCTGCATTTTTAATTACCTAACTTATGCCGAACCCTGTATATATTAATAATAAAAAAAATAGGTATACAGAATTTATTTCTTTAGAAGAAAGGAAAAAAAAGTATTTTTTTAAATTCAGGATACATGAATCATTTCAATCGATGAACATTTTTTATCCATTTTTTTAAAATATTTATTTACCTCTTTTGTTTTTATTATTTATTGTTTTATTGAATTTTCTAAAACTCTTCACTTATTTTTCAATTTGTTTTCAAAGAAGACAAAAAGTTTTTTTTTTTCATTATGAAGAAAAATGTTCTTTTTTAATCACGATTTTTGTTTTAATAAAACACAACTTGTATATATATGGATAATCTTAAGGGATGGAGGGGGGGGGGGTGCGTGTGTGATTAATCCCCCTACTGAAGAAGATGCCATCAGCACCTTTTGGGGTGCCTGAGGGCTTAAGTGATTCATCTCCAGCATACGGCAATTATCCAGGGCTTTGACATCCAGGAGTGTGTCTGCCTTGGGGGGGCTCCGTCCCCGCATCTGGACAATGTCTTTGTCCCGTACTCCCCACTAATCAAGGGGGTGTGGATTCACACCCTTGATTATAATCAACTCTCCTGTCCCTTGAGTCTTTTGAAAATCACAATAATAAGATTAAAAAAAAGAGAAAAAAAATATATATAAGTATATACATATACTTATATAAATGTTAAATTACATAAAATATTCAAAACTTCTCTTTTGTCACTTTATTTATTTATTTACAAATTTGTATTTTTAAATTATCAAAGAAAAATAAATTCTTTTACTCTACTCTCACATATTATATATTTATAAAAAAGAAAATATATTATAATTTTAAATCTTGTTACTATCTCGCCAAAAAAATAAAGATATATATTTGATACTTTTTCACATGATTAATAATTGTATAAAACTGCTATATATACAATTTCAGCTTGATTGAATCACGCGCCAACACGTGATGTGGTGCCATCAATAAAGAGCCAAAAATACGCTAGTTTAATAGATATTATTTATTAATTTTAATTTATAATTTAATTAATTTAATTTAATTTAAATTAATATATGTTTTTTAATCCAATTCAAATTTGCGAGATAGTCGAGTGGAGACACTCCAGATTTTTTTTGAATTCAAAGAATGGTTGAAAAAAGGGCATTTCATATACTAAAGTTATCTTTAATGTGTTTTCATATATAATATTGTATGCTTATTTACCTCTAGTTAATCTCTAGTTAACTTTATATATATTCATATGCACACGTTATCATAATTTATTTAAATTATATAATTGATAATATAATAAAATCTTTCAATATATATTCCATATATATATATATATATAAAAAATCTAATAGATTAAATTTTATTTCTAACCGTTCATTGAAATTACTCTAATACTAAAAAGAAACGTTAAATTACAGTGTTATTAAATAATGTTATACGTATATACATACTTAAATATTTTTTTTTAATTCCTTATTTTATCATTATTGTTAGTTAAGACAATATTTTTGAAAAACTCTTTGAGGACGTGTAAAATTAGCTGATATGTTGATTTTGGCCCGCGGACTGTAGTTTGCGTACCTTTGATTTAATGGACATTGCTCATGATTGGTTGGTTATATTGAATACATATTCCATTGGATTCATAAAAAAATTTAAATTAAAAAACAAATTAATTAATTTAACTGGAATACAAATAGATGATATCCAAATTACAAAAATAAAAACCAGAGATTAATATTCATCGTTATAAAAAAATGTTCTCACAAATAAGGAACAAATAGAAATTAGGATAGGGATAGTTGGAGGAATGTGGTAGTTGTAGCCTAAAACATTCAAATTCAAACAAAAAAACAAAATAGTTTGCGTTGGAGCAATTATATAAAAACATTTAGGAATTATTTTTTTTATAGAAAAATGGCCGTTTAAGGTCATTTTTTGTTTTTAAAATTCTTTCAAAAGATAAAACGATTATCGCTTGCAAAAAGGCGATTTACAGCTCTTTTTTTACTTTCAACAATTATTACTAGAATT
Organism: Labia minor; assembly: GCA_963082975.1. Lineage (NCBI taxonomy): Eukaryota > Metazoa > Arthropoda > Insecta > Dermaptera > Spongiphoridae > Labia > Labia minor. Next base: position 32,410,092 of record OY720350.1, on the reverse strand, counting down.
ATTCAGAATTACATTCTTTTCAAAAAAAATATTACTATTAAATAATAATAATATCAAAAATCAATCATTAAAAATCTTAAAAAAAATTTATGTCCGTCACAAAATTGAAATAATGAGAATGCAAAAGGAAAAAAAACCTGTTTTAGCACAGCTGGGAAATATCCGTTTAGCATTTAAGGGAGAAATCCCCGGGGGCTAATTTTAACATTCAGTGAAATGCAGGTCACTAGAGCCACCCCTATTGCGTGGAGATTTTAATAAATGCACCCTACGAAATCAATAATTATTTAGTGCAAATCAAATCAAATTCAATTTAAAAAAAAAAAAGAAAATCACTATCCTTTTCCCAAGTATAAATTTTTCCTATTCTTATAAAGAAAAGAAATCAAGAGAAGATTAAAGTAAATACGTTCCATGTACCACCAATACATTGAGTTTGATCGAATATAATAAATATTATTTATTTATTTTTCATTGGATTAGTTGAGTGTAGTTAATCAAGGTTTGAGTGAAATTTGGAAAACTGAGAAGGGTCAATAAATGAAATTGTTTAATGAACTTTACCCTTCGTTGTCTAAACAAATTTTATTTCATTTGATAATCAAAATCAAAGAATTTCAAACACGAGTATAATATTTATTTATTTTTATTATTCATCAACAGTCATGTTATTAATACTAAATAACTAAATCCTTGATGAATTTGTTTTTAAAGATAAAATAAAATTTTTATTTATGTAATTGATAATATTATCTCTGACCTTCGGATTAGAATAAAAATTGATTAATTTAATTTATTATATTATCAGTGTATGATAATATTATATTAACAATTATAACAAATTAATTTAAACCTCGATATACATTTTTATTTCATCATCTGAAAAGGAACTGTGAACAACTACGAGATTTTGATATTTCTTTACATTATAACATCATTGGAATTTATTTATGACATTTTTATGATTATGTGTCTGGGAAAAAGAAGGGGTTAAATATTATAGTTTCTACATGGTTTATCCGATTTAACTCAAAATTTATTACGGAAATATTTTAAATTCTTATTCTTCAGCAACATTCAAAAAAATATTGTGCACTTACTTCTCAAAAGTTCATATTTATTTTTTTGCTATTTTAATATAAATTATTAAGATTTTTAGACAACTAACTATATGTATAATATCATTTATAGATTTAGTTAATTAAATGAAAGTAAAAAGAAGTATTAAAAGAACAACAGAATTCAAAATCGTCCTTGATAGGTGCAAGTTATGCGCAGTAAGTTTTTTTTTTCTTATTTAAGAATTTAACTGCGCATTACTGATTTTTAAATCGGGTGAGTCAAACATTAAAATAAATATGTAGCATTTATATTTTTTTTATGTTAATCTTATATTATATTAATCAAATTTTCTGAATAATGTAATTTATTTATTTATTTTGATAATATATTCAATATTCTATTATTACTTAATCATCAGTTGTATTTATTAAGGCTTTTGTGGTTATTTTGATAATTATTAAGGGAATTTTTATTAAAAGATCACATTGTTTGTATAATATTATTTATTAAATTAAAATAACTGTACAACGTTTCGACTGAAGAATAAGCATTATTAAGGGAATTTTTATTAAAACATCACATTGTTTGTATAAAATTATTTTATTCTGCAGTCGAAACGTTGTACAGTATTTTTAATTTAATAAATAATTTTATACAAACAATGTGGTCTTTTAATAAAAATTCCCTTAATAAGAATCATCAGTTAATTATCAGAAAAATAATAAAAATTCTCACCACATTTTAATATTAAATATTTATATTTTGTACTATAATTTTACTTTTGATATATTTTTAAAAATTTTTTTTTAGAAAACATTCTCTGATATTATCTGGAATTCGAAAAATCCTTTCTAAATAAAGACAAAGGATAGGTAAGAAATTAGAATCATGGTTGTTTTTTGCTATTATAAGGATTACAACCTTCTCAACGACGATGAAAAATTAACGAAAAAAAAAAAAAAAAAAAAAATTATCTAGATATAAGCGACGACATAATTTTTTGCCCATTTTTTTTTCTCTCGCCCTAATATAAACAGCGTCATTTGAATTATTATTTTCGCGTTGATAATGGACACAAAGGGGCCGGTGTCCCCTCCTCCCACGGGCGTTGGCTTTTTCACAACCGCCAGCCTATTGTCCCAAATATATTAGCCCACAAATCAAAAAGCATAATTAATATAAAAAGGGCCCAGGTTGTTTATTTCGTATTTTGGCTTTGTACGGTAGTGGTATGGATATCCAGGCACGCGTCACGCCACCATCTCTGCCCTTTTGCGCCCACGGGTCCAGTTCAATTTATGAGTTTGCCTAGGTGTGTGTGAATGTGACATAAATGTGCCGAGGCGTATTTATTAAATACGTATTTACTCTCTCATTCTATAGAAGAGAATGTGCAGTACTGGATGTGTATTTAGAGTGAGCAAAGGGTAGGCTAGGGGGAGGGGGGGGTAGATAGGATTCAATGCGGGAAGGGGATAGAGGAGTGCATGTGATACTGATGAGTAAATATTTTCGTTAAATTATACATTAGTTTGAACACCAATCGTTAGAAATTATTATAAAATATTCAATAATATTTGTTTTAATGAAAAATTGAACAAAAAAAAAAAAAAAAATTTAATATAGATGATATGAATTTATGTAATATAATACATATACATATAAAATGAAATAAATAAATATATAAATTGTGTAACTGAAAAGTGTTCAAATATTCAAGGTAAATAAACAAAGAGAATTTGAATAAATAAAAAAAAAAAAAAAAAAAAAAAAAGAGAGAGAGAGATGGATGGATGGAGAAGGGGAATATTATTATAATAAAGATTCCAGCTGGTTACATATTTCATTTACATTGAAACCATATGGTTTAAAAAATACTGGCTAGGGAATCATCCGAGTATAATTTTTTTTATTTAAGAAACTTGTTTTTGCCATGTGGGTCTTCACAATAGTACCCCATATATTCTTAATTTTTTTTTCTTTTAATACAAACTGATGTCAATTTTTCTAATTAATAATAAATATAAATTTTATTTTATTTTAAATCAAAGGGGGTACAAGTAACATTTGTGCTTCTCTTTCATCATACATTTTTTATGTTAATTAATTCTTATTTATTCATCGAGGTAAATAAAGTCATCTTTGTCGGGGCACAGCCAAGTGTACTGTTTAATCAAACTATTTATTCATTTTTATATTCATAATATGAATTTAAAATTAAAGAAAAATAAAATAAAAACCATAATAAATTTATATATAAGTGAATTCATAATCTAATTTTTAAATAATTTAAGAATAGGTAAATTTTTATTTTTAATTCTTTTTTTTTAAAAAAAATCTGGAGTGTCTCCACTCGACTTTCTCGCAATTTGAATTGGATTAATTAACATATATTATATTTAAAAATTGAATTTAATTAATTAAATTATAAATTAAAATTAATAAATAATATTTATTAAACCAGGGCGTGTTTGGCTCTTTGTTGAACACCACGTCACGTGCTGGCGCGTGATTAGCAGTCAACGTGTTAAAAAATTATATAATTCTGGTACTTTCAACAATTCAATCAAGCTGGAATTCTATATATAGCAGTTTTATACAATTTTTAATCATTTTATCAAACATATATCTTTATTTTTACGGTAACTTTAGAGAAAAAAATCGGGAGTGTCCTCCCCTAGACTTTCCCGCATATAAATAGGTAATTAGGTTATTATTATTATGTTTTAACAACAATAAAAAAAAACAAACTAATTAATTTAAATTATAAAGTAAAATGGTTTAACACTATTATATATATTTATAATTTCCACCTAACGCTACTTGTATAGGTATAATGTCACTTCCGGTAGTCAGATCATGATGAAATTTGGTATCTCAATTTTTTTCATCTTTTTAAATCTATATACAAAATATGAAGCAAATATCTCGAAGCAAACTGGTACTTTACTTGAAAGGTAAACGCAACCAGTGTAGGTAAAGTACCACTTCCGGTTAACCGATTTTGACGAAATTTTGATAGAAATCTACAAACTGTGAATAATATCGGTGTACCAAATTTCGAAGTCCTAGCTTGATTAGTTTTTGAGTAAATTTGCTTACAGACATTACATACATACATACATACACACACACAGACATAATTCGAAAAATGGTATTTTCCGACTCAGGGAGGTCTAAAACGTCAAGATCTATCGAAATCTCGAAGTCGAAATTTTTGACGATTCCAATACTTCCCTTATACGAAGTATGCGGGAAAGTAAAAATGAAAACGTTGTAGGTAATAACCCCCTTCCGGTTGAGCTACATTTTTCGGAAGTTGATAGAAAACTACGAATTTTGAATACTGCCTTTATACCAAATTTCATTAGTCTAACTCAAACCATTTTTGCATAATCTTGTCTTCACACACAAATAGAGAGATCGAGAGATTTTCTCAACCTTAGTGAAAATGACTCAGGGACCTTCAAAACGTATAAAAACATTAAAATTTCGACATCGAAAATTTTCGTGATCGCAATACTATCTCTAGCGAGATAGTAAAAAAATATAGTCAAATCCTTTTATTAATTCCTTGTGTGTGCCTCTATCTAATAAGTGATGATCAGATACCAGTTAAGGCTTAACCTTATCATGGAATTTCCTTTGTTCGTTATTTATTCGAAAGACCTGTCTGATTCACGGTTCACCAGATAACAAATTCTGGACTTCAATTGATTTTGTGAGTTTTTCGGTGCCTCTCCCACCTCCTTACTCTCCTATGAGTGAGAAATTATCAAAGGGTGTAAGGTAGCCAACCGGTCGATGGTCTGGACTTTATCCCCTTCCCCGTTCCTCTCCCCTCTTTCCTCCTCCTTCTATGTTCCCCTTGCGACATGGGGGGTTGCTTCTTGATGGATTACCCCTTCGATTAGAGTTGATTGCTCTAAAGAGAGAGAAACACTTTCACCGATAGCGAAGTCTCTCGTCCGCACCCTCTGGCATGTCAGCATCATCGACTACTCCCTTAAAAAACTTCTCCCATCCCAATTTCTCGTCGTTCTAGTATAAAACAATGAGTTTACGATTGTCATTAAATTAGTCCCATCTCCATCCACTCGTCATTAAGTCATTAAGTCCTCTTGTATTTTATAACTTGAGGAGAATTCATCCTCCAGGGGATGAAACAAAGTACTTTATTTATTCACTGTGGGTTGGTGATAAACTCATTTTTGGCTATTAATTTTAAAACATAACAGTTGACTCATATGCATGGACGACACTCCAAGGGAACATCCTTGTCCCCGGTAAATAAAATCACAATCGTCCACCCTACATTTTGATATAAATTTCTTTATCCCTTTCAATTATATATTTATCTCTTTTTTTAAGAAGATTTATTTTTCAACGAAAGAATTTTTAATACAATTTTTTCTCCTTATTAACTGTTTTAATAATTTCAATTTCTTGGACAGGTTGTAAATCTAATATATAATTTGTACAATCAAAGTTCGAACTAATTAATAAGTTATTATAACTAATCTATACATTAAGTAAATATGTAAAACTATTCAAATCATTAGGGATAAATAATAAGAATAAAAAGTAAAATTGATAATATAAAAATATATAATATAAAAATAAATAAATAAAAATAAAACAATAAAACATTTAGAAGTTAAACTTAGGCAATAAAGAATTAAAAAGAGTTGGTTCGAAATTATTTTATTTGTTTACTTTATGCGCATTTGTGTACCTATACCATCCATCTGAGTCGACAAGAAAATGTTCAACAGAACTAAATATCTATTAGTTGAATAAAAATATTTATTTATTATTTTAATTTTTTTAAATATTCCAAAAGACCGAATTATATATTATTATTATTAATTTATATTATACTTGTGTTAATAAATATAAATATTATTGAATTTTTAGTTTTTAATTTTTTATTATTATTAATAGTGAACTTGTAATGGTTTTGTTGATGGATTCCATTTAAAGATGTCGTTTTTATTTGCCCCCCCCCCTCACCACTCCCACTGCCACATGTGCATCGTTTTGAATTGAAAATCTCCTCTTTATTCTAGTATGTTGATCATTTTCATATCTCACTATTTTCCAGTGAATGATGGATATATAATTCAATAATAAAGCGCAAAAAAGATTGTTTTTGTTGTTGATGATTTTGGATGATGATTCAAATTTCCCAACGGTTGTTAATTTAGGTGTGGTTTTTTCGCCGAATTGAATGATGGCGAAAGGATGGTGGATGGAGGGGTGGAAAGAGTGGTGGGAGGTGTTTTTTTTTCTCCCGATGTAAAAAAAGGCATTGGGAGGGCTTTAAACGAGAAGTATAGGAGGGGAAGGGGTTCGTAGTTGAACACAGCAGACAGTGATTCCGGGGGGTTCGCGTAAAAAACCCCCACAGGCGCAATTTCGTTTTTCGGTTATTAACACGGGGGGCGTTGATGGGGCGCCCCACTCCTCCTAAAGCGGCATAAATATTTCTAACTGCGTGGCACATATCGTGCAATAGGTTAGCACATACAATAACACGTAATAAAAAGGACTATTTAAATTACACAACATTGTCTGTGTAATGCGTTTATGGGTACTCGAGCCAAATTTACTGACGCTGTTTGTGCTATATCATAGCGATTAAAAAAAAGCGGATCCCCACACCATATCACGTATCAATCTATCCTCCACCCCCGCCATCGGACAAATGGCCATTTAAGCTTGAAGAAACATTCTTAAATGTTCAAAGTACACAAAGCTATTCTATTCGAAAGAACGAAAACAGATATTTAAGAAAGATTCACATAACCCTTTTTTTTAAATTAATTCTTATCCAGAGAGCTTGCCAAATAATTAAATAGGAAATTATATTTTATTTAACTATATATTTATAGGCATTTAAAAAAAAAGAAAGAAATAATTAAAATAGAAAAAATAATTTAATTCAATTGATAATCTCGAGAGTAATGAAACTTGAGGCCGAGGGTTCAAACCTAATCAAGTACAAAAAGTAGATAAAAATTAATTTAATAAATAAAAAAAATATCTTTGGAAAGAGCTTAGATATCATTAGGTTTAAAATAAAAATATATCTCTTCGCGTATTAAACTTTAAAAACATCCTAAAATCTAATTATTTTTAAAGATATTTTTGTAAATTTGAATTACATTCGAAGAAAAAATGAAATTTTTAATTTAACAATTTTATAACTTAAGCTTTTATTCAGAATGATTTTTTTTATCTAATAATATTAAAATAATTTAAATTTTAATAATTATTTTGACATTCGTACAACTTTTTCAAGTTCAAAGATTCGCCTCGACATGCTTACACATGCCTGGGATGTTTTTATGGATACCAACGACAATGTTATTGTCTATTTTAGTAAAATTCGAAAAAATTATCAAGGCAAACTACAATGGACACTTTTTAGAGAAAGTACCGCGAGAATCTTCTGGTACAAAAAATGATATAAAAAAAAACACCTAAAGGAAGGTTACTTGACGTTTTTACGGAAGATAACTCCTCATCCAGTATCCTCTTCCTATTAGACCAGAGTTCTTAAACTTATGTACTCCGCGAACCCCCACTTGAAAAAAATTTTTTTGACGGACCCCATCCCAACTTTAGGTACTTTACGTCATTTTATTAGTTAATTTCTGGCTTACGATCTCATAAGAACAAGGATATATGATGAATATTTCTAACAGTGATTGGTGAATAACGATTTTTTAGCATATTGTAGAACACATTTTATTAGAAATTATAATATTAAAGAAAGAAACTTCAGCTAAATATGAAGATGGAAACGGTAGCAATAGTTTTCTTGCACATTTCGATGAATTTGGGTATTTGATCTCTGTTTCCTCACAAAGCCATGCCCCATCGCTCCTTTTATATTAAATAAAGTTTCAACTGACTCATCATTTTCTCGTGCACCTGTACGATGACTTTGCGGACCCCCAGTAAAGGCTTCGCGGACCACAGTTTAAGAACCTCTGTATTAGACATTCCACTTATGCCATCACCTCACCTCTATACTAACAATTCTCAGTTAAATTTTTATTAATGTATTTTATTTGCTTTTCATGTATTTAAAGATAAATTAATCAATTTACATAGTATTATATGTCAAATATGATTAAATAAAGCAAGGAATCCATGCAAAGCAGAGTTAGAGCTAACAAATAGAATACACTAAATTCTATTACAAATTACAAATAGAAATAAAATAAATAAATCAAAAAATAAAAAAAATAAAATCTTTAAAATGAAGTTATTTAAAGTCTTATGTTTGTGGCAGATAAAAACATTTAAGAAATGTTTTTCAAAATTCATCATTTTTCTAAAATAATATAATTTATCCAATTAATACATATTATAGTATTAACTACTCTTTAATAATATATATATATATATATATAATTGCGGGTTTGATATTTCCCCCCAGACCAAGCGAGATGGCGGCGAGCCACGTCGCACTCAATGGGCGGGGCCTGTAAACCTAAGACGCCGCGTAAAGGCTTCTACCCAGGTATAAAGAGGTCGACCCAAGTGTCTGAACACATAAGTAAAACAGTCAATCAACGCATCATGAAGTCCTCTCTTGAATTACCTAGTTATTAAACCCTTAGACATAGCCAATAATTTTTGTATTCGATTATAAACCCGGATAATGTAAAGAGTGACTTTAAGACATTGACTAATTATATATCAGACGATCAGCTTCCAAAAGGCAGTTCATCCAGCGCCTCCAGTTCATCCAGCGCCTCCAGTACATTCGATTGTAGATACTACTATTTTACTCCAAGTGCCAAAAGTGTTAAGTGATTTGCTGACTCTCCAGAAAGTACGTAAGCCGACTTTATTATTATCTTAATGTCACTCTGCTTGAATTCCCTTTAAATTGATTAAATCTTTATAAAACTCTTCCGTTAATAAATTTATATTAAATCTACGACTCTCTGATCATTTCCCCTAAATCAAGAAATCCCACAAATTGGGGGCTCAGCCGGGATCTGAATTAAATATCCACAAAGTGGCTGGGATTTTAAATAATAACGCGCCAAAAATAATTCTCTAACTCAGAATGAGTACCTTAAGGGAAATGATCGAAGTAGCCAACAAAATTAAAACAGAAAAACTCAAAATTGTTAAAATATTGAACACAGTAATTTTCGACAAATCAACGAGAGTGAATAGAAAAAATATTCTATCTTTCAAGGGATTCAATTTTTCGGAAGATTCAGAAGAATTTATAAATAAATTGGAATATATGAAACAAAATTTAACATGGCAAGATTTAATTAAAATTTCACCCGTCTTGAATATAAAATGCAATCCATCAGAAGACATCTTAAGAAAAAGAATATTATCATTTTTGTGTCACTTGGAATACGAAGAGGAGGACGACAGCGATGAAGATAACGAAGAATCCGACGACGAGGGAACCAACGACGATGAAGAAATCAACGACGATAACGAAGGCAACAATCAGCAGGAAAAGGAGGATGAACTCAACCAAATCGATTACGACGACCCGAAGATAGTCAGAAACAAAGGTGAGCAAATCTTCAATTCAAATTGCTCTGTTGGTTTCCGAGACATTGAAGAGATGATCAGAAAATTCAATGGAAAGGACGGATACCCAATAGAAAAATGGATTGAAGAGTTTGACAATATCAAGATTTTGCTAAAATTGAACCCTCTCCAGACTTTAATTTATGCAAAACGATCTTTAACTGATTTGGCAAAATTATTTATTCAGTCGGAACCTTGTATCGATTCGTGGCGAACATTAAAAGAGAAACTAAGAAGTGAATTCGGATCAAAAATTTCAAGTGCCAGCTTGCATAGATCACTGAATGAACGACGAAAACGACGAGAGGAATCTACGCAAGAATATTTCTTAGTAATGAAAGAAATGGCAAATAGAGGAAATATTGAGCAAGCATCTCTTTTTGAGTACGTCATCAACGGGATAGAGGATAACGAAACAAATAAATCAATTTTATACGGAGCCAAAAACCTTTCCGAATTCAAAGACAAACTGAGGATCTACGAAAAAATTAAAAATAAAATAAGCAATAAAACCCCAAACTCAACGAAAATATTAGAAAAAGATTGGAGAAAACCCAGAGAGCAACCAAAAGATTTTCAAAAACCAGTACGATGTTTCAATTGCGGCTCAAACCAACATCTCTCAATAAGATGCCCTGACAAAAGTAAAGGAACTAAGTGCTACAATTGTGGAAAATTTGGTCATTTAGCCCGACTATGCCGTGAGAATAAAGCCTCAGTAAATTTAGCGATCGAAAAAAATAATACAATACCAATTACAATTCATGATAACAAGAGCACCGCTTTGATCGACACTGGAAGCGATGTAAATCTCATAAGAGAAGATTTATATCATGACATCGGTAGCCCAGAAATAACAGAAACAAGCAAAGCTTTCACAGGCCTCGGTAATATAACAACAACTTCGCCAGGCAGCTTTGTAACTAACATCACTATAGACGATGAAGTTTTTCAAATCAAATTATACATACTAAAGAAAAGCCAAATTAATTACAAGCTAATCATTGGGCAAGAATTGTTACAACAATGTGAATTAATAATGAAAAAAGGAAGTATCACATTAAAAAATCTTTGTAAAGAAAACAAGTCAGATGAGGCTAAGGATACAGCAGATCTAATGACGATTCTAAAGGATGACCACGCTCAGGAAGAAATTGATGCACCATCTATATATAAAGATAAAATTTCCGACATAATTAAAAACTACAAACCAAATAAATCAATAAACTCAGAAATTAAAACAAAAAATGTTGACGAGGAAGAAATAGAAGAACAAAATGAAGATTTTTCTGATGAGGTTATTAATCATGATGAAGAAAATGAAGAAGAAATTATTAATGAAGAACATGACTTACATGAAAATAATGATATACCTGAAGATAGTGAAATGCATGAAGAGGAAACAAATGAAAAGAATAATCAAGAAGATGAAGCTCTAATAATGAAAAAGTCTGATGAGTATGTAGAAGATGAATTAACTGAAAAAGAAATAAATCAAGATGTAAATGATCAAAATGAAATAAATCAAGAGTTAAATGATCAAAATGAAATAAAAAAATCTAATGATCAATTAACATATGCAATCAATATAGAAAATGCACATAACACTGAACAAATAAAAGAAACAAAAGATTCTGAAGAATTTGAAGAAACTTCAATGATAATTAACGAGTCAATAAATGATAATAGTTTAATAAATGATAAATTGACAAATAAAGAACAAGATTTAATAAATGGAATCGATAAACAATTTATAAATGAATCTCAAATAGCTAGAGAGTCTATAAGTGAAAACGAAGATCATCAAAAAATAGAAGAAAATATCGTGAAATTGATAAGTTATGAAAGTCAAGATGATTCTGCTCTGACTAAGATTACAGATACCATTAATGAAGAAGATAATCTTGAAATATCACATACACCAAAACGTAAACGTGAAAATGATGACACATTTCATAAAATTTACGAAAAGAAGCTAAAAACTCCATACTTAAAGTTCAAGAAGAAAATAAAAAAAACATATGCGAAAAAATGTAAAACACCCATCAAGTATCGAAACGGAGATTTGGTCGCCATAAAAAGAACCCAATTCGACCCCGGTCTAAAAATTAAAAGTGCGTTTTTAGGGCCATATGAAGTGGTACAAGCTTTGAATCATAACGAATACCAAGTCAAGAAAATTTCGAATTGTGAAGGGCCAAATCTCTCTCTAACTTCATCTGAATTTATGAAACCCTACCCCGATTATTAAAAGAACCAAGTGAAATAGTGAGAAAGTGAAATACAAGAGAAATAGTGAAAAAGTGAAATATGAGTGAAATAGTGAAAAGTAAAATGTAAGTGTAATATTAAAATAAAGTGATAAAACAATACTAACAAAGTGATCTAGTGTAATAAAATAATAATGTTTAAGATGTTATTTTTATGTTCAATTGTTTTTAAGTTTAGAAAATTGTTTAATAATAATGTTTAAGAAGTTATTTTTATGTTCAAATTGTTTTTAAGTTTAGAGAATTTTTGAAACTGTGATCAAGTGAGGACACTATGAAGGTCAGGAATGGCCGATTGCGGGTTTGATATTTCCCCCCAGACCAAGCGAGATGGCGGCGAGCCACGTCGCACTCAATGGGCGGGGCCTGTAAACCTAAGACGCCGCGTAAAGGCTTCTACCCAGGTATAAAGAGGTCGACCCAAGTGTCTGAACACATAAGTAAAACAGTCAATCAACGCATCATGAAGTCCTCTCTTGAATTACCTAGTTATTAAACCCTTAGACATAGCCAATAATTTTTGTATTCGATTATAAACCCGGATAATGTAAAGAGTGACTTTAAGACATTGACTAATTATATATCAGACGATCAGCTTCCAAAAGGCAGTTCATCCAGCGCCTCCAGTTCATCCAGCGCCTCCAGTACATTCGATTGTAGATACTACTATTTTACTCCAAGTGCCAAAAGTGTTAAGTGATTTGCTGACTCTCCAGAAAGTACGTAAGCCGACTTTATTATTATCTTAATGTCACTCTGCTTGAATTCCCTTTAAATTGATTAAATCTTTATAAAACTCTTCCGTTAATAAATTTATATTAAATCTACGACTCTCTGATCATTTCCCCTAAATCAAGAAATCCCACAAATTGGGGGCTCAGCCGGGATCTGAATTAAATATCCACAAAGTGGCTGGGATTTTAAATAATAACGCGCCAAAAATAATTCTCTAACTCAGAATGAGTACCTTAAGGGAAATGATCGAAGTAGCCAACAAAATTAAAACAGAAAAACTCAAAATTGTTAAAATATTGAACACAGTAATTTTCGACAAATCAACGAGAGTGAATAGAAAAAATATTCTATCTTTCAAGGGATTCAATTTTTCGGAAGATTCAGAAGAATTTATAAATAAATTGGAATATATGAAACAAAATTTAACATGGCAAGATTTAATTAAAATTTCACCCGTCTTGAATATAAAATGCAATCCATCAGAAGACATCTTAAGAAAAAGAATATTATCATTTTTGTGTCACTTGGAATACGAAGAGGAGGACGACAGCGATGAAGATAACGAAGAATCCGACGACGAGGGAACCAACGACGATGAAGAAATCAACGACGATAACGAAGGCAACAATCAGCAGGAAAAGGAGGATGAACTCAACCAAATCGATTACGACGACCCGAAGATAGTCAGAAACAAAGGTGAGCAAATCTTCAATTCAAATTGCTCTGTTGGTTTCCGAGACATTGAAGAGATGATCAGAAAATTCAATGGAAAGGACGGATACCCAATAGAAAAATGGATTGAAGAGTTTGACAATATCAAGATTTTGCTAAAATTGAACCCTCTCCAGACTTTAATTTATGCAAAACGATCTTTAACTGATTTGGCAAAATTATTTATTCAGTCGGAACCTTGTATCGATTCGTGGCGAACATTAAAAGAGAAACTAAGAAGTGAATTCGGATCAAAAATTTCAAGTGCCAGCTTGCATAGATCACTGAATGAACGACGAAAACGACGAGAGGAATCTACGCAAGAATATTTCTTAGTAATGAAAGAAATGGCAAATAGAGGAAATATTGAGCAAGCATCTCTTTTTGAGTACGTCATCAACGGGATAGAGGATAACGAAACAAATAAATCAATTTTATACGGAGCCAAAAACCTTTCCGAATTCAAAGACAAACTGAGGATCTACGAAAAAATTAAAAATAAAATAAGCAATAAAACCCCAAACTCAACGAAAATATTAGAAAAAGATTGGAGAAAACCCAGAGAGCAACCAAAAGATTTTCAAAAACCAGTACGATGTTTCAATTGCGGCTCAAACCAACATCTCTCAATAAGATGCCCTGACAAAAGTAAAGGAACTAAGTGCTACAATTGTGGAAAATTTGGTCATTTAGCCCGACTATGCCGTGAGAATAAAGCCTCAGTAAATTTAGCGATCGAAAAAAATAATACAATACCAATTACAATTCATGATAACAAGAGCACCGCTTTGATCGACACTGGAAGCGATGTAAATCTCATAAGAGAAGATTTATATCATGACATCGGTAGCCCAGAAATAACAGAAACAAGCAAAGCTTTCACAGGCCTCGGTAATATAACAACAACTTCGCCAGGCAGCTTTGTAACTAACATCACTATAGACGATGAAGTTTTTCAAATCAAATTATACATACTAAAGAAAAGCCAAATTAATTACAAGCTAATCATTGGGCAAGAATTGTTACAACAATGTGAATTAATAATGAAAAAAGGAAGTATCACATTAAAAAATCTTTGTAAAGAAAACAAGTCAGATGAGGCTAAGGATACAGCAGATCTAATGACGATTCTAAAGGATGACCACGCTCAGGAAGAAATTGATGCACCATCTATATATAAAGATAAAATTTCCGACATAATTAAAAACTACAAACCAAATAAATCAATAAACTCAGAAATTAAAACAAAAAATGTTGACGAGGAAGAAATAGAAGAACAAAATGAAGATTTTTCTGATGAGGTTATTAATCATGATGAAGAAAATGAAGAAGAAATTATTAATGAAGAACATGACTTACATGAAAATAATGATATACCTGAAGATAGTGAAATGCATGAAGAGGAAACAAATGAAAAGAATAATCAAGAAGATGAAGCTCTAATAATGAAAAAGTCTGATGAGTATGTAGAAGATTAATTAACTGAAAAAGAAATAAATCAAGATGTAAATGATCAAAATGAAATAAATCAAGAGTTAAATGATCAAAATGAAATAAAAAAATCTAATGATCAATTAACATATGCAATCAATATAGAAAATGCACATAACACTGAACAAATAAAAGAAACAAAAGATTCTGAAGAATTTGAAGAAACTTCAATGATAATTAACGAGTCAATAAATGATAATAGTTTAATAAATGATAAATTGACAAATAAAGAACAAGATTTAATAAATGGAATCGATAAACAATTTATAAATGAATCTCAAATAGCTAGAGAGTCTATAAGTGAAAACGAAGATCATCAAAAAATAGAAGAAAATATCGTGAAATTGATAAGTTATGAAAGTCAAGATGATTCTGCTCTGACTAAGATTACAGATACCATTAATGAAGAAGATAATCTTGAAATATCACATACACCAAAACGTAAACGTGAAAATGATGACACATTTCATAAAATTTACGAAAAGAAGCTAAAAACTCCATACTTAAAGTTCAAGAAGAAAATAAAAAAAACATATGCGAAAAAATGTAAAACACCCATCAAGTATCGAAACGGAGATTTGGTCGCCATAAAAAGAACCCAATTCGACCCCGGTCTAAAAATTAAAAGTGCGTTTTTAGGGCCATATGAAGTGGTACAAGCTTTGAATCATAACGAATACCAAGTCAAGAAAATTTCGAATTGTGAAGGGCCAAATCTCTCTCTAACTTCATCTGAATTTATGAAACCCTACCCCGATTATTAAAAGAACCAAGTGAAATAGTGAGAAAGTGAAATACAAGAGAAATAGTGAAAAAGTGAAATATGAGTGAAATAGTGAAAAGTAAAATGTAAGTGTAATATTAAAATAAAGTGATAAAACAATACTAACAAAGTGATCTAGTGTAATAAAATAATAATGTTTAAGATGTTATTTTTATGTTCAATTGTTTTTAAGTTTAGAAAATTGTTTAATAATAATGTTTAAGAAGTTATTTTTATGTTCAAATTGTTTTTAAGTTTAGAGAATTTTTGAAACTGTGATCAAGTGAGGACACTATGAAGGTCAGGAATGGCCGATTGCGGGTTTGATATTTCCCCCCAGACCAAGCGAGATGGCGGCGAGCCACGTCGCACTCAATGGGCGGGGCCTGTAAACCTAAGACGCCGCGTAAAGGCTTCTACCCAGGTATAAAGAGGTCGACCCAAGTGTCTGAACACATAAGTAAAACAGTCAATCAACGCATCATGAAGTCCTCTCTTGAATTACCTAGTTATTAAACCCTTAGACATAGCCAATAATTTTTGTATTCGATTATAAACCCGGATAATGTAAAGAGTGACTTTAAGACATTGACTAATTATATATCAGACGATCAGCTTCCAAAAGGCAGTTCATCCAGCGCCTCCAGTTCATCCAGCGCCTCCAGTACATTCGATTGTAGATACTACTATTTTACTCCAAGTGCCAAAAGTGTTAAGTGATTTGCTGACTCTCCAGAAAGTACGTAAGCCGACTTTATTATTATCTTAATGTCACTCTGCTTGAATTCCCTTTAAATTGATTAAATCTTTATAAAACTCTTCCGTTAATAAATTTATATTAAATCTACGACTCTCTGATCATTTCCCCTAAATCAAGAAATCCCACAAATTGGGGGCTCAGCCGGGATCTGAATTAAATATCCACAAAGTGGCTGGGATTTTAAATAATAACGCGCCAAAAATAATTCTCTAACTCAGAATGAGTACCTTAAGGGAAATGATCGAAGTAGCCAACAAAATTAAAACAGAAAAACTCAAAATTGTTAAAATATTGAACACAGTAATTTTCGACAAATCAACGAGAGTGAATAGAAAAAATATTCTATCTTTCAAGGGATTCAATTTTTCGGAAGATTCAGAAGAATTTATAAATAAATTGGAATATATGAAACAAAATTTAACATGGCAAGATTTAATTAAAATTTCACCCGTCTTGAATATAAAATGCAATCCATCAGAAGACATCTTAAGAAAAAGAATATTATCATTTTTGTGTCACTTGGAATACGAAGAGGAGGACGACAGCGATGAAGATAACGAAGAATCCGACGACGAGGGAACCAACGACGATGAAGAAATCAACGACGATAACGAAGGCAACAATCAGCAGGAAAAGGAGGATGAACTCAACCAAATCGATTACGACGACCCGAAGATAGTCAGAAACAAAGGTGAGCAAATCTTCAATTCAAATTGCTCTGTTGGTTTCCGAGACATTGAAGAGATGATCAGAAAATTCAATGGAAAGGACGGATACCCAATAGAAAAATGGATTGAAGAGTTTGACAATATCAAGATTTTGCTAAAATTGAACCCTCTCCAGACTTTAATTTATGCAAAACGATCTTTAACTGATTTGGCAAAATTATTTATTCAGTCGGAACCTTGTATCGATTCGTGGCGAACATTAAAAGAGAAACTAAGAAGTGAATTCGGATCAAAAATTTCAAGTGCCAGCTTGCATAGATCACTGAATGAACGACGAAAACGACGAGAGGAATCTACGCAAGAATATTTCTTAGTAATGAAAGAAATGGCAAATAGAGGAAATATTGAGCAAGCATCTCTTTTTGAGTACGTCATCAACGGGATAGAGGATAACGAAACAAATAAATCAATTTTATACGGAGCCAAAAACCTTTCCGAATTCAAAGACAAACTGAGGATCTACGAAAAAATTAAAAATAAAATAAGCAATAAAACCCCAAACTCAACGAAAATATTAGAAAAAGATTGGAGAAAACCCAGAGAGCAACCAAAAGATTTTCAAAAACCAGTACGATGTTTCAATTGCGGCTCAAACCAACATCTCTCAATAAGATGCCCTGACAAAAGTAAAGGAACTAAGTGCTACAATTGTGGAAAATTTGGTCATTTAGCCCGACTATGCCGTGAGAATAAAGCCTCAGTAAATTTAGCGATCGAAAAAAATAATACAATACCAATTACAATTCATGATAACAAGAGCACCGCTTTGATCGACACTGGAAGCGATGTAAATCTCATAAGAGAAGATTTATATCATGACATCGGTAGCCCAGAAATAACAGAAACAAGCAAAGCTTTCACAGGCCTCGGTAATATAACAACAACTTCGCCAGGCAGCTTTGTAACTAACATCACTATAGACGATGAAGTTTTTCAAATCAAATTATACATACTAAAGAAAAGCCAAATTAATTACAAGCTAATCATTGGGCAAGAATTGTTACAACAATGTGAATTAATAATGAAAAAAGGAAGTATCACATTAAAAAATCTTTGTAAAGAAAACAAGTCAGATGAGGCTAAGGATACAGCAGATCTAATGACGATTCTAAAGGATGACCACGCTCAGGAAGAAATTGATGCACCATCTATATATAAAGATAAAATTTCCGACATAATTAAAAACTACAAACCAAATAAATCAATAAACTCAGAAATTAAAACAAAAAATGTTGACGAGGAAGAAATAGAAGAACAAAATGAAGATTTTTCTGATGAGGTTATTAATCATGATGAAGAAAATGAAGAAGAAATTATTAATGAAGAACATGACTTACATGAAAATAATGATATACCTGAAGATAGTGAAATGCATGAAGAGGAAACAAATGAAAAGAATAATCAAGAAGATGAAGCTCTAATAATGAAAAAGTCTGATGAGTATGTAGAAGATGAATTAACTGAAAAAGAAATAAATCAAGATGTAAATGATCAAAATGAAATAAATCAAGAGTTAAATGATCAAAATGAAATAAAAAAATCTAATGATCAATTAACATATGCAATCAATATAGAAAATGCACATAACACTGAACAAATAAAAGAAACAAAAGATTCTGAAGAATTTGAAGAAACTTCAATGATAATTAACGAGTCAATAAATGATAATAGTTTAATAAATGATAAATTGACAAATAAAGAACAAGATTTAATAAATGGAATCGATAAACAATTTATAAATGAATCTCAAATAGCTAGAGAGTCTATAAGTGAAAACGAAGATCATCAAAAAATAGAAGAAAATATCGTGAAATTGATAAGTTATGAAAGTCAAGATGATTCTGCTCTGACTAAGATTACAGATACCATTAATGAAGAAGATAATCTTGAAATATCACATACACCAAAACGTAAACGTGAAAATGATGACACATTTCATAAAATTTACGAAAAGAAGCTAAAAACTCCATACTTAAAGTTCAAGAAGAAAATAAAAAAAACATATGCGAAAAAATGTAAAACACCCATCAAGTATCGAAACGGAGATTTGGTCGCCATAAAAAGAACCCAATTCGACCCCGGTCTAAAAATTAAAAGTGCGTTTTTAGGGCCATATGAAGTGGTACAAGCTTTGAATCATAACGAATACCAAGTCAAGAAAATTTCGAATTGTGAAGGGCCAAATCTCTCTCTAACTTCATCTGAATTTATGAAACCCTACCCCGATTATTAAAAGAACCAAGTGAAATAGTGAGAAAGTGAAATACAAGAGAAATAGTGAAAAAGTGAAATATGAGTGAAATAGTGAAAAGTAAAATGTAAGTGTAATATTAAAATAAAGTGATAAAACAATACTAACAAAGTGATCTAGTGTAATAAAATAATAATGTTTAAGATGTTATTTTTATGTTCAATTGTTTTTAAGTTTAGAAAATTGTTTAATAATAATGTTTAAGAAGTTATTTTTATGTTCAAATTGTTTTTAAGTTTAGAGAATTTTTGAAACTGTGATCAAGTGAGGACACTATGAAGGTCAGGAATGGCCGATTGCGGGTTTGATATTTCCCCCCAGACCAAGCGAGATGGCGGCGAGCCACGTCGCACTCAATGGGCGGGGCCTGTAAACCTAAGACGCCGCGTAAAGGCTTCTACCCAGGTATAAAGAGGTCGACCCAAGTGTCTGAACACATAAGTAAAACAGTCAATCAACGCATCATGAAGTCCTCTCTTGAATTACCTAGTTATTAAACCCTTAGACATAGCCAATAATTTTTGTATTCGATTATAAACCCGGATAATGTAAAGAGTGACTTTAAGACATTGACTAATTATATATCAGACGATCAGCTTCCAAAAGGCAGTTCATCCAGCGCCTCCAGTTCATCCAGCGCCTCCAGTACATTCGATTGTAGATACTACTATTTTACTCCAAGTGCCAAAAGTGTTAAGTGATTTGCTGACTCTCCAGAAAGTACGTAAGCCGACTTTATTATTATCTTAATGTCACTCTGCTTGAATTCCCTTTAAATTGATTAAATCTTTATAAAACTCTTCCGTTAATAAATTTATATTAAATCTACGACTCTCTGATCATTTCCCCTAAATCAAGAAATCCCACATATATATATATATATATATGTAGATTTGATGATTTGAGTTTTTACAAGAGCACTTAGAACATCTCTTTGTCTAAGTTGATTTAATGAGAAACTTAAATGTATGAATACGAAAACAATATATTTTCAACTATACTATAAAGAAATAAAAACATAATAAATAGTTTTTATACTATCTATCTAACTAACTATATCATTCTTGACTGCAGTAGCCACATTTCTCCAAATGTCCCTATCCAGAGCCACCTCCATCTAACTTCTATTATCTCCCATCTCTATTACGTTCCTTCCTACATTGTCCGCTCAGCGTGTCCTTTGTCTTCTAAACATTTGTTTACAATCTGTGTCCCCACAAATCTTGGTTCCGTCTCCCACTTTTCTTCATCTAAATAATATACATCTATAAAATATAATGTATTATTTTTTTAAATAAAGAAAAACAATGAATTAATTATAAATTTAAATTGATTTATCATCAATTAAACTAGCAAAGGAATGTGATTAATTAATTCTTCAATTTATCAATTGATTATATTCAATTATTCTTGATTATAGGGTGCTGCCTAAAGGGAGATGGTCTTTTCAACTTACGTATATATCAAATAAGTTATATATATATATTAAAATGAACTTATATTATAAAAAGTAACCAATAATAATTATTTTATAAATTTCAATTAACATTTTCAATTAACTATTATTATAATTAATAGGGCCATATTTTATAATTAAAAGTCAATATTTCTATCCATATTTTCTTCTTAAGGTGCCGTCTCCCTTTCGGAGTTTGGCTATCATCATGACCAGGATAGCCTTAGAAGCTGCCCAGCCATGATAATTTTTCTTGGGAATGTTAATGCGGTGGTTTCCCGTTGCCTTCCGCCTGTATAGAACCAGGAACTGAAAGTTCCTGGAGCCAGAGGCAGCTGATGTTAAATTAGAAAAATTTGTTCTTAGTTGGAATCGAACGCCGACTTCTTATGTAGAAAATTGCTATGCTACACTCTCGGCTAGCTGCCTCCTCTATCCATATAAATCTTATAATTCATATGGTAGAATATTCTTATAAATATAAATTATACATATTTATAATTATAGATCAAAATTAAAATATTAATAATAAAATATTAAAATAAATAAATAAATAAGTATGCTTAACTTAACAAATTTAATTTTAATTCTATCATTTTCAATATGGAATTCATCTATATATATATATAATAAATTTTACTTAATTTATAATTGATTTTTAATTGAAACTATTTTTTAAAAAATTAAATAATACCAATTTTCATATTTTTATATATAATATATGATATTTATAAAAACCATACTCCTTTTTTTCTCTTCTTTTGTTTTTCCCCTTCCTCTGATAAGAATCTGTTCCCAATTTGTTCATCTGTTTTAAATAATGAACGATTTGAAAGAAAGGAAAAAAAAATCATATCGTTATTTCATTTCAATCCATAAACTTCTTGTTCTATTAAAAAAAGGGTCGGTAAGATCAGAGATCACTGAGTGAGTGGGTGGTAAATAGTAGGGGATGGGGGCGTCATTCCGACGTCGGCGACGTCGTCAATCCTTAATTTTTCTTTTTATTATATAATGTCCGCCTTTTAATTTCAAATATTATTATTGTACTTTAATAGGGTCATATTTTAAATTGCTTTAAAAAAAGGGTTAATAAACATTTTTGAAATAAAAATACTACTACTTCTAATAATAATAATGACAAAAAAAAAAAAAAATATTTTAAAGAAAAATATAAATTTTATATATTAAATTATTTTTTTTTTTTATTTATAAAAAAACTATTGAAATTATTTTTCATCAATGAAAACCTATTCAATGTTTTAAATATTATGATTTATTCTATATTATTAATATAATTAAATTAATCTAAAACGATAAATCCTTATTAGCATAATGAAACAAAAAAAAAACAAAAAAAAAAAAAAAAAAAAAAAATTAACAAAATAAAAAAATAAAGGAATATTACTAAGTTATATGTATAGTAAAAAATAAACATAAACATCAATGGAAATATATAAAAGAAAAGAAAAAAAAAGAGTGAAAGAAAGATATTAAATATATCACGTGCTCTCTCATATTTTTAGTTGGAAAGTAAAAGAGAAAGACATTTCGTGAGTCTTGTCTTGTCTTGCCACCAGATTTTTATTGGTGGCTGTAAAAGAAAATGTTGCATAAGTTTCAGGGGGATGCAAATATTACTATTATCAAAAATTTTGACCTTGACCTATGAATTTTTATATTTTTAACCTCTAAAACATTTTTATTTACATTTAGAATTATCTATGCAAAT